>JBCEWE010001538.1:0-26675 GCA_039877035.1 Silurus lanzhouensis | reverse complement strand
TATTCCAAATTAGGACTAAATGTTGAATGCAATGCTTAAAAAATCACAAAACATACTTATGACCAAAGTACGGTATGTGATTTTTGAGCACTGCATTCCACATTTAGTCCTAATTTGCTCTTATAATTCCCTCCACTCTTTTGGGAAGATGTTTTCAGTAGATTTTGGTATGTGTTTATAAATATTTTTGTTCATCAGCCACAAGGGTGTTATGAAAGGCAGGTACTGATGTAAGGAAGGAGACCTGGGGTGCAGTCAGCATTCCAATTCATCCCAAAGGTGTTCAGTAGGGATGAGATCAGGCTTATAGCAGCAAGATCTTCCTCTCCAAAGATGTAAACCAGATCTTCAATAAGCTACTTTGTGCACAGAGGCATCGCCATGCTGTCTTGCCTACTTTTAAATGTAATTTGAGAATTTATAGGCTATATTGGATACTCTGGCAATCGATTGGTACCTACACTTATTGACAATTGGAGGGTCTTTCAACTTAGTTTGACACTTTGCATGCTTAAATGATGTCCTTGTAATACCCACCTCACAGTGAGCAAACAGAGTGATTGTTACATATGTGTGTCTGCATTTAAGGGAATTATATGTTACTCATACACAGGTTCCCTGGTGGTCTAGTGGTTAGGATGTGGCGCTCTCACCGCTGCGGCCAGGGTTTGATCGCCGGTCAGGGAACAACCCAGCTGCTCTTAGTGCCGGTCCAAGCCGGATAATGGGAAGGGTTGTGTTAGGAAGGGCATCCAGTGTAAAAACATGTGCCAAGTCAATCATGCGGATGATCCGCTGTGGTGACCCCTAATGAGAGAACCCGAAAAAGTTTTTGTATATATTTACTCATACTGTAAGTTGTTCTACAACTGACAACTGAATCCTGTGTCTTAAGGTTGTGCATGACAGTTCCCTTGAACTTCATTGCAAAGTTTTCCCTGCTTTATGATTGCATTATTTGACTTTCTATGGTCACTGATTTTTAAATAATTAAAGGTTTTATTTTACCAGTTGGCCCCTACATATGACCGATGCTTAGTGTCTGGCTGTTTAGCTTTAGTTCTTGCATTGTGTCTAGGACTATACTTATATCCAAATTTTATCACAATTTACCTCTGTCAACCATTTTTACCATTTTATTGATTAGGTACAATGGTATTTTTTCTTTCATTTGTAAATGTACATTATTCTAAAAATGATATTTCCTTGAGTCCTTCTTTGCTCTTCACTGTAAATCTCGCCTACTTTTTTTCACCGTTGTTTTAAGAATTTGTAACCATTAATGGTTACTCTGGTTCCCAATTGGCACTATACAATACTGTTTGAAGGGTATCATTAAATTAGTCTTGATCCTATAAAAATGTCTTAATATGTTACTATGATTGTATCCATTTTTTGTATTAATAATTTATATCCTGTAAACCAGTGAATTTTATTTAGTCGATTTATACTTATGAATGCAGTTCAGAGACTTATCAGACGTTTCTACTACTTAGTTCGGAATAATGTTACAGATTTCTGCTTTCTGTTTTTTAATGCATCACAACACAAAGATCAGTGTTCACAGTACCTTAGGGTTAGGTTCAGGTCAGTAAACACCTATAATGCTTGTTATTTTAGGCTTTACACGTTTTATTCTGTCTTTCCTTATTGATTAAGTTCCAGGTAATTAAATTGCCATCGTTGAGCTATGTTTTTTGTGCCTTACCGAGCCTGTGTAGAATTCCCTCCCCTTTCTTTGACCTGTTAAATCCATTGGTCTGTGTTAATCTATTCCCGGAAACCCTTTTCTGCAGCACAATGAAGAAAATTGCCGATTCAACGGCATCGTCAGGTGCCGTCAAGTCGTCGGGTATTGCACAGGTTTGGTAATTTCCGCCTCCGATGCGTCTTTGCGCGACGACAGCGTGAATGAAATCCAATGCTAATCTGCATGTTAGCAATTAAACCTCTACCACCTTTGGCATTAATGACAATTTCCAGGAGCCGGATCAATTCGAAATTGAATCGTAGTCCCTGGGTCAATTTGCATTTTTTCTGTGTGATGACGTGTGAGCAATTCTAAAAAAAAAAAAAGAAACTCCTTTCGACTTGCTCTAATTTAAAGCGCGGATCTATAAAAGAAATTAAATGAAGGGAGGACGCAGACTGGAACAGAAGCCTCTCTGAATGAGAAGTGCTCTGCATACCAATCAGATCCAATCCCAAACACTTTATCAAGCATCACCTTCAATATCCACTCATCAGAGAAACACAGGAATGCAAGCACCCTGTCTGAGTGTTTGTGTTTTTCCTTTTTTATATTATTACTTTTATATTTTACAGAGACACAAACCCGAAACTTCGCCCCCCCCCCACCCCCGCCATCCGACGATGAATTCGCAGTATCGGAAAATACGTCCCTGATTTGTGCCTGTGATTTTTATTTTCTCGAACTCGAAGTTGAAGTTGATATTTATTCATCGTCACGAATCCAACTACTAAAATAACACGTCTCGTCATTAAGTCTAATGCATTACGCTTAGCCTTCGTTCATCGCTCTCGGCGGGATGCACGAGATGGTATTAAAATCTTCTTTTTGTTGTTGTTATGCTTCAAGGCTGAAATGCCGCAAGGAAGTTTGTTTGACCTTCTGTTTTAATCAACAGCAGGCCACATACAGGGAGGAGAATTTTTCTTGTTAATTCACTTTCTGAAGACTGAAGGCTGCAGCTACCTTATATGGATGAAAAGTTTGTGGACACTGAACATTACATTGGTGTGGGCTTGTTCCACATCTAGCTCTTATAATAACCTCCACTCTTCTGGAAAGATGTTCTACTAGATTTTGATGTGTGTTGTAAAGATTTGTGCACGTTCAGAGTACAGGGTCAGACATGATACAACTGCCCCAAGCACAGAAGGTAAAGGGTGCTGTTGAAGAGTGGGAGCTTGGCAAGACTGGGGCTTGAAACCCTGACCTTCCAATTAGCCACCCAGGGCCTTAACCACTGAGCTTCCACTTTTGAGAGCTCTATAGCAGAAGATCATGTACTCCAAACTATATAAAGCATATCTTCATTGAGATTGATTTGCACCAGTACACTGTCCTGCTGAACAGGTTTGGGTCTTCTAGTTTAAGTGAATGTGAATTTTAATCAAAATATATTGCATACAACCGTGTGCCTTCAACATTATGGTAAGGTAATGGTTTGGGGCTGGAAAGGTGTCCCAGTACTATATAACATATATATTACTATGGAACGCCCCATAGCATTACAACGCAGTTCCCTCGGGGAACTAGGGTTACGGTCGTAACATAAGACGATGTTCATGGAGTTTGTTTTGTGCACATGGGTATTGTCTTGCTGGAGCAGGTCTGTGTCTCCAAGTTCAAATTAGTTCAAGTGGAACATTAACTTTGTTGGAAAGAAGCACACATTGTTGGAAAAGTCAGGTGTCCAGTAGCGTAGTATAGGAGTCCATGCAGAATTTGTGTGTGTGTTTGTATATATATATATATAATATAATATATATATATATATATATATAATATATATATATATATATATATATATATATATTATATATCCATATTGGGTGTAGTTAGAGATGTATGTGTGTCAGATTATGGCCCTGGACCATGGTTTCCATTATCCCTGCAATTATATATATAATATATATATATATATATATATATATATATTATTATAATATAATATATATATCATGTCATTCCACACTGGTTGTTTTCTCATGCTTTGAATTTATGCTCATTTTCAGGTTCAGTTTTTGTTCTCATTGATGGTGGTAGTTTTCTTGTGTATTGTTATAGTGCTCGTGTTTTATGTTCACACAATAAAGAATATTCTACACTTTCATCCGCCGTCACTTCAATTACAGTACATGACAATGTTATTAACCAAGATAGAATTTTTAGAGCTCGTTAATGATTATTGAATCTAAACATTTTTTTTATTTATTTTTTTAAATTAAAACTCTGTATTTAGCTCTGTATAAACTCTATGTTTAGCTCATGCTGTACATGTCTATGGAAACGAGGAGATACTATGGAAACTATGACATTCAAACTACATAAAGAGGCTTTTACTTGTCACATGTGCATTATAACTCTATCTATCTATCTATCTATCTATCTATCTATCTATCTATCTATCTATCTATCTATCTATCTATCTATCTATCTCTCAATTTTCTCTTTGATTCCTCTCATTCTCATTATAATATATATATATATATCCTTGACAGACAGACAGACAGACAGACAAACAGATCGATAGATAGATAGATAGATAGATAGATAGATAGATAGATAGATAGATAGATAGATAGATAGATAGGATAAAGAAAGAAAGAAAGAAAGAAAGAAAGAAAGAAAGAAAGAAAGAAAGAAAGAAAGAAATGTGTTTTTTATTGATTTCTGTGTGAAAATCAGACCAAACTTTGTTTATCTCTTTTTTTTCTGCCGAAATATTTTCTGCTACACTCCCGTTCGGCTTTATTTCGTACTCACATAATCAGAAATAACGTTTTGTCTTCTGTCTTCAAATATTCACACATCTCTAGCAACATCATATTTGCAATCGTATCTGGACACAATGTTCCTTGATACATTTGATCTCATCCAGGTTTCCTTCACGAACTTTTATGTGCCATTCAGTGAAATGATCATATATTTGTCTCTGATGTTGGAACAGGAAAAAAAACTAAAGTGTTACGATGATAAAGGCCATCGCTTGCAGATGCGAGATTCAGACTTTCAATCTTTAAAACGATGAACCTGTGAGAGGTGTGATATGCTCAGAACGTTCAGGGAGCATAAAACCAATCTCTTTGGCCAGACATATGCTTCTCTAATATCTTCATATCATTGCTGTTTCACAGAATATTGCACAGTAGTAATATATGATATCAGACTTTAGACTCAACACTCATCATCATTAGAGGTGTAAAAGAAGGAAAATGAGTGCTGACTAATTAAAATAAAATCCGTCTGGTTAAAAGTGTCTGTTAGAATATAATACACTTTAGGAACAAAAGTCTTGGGACACCTGACTTTTCCAGCCTTATGTAGTTCTTCCCCTGTGGGGTGGTGGTATGTTGATGATTACAACTCCAGCTCTAAAGAAGAAGCTGCACTTTAATCTGTATGATACCCTCTACCATGTCCGTATGCCAAAAGGACAAACATTCTGTATCCTGAGTGGAGAGTGGAGTTTTTGATTTCTAGCCTGCTTACACTTGTGCAGGACCCAAAGTGTTTGTTGTGTCAGGTGTGTGTATTAATGGACCATGTGTAACACTTTGGTATGCAAACTTATCCCAAGGAATCATTAACCTCTCCATCCTACATTTGTTCTATCTGGATCTTCTAAAATGTACAATGACCTTATTTTTGTGATTGTGACAAAATGTTTAACACTGAACCAGATGTCGGACCTTCTCCTTGTAGGCTTGAGTTTCCTTGGTTTTGGATATCAGGCCCATTTTATCAATGTAATCAGCAAATTGTAGAGATGGTAGAATGAATTACAGAGGATTAATACGACTGGGATGTGGTCACCTGTTCATACTATAAGAAAGTCTAAGATTCACAATCAGAGTAAGGTACTTGGGCTAGGCCCAGGTTGGCCAACTAGCGTAGCATTCTGACAAAACATATTGCTTTTAAAGAGCCAGAGATGTGTGAACTGTAAATGAGACAGGACCAAATGTTGGTCAGTTTGATCAATAAGGTAATTGATTGCTATCTAGTGCCTCGGGAATGGTGTGATTGACAGAATGTGCTGTAGCGCAGTGGTTAAGAAGTAAGACTACTGATTAGAGGGTCATAGGTTCAAATCTTAATACAGTACAGTTAAGCTGCAACTGTTGGGCCTTTGAGCAAGGCCTATAACCTTGGAATGAGCAATGATTATGGCAACTATGACATTTAAACAACATAGAGAGGCTTTTACTCTTACTCTGATTTGCAGAACAGTGAAATTTTTTCTTTATGTACAGCTTGTTAGAAAACTGGGTTTAGAGGCGAGAGTCAGCCATGACACAGTGCCCTAACTAATATATATCTATCTCTATTAAGAACTGGGCGAGAGAGAGAGAGAGAGAGAGAGAGAGAGAGAGAGAGAGAGAGAGGGATGGATGGCTGGATGGCTGGATAGATAGATAGATAGATAGATAGATAGATAGATAGATAGATAGATAGATTAAACCTGGCTTTTATTTAAGAAGGAAAGAATACCTTTTTATAGATTTCTGTGTGAAAATCAGACAAACCATTATTATTTTTTTTCTTCTAAAATAATTCTTATACACTTTCATTTCATAGTTAAATAATCAGAAATAAAGAACTGTCTTTTTCAGAATGTTCCCACACCTGTAGCAACATTGCAATTGTATTCGGACACAATGTTCTTTGAAACATCCTTGATGTTCTAACAGGGATGGGTGGAGCTACCTGGATCTCTTGAAATCTACAACGACCCTCCTTGTGGTTGTGGCCAAATAATTGCCTATACAACTCTGAACCAGAACCTCCTCCTTGTTCTGGGCTTGAGTGTTTGCTTTGTTTTGGATATGTAGACTGCTCAGTTGTATAATTGTGATAATTGTAATTTTTAATTGGATAAAAACAAAGGCACTGATGATAAAAGAAATAATGTAACTAGCTAGTAGATGCAGATTTATTTGGACACAAGGAGAATAGTGATGGACTTGAGACTAGTGCAAACATTGGCAAGTTGTACTGAAAGGCTGAAGATGCTATTAAAAACCCCCCTGCTATCTTTTCAATGGGCAGCTCGGGACCCTGCCAGGTCCTGCTGCTTTGTTGATGTCAATTTTCCTCAGAATGGCTTTCACCTGATGATACCATTTTGATGACAAGTGCTTGCTCATTCTTTGCTGGTAAATGGTGAACTCCATAGATGTTGTTTTGGTCATCTGGGCAAGACGATTTCTGTTGTTTGGTTACACTGGAGCATTCAGAAAAGGATTATTTGTTTTGTTTTAGCTACTTTATTTCTTTATTATATATATATATATATATATATATATAAAATATATATATAAAATATATTCTATAGAACAAAAAAGCCCAGCAAATAATTAAACATATATCATCTGTATTCAAGCACTCGAGATTATGATGTAACCTTGTCAGGCTGACGGACAGGACGCGGAAGCGTAAGCAAGTCAATCATAGTTTATTAATTCAGTTCCACAAAGAAACACTCACTGCTGCCGAGGCAAGAAAACAAACAAAGAAGATCCTCTCGAGACGAGTAATCCAAAAGGAAACCTAGAGTCCGAAACGAAAGTAAACGGCAACGGCTAACAGTAATCCATAAGAAACAGAACCAGGATACGGAACCAGCGGGGAATGCTGGCGGTCGAGCAGCCACGGGTATCACCAGCATGACAATACAAGGACCGACAGCCTGTGACTCGAGAACGTGTGTTCATATAGTCAGAACCATAACGAGTCACGGCTGTCGGTGATTAGGCAGGCACGGGATAATGAGGCACCATGAACGCTACCGAGGGGGGCGTGGCAGGGTGCATCTCTGACGGCGGCCAAAGGGGGCATGGCAGGGGAATCTCGGACAGCAACTGAGGGGGGCGTGGCAGGGGAATCCCTGACAGTACCCCCCCCTCCAGGGGCGGCACCTGACGCCCCAAAACCCACCCAGGCCAGGCGGGCCGGGGCACTCCGAGGAAGGCCTCTCCAATCGACCCGGGACAAAAGAGGCCCCGTGAGCATCGCAGCGGAGCCGGGGAGGATCGGAAGGGGCCCAAGGCAAAGCAGCGACCTCGGCTGGGATCCGGAACGGACCAGCGGTCCTCGTGAGGGCCGGAAGCTGAGGCCGGGCGACGTCCACGGCGGAGACCTGAGGCCGAGCGACGTCCACGGCGGAGACCTGAGGCCGAGCGACGTCCACGGCGGAGACCTGAGGCCGAGCGACGTCCACGGCGGAGACCAGGGGCCGAGCGACGTCCACGGCGGAGACCAGGGGCCGAGCGACGTCCACGGCGGAGACCAGGGGCCGAGCGACGCCCACGGCGGAGACCAGGGGCCGAGCGACGCCCTCGGCGGAGACAGGAGGCAGAGCGACGACCTCGGCGGAGACCTGGAGCGGGGAGACTTCCTCCACGGAGACAGGCGGCGGAGCGACGACCTTCCTGGAGACAGGCGGCGGAGCGACGTCCTCCACGGAGACAGGCGGCGGAGCGACGTCCTCCACGGAGACAGGCGGCGGAGCGACGTCCTCCACGGAGACAGGCGGCGGAGCGACGTCCTCCACGGAGACAGGCGGCGGAGAGACGTCCTCCACGGAGACCAGGAACATAGAGGCACCCTCGGCAGGACGTTGACCCGTAACGACACCCTCGTAGGGCCTCTGGAGGGGCCCGACGTCGCCATGAGGGGAACCTGGGGGCCCGACGTCGCCATGAGGGGAACCTGGGGGCCCGACGTCGCCCTGCGGAGGACCTGGGGGCGAGCCGTCGACCTGAGGAGGACCTGGGGGCGAGACGTCGTCCTCTTCGCGGCCAGGCGGCGGTACGACGACCCCTTCGCGGCCAGGCGGCGGTACGACGACCCCTTCGCGGCCAGGCGGCGGTACGACGACCCCTTCGCGGCCAGGCGGCGGTACGACGACCCCTTCGCGGCCTGATCTCTCTGCGGGACTCTGGACCGGGAGCGAGCTCTCTGCGGGACTCTGGACCGGGAGCGAGCTCTCTGCGGGACTCTGGACCGGGAGCGAGCTCTCTGCGGGACTCTGAGGCTGAGCGGCACCCTCGGCGGAACTCTGAGGCGGCCCGGCGCTCTCGTGACGACTCTGAGGCGGCCCGGCGCTCTCGTGACGACTCTGAGGCGGCCCGGCGCTCTCGTGACGACTCTGTGGCGGCCCGGCGCTCTCGTGACGACTCTGTGGCGGCCCGGCGCTCTCGTGACGACTCTGTGGCGGCCCGGCGCTCTCGTGACGACTCTGTGGCGGCCCGGCGCTCTCGTGACGACTCTGTGGCGGCCCGGCGCTCTCGTGACGACTCTGTGGCGGCCCGGCGCTCTCGTGACGACTCTGTGGCGGCCCGGCGCTCTCGTGACCACTCTGTGGCGGCCCGTGCGACTCGGCCGCTCTCGTGACGACTCTGTGGCGGCCCGGCGCTCTCGTGACGACTCTGTGGCGGCCCGGCGCTCTCGTGACGACTCTGTGGCGGCCCGGCGCTCTCGTGACGACTCTGTGGCGGCCCGGCGCTCTCGTGACGACTCTGTGGCGGCCCGGCGCTCTCGTGGAGACCCAGGGGCAGGGCCATGTGTCCGTGGAAACCCGGGAACTGAGCCTCGCGTTCTTTGATGCCCAGGGATGGAGCCGAGCACCCTTGAGAATCCTGAAACGGTGCCACGCGCTCTGAAGAACCACGGAACGCAGCTTCTTCATCCGCAAGGGGACTGCCGTGGAGATCCACCACCTCCATCCCACACATCCCCAGAAGAAGCTCGCAGAATTTGGCGAGTGAGCCGAAATTGCCCCCATTGGCGCTCCATAACCTGCTGGTTTTAGAGAGAGCATCACCAGACAGGAGAGAAACGCAGAAGGCGATCTTGGCTCTTTCGGAGGAAAACTGGGAAGAGTTTTCCTCCACGTACTCGCCGATGTTCTTCAGAAACCCGTCCAATTCTTCTCCTTTCCCGGAGAAGCGAGCCGGAAATTCCCTCGCGCTCGCGGAGGGGCGTGGCGCAGCCGCGCTTTCATGCTCCGGCTTCTGTGGCTTTGAGCCGCGAGAAGCAGCTTGGAATCCCCGGCGAAAATCCGAGGCTGGGTTCGGCTGCCACTTCATCGCGGCCGAAATCGCGGGAGGGCGATTCCGCTTTCGGTTTAGGTCGGTCCTTCTGTCAGGCTGACGGACAGGACGCGGAAGCGGAAGCAAGTCAATCATAGTTTATTAATTCAGTTCCACAAAGAAACACTCACTGCTGCCGAGGCAAGAAAACAAACAAAGAAGATCCTCTCGAGACGAGTAATCCAAAAGGAAACCTAGAGTCCGAAACGAAAGTAAACGGCAACGGCTAACAGTAATCCATAAGAAACAGAACCAGGATACGGAACCAGCGGGGAATGCTGGCGGTCGAGCAGCCACGGGTATCACCAGCATGACAATACAAGGACCGACAGCCTGTGACTCGAGAACGTGTGTTCATATAGTCAGAACCATAACGAGTCACGGCTGTCGGTGATTAGGCAGGCACGGGATAATGAGGCACCATGAACGCTACCGAGGGGGGCGTGGCAGGGTGCATCTCTGACGGCGGCCAAAGGGGGCATGGCAGGGGAATCTCGGACAGCAACTGAGGGGGGCGTGGCAGGGGAATCCCTGACAAACCTTCACTACTTTACGTAAGTATTTTAAATGTAATGACAGCGTCATGTGCAGATGAGGGGTTTACCATGTGGTATACAGGGAGGAGAATGCTGAGGATGGAGCTGCCATGCAGGAGGAATATAGGAAGTCCAATAAAGGATTTTATGGATGTGTTGAAAAAAGACATTCAGGTGGTTGGTTTAACCTTCATTTATGTTAGCTTTCTCTTACTATCTCTTATGTTAACGGGTCGGTTTTGACCCGTGTCCTAAAACAGTCAAAAAATACCCTCTAAACTATTATTTATCATCCAATCTGTTTCCTACCTCTTGGTTACCTTGTTAGGTTTCCTTACCCATGAAAATATTGCTTTTAATATTTTTGGTGTGGCCCCTGGGCTTTTCATTTGATAGCATACCTCTCGTTTTCAATTTAAAAAAAGTGTAAAATGAACCTCAAAAGAATTATATAAATAAATTAAAGATTGTTATGTTGCCTGACTATTACTGAGGGGTATTAAAAAACATCTCTAAATAAAAAAATATAAAAAATAAACATTATTTTAATATTATTAACTATAGTAACATCTATGTGTTCGGGTCAATTTTGACCCAAATATTTTTACTCCAAAAAAAAAAAAGCAAAAAAGTTTTTTTTTTTTTTTTTTAAATAGAGCTTTAATAGAAATACTAAATTAAAATTAAAACTATTAATAATAAAAATATATAGATTTGCAGTCAAACAAACAACAACCAATCAAGCAAATCCTAGTACTTGATTTGCTTGATTGGTTGTTGTTTGTTTGACTGCAAATCCAAAAAAAGTCTTTGTTTGCAAAAACAAACGTGTATGTGTGTGTTTAGATGCATGTGTGGCAAAAACTTGCAGGGATATTTTTTTTAGTATAAGCACAATATGTTTGTCTTTCTGTCCTTATTGCTAGGGCAGACCTGACACCTCTTTCTTTAGAATCAGGTGGCCTCAGTGGGGTTGTGGCTGTTGCTGTGCTGGTTGATGTTGAGGCAGGGCTGGCTGAGAAGGATGCTGGTGCTGATGCTCCTTGAGTTGCTGATGGATAGAGTGCTAGGTGAACTCTGCAGCTGTCTAACCATGGCTGGGTCTCAGCTTTGCTCAATGGGTGTCTTGACTAAGGAACTTCCTAGCTCCTCAAGAAACATTCTTTGCTTGTTTTTTTTGGTTGAGGTCCACCCTAGCTGGATGTGGTGCCACAACACCAATTCATTGTAGGCAGACACATCTAGGATGTTATAAAACACAACCACTGGCCATCTCCTGGTCATTCACTGGCAAGTGTAGGTGACAGTCAGCTTATCCAGGTTGTCCACTCCCCTTTGTTTTTATTATAGTCCAGGATAAGTATGGGCTTTGTCTCACTTCCTGATGACACATCTGCATCTTTGTGAATTGTGGACATAAGTACCATCTGTATCATCTGTATCGCGATGCTGCTCTGTGTCCTCTGTCTCATTTTCAGCGAAGAGATGATCTCAATCTTCTCATTTTTGCATGCTGCAAACTGGATATATGCACTCTGCAAGTCACCAACTCTAAACTGAATTGGTCTTATGCATGTCTTACATGTCCATTTTTGTTTGTTTGTTTTGCTTGTTCAGGGAAGGCGACAAACAGGCAAAAAAAAAGAAGCCCTAAGTAAAGCTTACAGGGTTAGGAGAGGAGCTGACTGTCAGTGAGCTGTTGGCTGACTGTGTTAGTGAGCTGACAGTGTGTTTATGATTTTAGATTTAGCACTAATTATTGTTTTAAAATGTTATATTATAACTGGGTCGAAACCGACCCTAACACCACAAAGGGTCATAATTTTAATCAGAGAAATTTATTATTTAGTTAAAGAGATTTTTTTTGTTTTATTTTGTTTAAATAGAGGTTCCTGACAAAGTAAAAAAACCTTGATGCAATAAACAAATTTATGTGGTACTTCTGTGCATTTAAACCTACAAACGGGTCGGTGCCGACCCTAACACAAAAGAAAGGGTTAAAAGAGCCAGGTGAATATTCTAACAGCGTCATATAATTATTATTTCATACAATTATATAATATAATGTAATCATATTTATGGCGCTGTCATGACATTGTAATGACTGTTATAACATTCACTTATGTTGGACTCTTATCTAGTTGGCTTTATGTTCACGAAACAAAATAAAGATTATAGAATGTCCTTATTATTTACTTTTTTCTAATGTTTTTAGTTCATTAAAACTTGACCATATGTGCTTTATAAACATCCCATTGCTCATTTAGTCCGCATTTTCCTGTTAGAATAATCTCCACTCTTCAGAGATGATGTTCTAGATTTTGGAGTGTGTTTCTGGAGATTTGTTCTCATTCAGTCACATGGGTGTTTGTAAAGTCAGGTACCGGTGCCGTTCCAATTCATCCCAAAGGCTCTATAGCAGGAGATCTTTATCTCCAACCCATGTAAAGCATATCTTCATGGAGCTTCGTATCTACAGAGGCATTAACTCTGGAAAAGGGTTGGGTCTCCTAGTTCAAATGAAAGGAAAATGTAATGCATAAGCCATGTGCAAACATTGTGGTAGCAGCTTAGCGAAGAACTGTATATGGATGGTTATGGAAAATTCAGGTGTCTCAAAAGATATACAGTTTTTAGGGTGACGTCCGTTTATTGTATTGATTGATTGATTGATTGATTACTGTAGTGTTTATTCATTTATGGCATTTGGCAGACAACCTTATCTAGAGAAACTTATATCTTAAGCAGTTAAGGATTAAGGGCCTTGCTCAAGGGCCCAACAGTGGCAGTTTGATACTGTATACATTCAAGTCAAGTCAAGTTAATTTGTATAGCGATTTTCACAACAGACGTTGTTTACAGAATTTAAGATTTAAGGTGAATGGAGTGTATTTATCCCTGATGAGCAGCCATGACGACACTGTGGCAAGGAAAAACTCCCATAGATGTTATGAGGAATACATTCATATAATCTACCTTGCTACTGACAACCCAGTGGACTGACATTCTAACGTAAAACAAATCTGGTACTTAAAAGTCTTTAACAATTCTATATTAATGCTTATTAAGGGTTATGAAGGTTTGTTTAGCCTTTAGGAGGATCTTGTAATGATCACATTATTATACATCATGTTTTATTTCTGAGCATGATTAAACCCGTCCAACATCACGATCTCTGTTTTATAATCTGTCCAAAACACATAAAGCATTATTAGCAAAACATTTTTTTTTTCTTGTTAGCCCTAGTAAAGATGCTTGTGGCGTTTCCATCTGCGTCGTAAACACACCGACTCCCTGCTGTAATTACAGCTGTTGTCAGGCCAGTGTGGGATGTTATACATAAAACTGTCAAGTTAAGAAATTAAAGTGCAGCAAAGCATTTACTCCCATGATTTCAAATACCTTCGTACAAACTGCACCACCGGATGAAACGAGCTTGGATGCGTTTAGCGAGATGGAGAGCAAGCTCCGGAGCGGATGACACCTAGAAGAGATCTGGAGAGCTGGCAGGAGAACGAGAGAGTGAATAAGTCACCGGTGTTGGTGTTCTACCAGAGGAGGACTAACCCATGTGGTGTTTAATGCTCACAGAGGAGACTCCAGTCATGTCAAGTAGAATTCTTTTCATTTGTTCATTGGTTTTGTTGCGGGAACGCAGTGAAGCATCCAAGAAAAAAAAAACATTACACAAATAATAAAATTGGTTAAATCTTTCTGAGGAATTAGTGTGAATAAATGTAAAAATGACCAACTGTATGTGGATAACATTTACGGCGTTTGGCGGACGCGCTTATCCAGAGCAACTTGCACTGGAGTAGTTTAGGGTCCTTGTTTATGGAACAAATTATTGTGACACCTGACTTTCACAGCCATATGTGGTTATTTCCCATTTCTTTGGATGCAGTAGCATGAAATTTTCCCTTCATTCAAGCTAAAAAACCCAAACCTGTTCCAGCATGACAATACCCTTGTGCACAAAACCAGCTCCATGAAAATATGTTTTCCATGGGTTGGAGTGAAAGATTTCTTGCTATAGACCACTGACCCTCAACCCCATTGAACACCTTTGGGATGAACGTGAGCGCTGACTGCAACCCAGGCCTTCTTACCTACTGTACATCAGTAACTGACTTTACTTACACCCTTGTGTCTGAATCTATTGGAACATCGTCCCAAAAGAGTGGAGGGAATTCTAAGAGCAAATTGGGACTAAATGTGGAATGCGATGCTCAAAATGCACATACGACCAGGTGTAAGCAAACTTCTAGCAGTTTAATGTAGCTTGGTGGAACCTCAGTGCTTAAATCATTGTACTCTGGATCAGAAGGTCACAAGTTCAAATCCCAGCACCACCAAGCTGTCACTGCTGGGCCCTTGAGCAAGGCTCTTAACCCTAAACCAATCAGTTGTAAGTTGCACTGGATAAGGGTGTCTGACAAATGATGTAAATGGTGCTGGGATTTAACCTAATGACCTTCCAATTCAAATGTCAATGCTTTAACCACTGCGCTACCACCTCCCAATTAGTTTCCATTTGTTCTTACAATACATTTACACTCTTTTTGGAAGATGTTCCACTTGATTTTGGAGTGCGTTTGTGAAGATTTGTGAGATTTCATTCAACCACAAGGGTGTAAAGTCAAGTACTGATATAGGTGAAAGAGTGAGAAGACCTGAGATGCAGTCAGTATTCCAATTCATCCTCAAGGTGTTCATTGTTCAATTCAATTAATTATATTTAGAGAACATTTTTTTGTGACATTGTCTCAAAGCAGCTTCACAGAGATAAAGAATGTATCACTTTTTTTTTATATAATTGTAAGTTTGTCTCTAATGAGTGAGCCAGTGGTGACTTTGGCAAGGAAAAATTCTCTGAGATGGCTGAGAGGAAGAAACCTTGAGAGGAACCCGGACCCAAAAGAGAACCTTATCCTCAATACTGAATTTCCATTCATTACAGTTTTACTAGGGTCAGAGATCTATAGCAGGAGATCTTCCACTACAAACTTTGTAAAGCATACCTTCATGGAACTGGCTTTGTGCACAGGGGTACTGTCATGCTGGAACAGGTTTGGGTCTGGTAGTTCAAGTGGAAGAGAAATTCAATGCTACCACATCTAAAGACGTCGTATACAATTGTGTACTTGTTTATCTTGCACCATTTGTTGGACAGAAATTGTAAATTGTGTTTTTCTAGAATAATTTGCAGTAATTTAGCATATATATGAGTCAAAGCCTGAAAGAAAACAACGAGAGGCTTCGAGACAACAGTATTTTGTGAATAATCAGCTGAAAGACGATTTAATAGATGAAATTAGGATTAAAAAAATACAAATAAAACCTTTTCTTAGGTAGGTCCGAACCCTGAGGTAAGTCTCCTCCACACTAGTAATCCTTTAAGTGCTGCAGCACACTGCTCTGTTCTTTTTCGCCTTTGGCACTTCAAGCTAGATCTCTCTCTTCCCTTTTTCCCTCCCTCCCTCTCTCTCTCTCTCTCTCTCTCTCTCTCTCTCTCTCTCTCTCTCTCTCTCTTCTTTCAACCCATTGATTTTTCAGGGGTTCTATAAAATATTTACAATGTGTGGGCAGGGCCTTTCTCTGGGAATTTGGAGAGGGAAAATGATTTTGAAGGCAAGCGGTGGAAAAAAACGAGAAGGAGCGAGCGAGAGTGAGAAGGAGACGAGAAGGGAGAAGGAAGGGCGAAAAGTATGAAAGGAAGCAAAAAAAAAAAAGAAAAGAAAAAGCGAGATAAGAAGCTACGGAAGCCTTTCTCGAGTCACGCTCGGAATATCAATGGCTCACTTTGAAACTACTCCAGAATATAAATAAACACTTATACTGATAAGATCGTTATCTGGGTGCCTTTGTAACGCCGAGCTCGCGTTTTAAAGCCTCGCAGTCGATCAATCCCCCCCCCCTTTTTTTTGGGGCCCGGTTGAAGCTTTGAAGTGGTTCAGAGTTTGCTTTTTGCTTTCACTTTTACTCTGTGGTCCTTGCACTTGAAGTGGGTTTGTTTAAGGATACAGGATGGACAGATCACATGATCAAGGGACGTAACTGTTTTATTGCAGTCGCACGCTTTTTCTATTTAAATAGCCACAATACTCATAACAGTTCTATTTAAATGTAAAAAATAAATGGTATTAAAAAGGACAAAAATGTATCATTCTTTTTACGTTACCCATGATTGGTGAAAGGATCACTAAGAAGATCAGATCATTGTAGTGAATTGATTCTTTGAATCGAAATGAATGAATTTTTTGGGTCATTTAGTTCATTTCGTTCCTTTGATCACAAATAAAAGAAAATTGAAAATTTTCAAGGTTCGGAAGCTGGTGTCAAAGCGCAAAGCCGGCTCTGATACCGTGCCCATGGAGCGCAGAGGGTTAAGGGCCTTTCTCAAGGGCCCCCGGGAACTCCCAACCTTCTTATCAGTAACGCAGAGTCTTAAACTCTGTGCTACAACCTCTACTGAATCAGCTTTAAAAAAAAATATGTGTATGTCTCATGATTTTTTTTTTTTTGCAAAGAAACATCCATCAGGGACACTACTTCATCAGATATATACACTATATAGACTGTATTGAGTATTGAGGTGCCCTGTCTTTTCCAACCATATGTGGCTCTTCTCCAAAGGTTCAAGACACACAATTGTATAAGATGTCTTTGGATGTGGTAGAAATAAACCTCCCCCTCACTTGATCTTGGAGACCCAAAACTGTTTCATCTCCATGAAGATATGCTTTACATGGGTTGGAGTGGATGATCTTGAGTGGCATCTTATAGCGCTCAAACCCTATTGAACACCTTTCATTGGGACAAACTGGATTGAACTGGAATGCTGACTGCAGCTCGGACCGCCTCACCTCACCTTACTTCAGCCCCTGACTTTACTTACACCAGCAAATGGGGACTTCAGTTAATTATCAAGAATGTTCTAGAACTTAATTTTATAATTAACATTTGTTGTTTGAGTCTCTTTACTTCGGGCAGTGAACCATTTCCAGAACGCATTCAAAAAGTCCTACATCTTTGTCAGTGAGCTGTCAATAAAATATCACTAGCCAATGAGAGAAAATTGTTCTAAAGCCACACCCCCTGGAGCCAGAACATCAAATGTAATCTTGCATATGGAATGTAAAGGAAAACTCTAGCAGTATTTTAGTAATGATAAAAACAACTGTTAAACAAGAATGCTGTTTATATACAGACCATGCTACATTTTTCCTCCCTGAGTTTTCAGTTTTTCTTCTTTCTTCATTTCTTTCAGAAGTTATGTTCAATACCTTAGAATGACACCTAATTTCATATGGTTCATGTCGTGGTTCGGATACTAGAGAAAACCTAAATCTCGAGCAATATCTGGCAACCTTACAGGAATATATTTAACCATGTGCACAACACGACTCTGAATACGAGAAACTTTACCAATGTACATTTTGATTTGAGTCAGCAGAATATATTTGAATAAAAATGTTAGTATGAGCATAGGACTGTCTTTATGATTAGGTCTTGAGTACAAATCGACACAATGGAGATTATTTGCAATCACAAGAGTGAGGTTCTGACAGAACATGGCTGTTTTGAGGAAGTGCAAATCATGGCAACATCAGACACAAGTACAGAAACGCCGAGCTGTTATTTAACCTTTGTTCTCTTTTGTGTGTCTTTCTTTGGGTGTGCGTCTAGGTGGGAGGGACGATGTACAACACGGGCCGCCACGTCTCGCTACGCCTGGACAAGGAGCACTTGGTGAACATCTCAGGTGGGCCCATGACATATAGCCACCGACTGGAGGAAATCAGGTTACACTTTGGCAGCGAAGACGGACAGGGCTCGGAGCATCTACTCAACGGCCAGGCCTTTTCCGGGGAGGTAAGCCGAGACGTCTGCTTGAGCGTACCCTACACAGACACGACATCTGTGGAGGCCATTAGCTCAGGAACGCAAGCGTCTGATGTTGACAGCTAAAGCTGACAGCACACAAATCACCTCGGTATCGAATTATGGTAAAAATATTAACTCGAGCTTCTGGGTATTACAGCACCCCGAAACAGATTGCAGTATTATTGTATATTCAGCATACATTTACTCGAAATGTATAATATTCAATCAGCATACTTTAGGGAAGATATATGATTTCTCGAGATCCAGTTTATCTTGCACAATATTGCATCAGGTTTAAAATAAGCCAAACTCGAGATTATTGGTCTTTACCCGGGACACTGAGCAGCATCGGTTGTTTGATGGATGCTCCTGAGCAGAAAGTAGCTTTGTGTGCTGTAATTCAGCTATGCATTTATTACATTAAAATGATAGTAATCCAGTTATAAAAATTATAACAGAATGGCTTATAAGTAAAAACACAATTTGTAAAACAATTATACAGTGTCTTATTCTAATAGAATATGCCCAAAAAATGGCCTGGTTATATAAGATTGTGTTACGGCCATTTACAATACATTACGTCTATCCTTTATGATGCCTAATAAGAAGTTTATTTGTTGGCAAATTTCGCTTTAGGACATGTGGTAGCATCAGTATAAAAGTTAACGATGTGATGCATCGGGTTCTAAAAGTGTGCGTTGGATTTTGGCAAAAAAAAAAAAAAAAATCCTGATTTATTTATATGTATTTATTAGTAGATGCACAATATTTTATATGTATATTGATTTCTCTTCAGACCCACTGCATTGTAGCAGGGGTGCATCCTATCGCATTGGTAGCTGCTTTGTATGCATCTATAATGCATCATATCATTGGCTATGCATCGACGTGCGAATCGTATCGACCTCAGTTAACGTGTAGAGGATGATTCGCATCCATTTACATTTACGGCATTTGGCAGACGCTGTTATCCAGTGTGACTTACATTTATCTCATTCATGCAACTGAGCAGCTATGGGGTTAAGGGCCTTGATCAGGGGCCAGGAGTGGCAGCCTGGTATGGCTGAGATTTGAACTTATAATCTTTAGATATAAATTCCAATGTCTTAACCTATAAGCTACCATCTCTCCAGTGTCGTCTCCACCCCGTCTTGTTATTTGTTTGTTTGTTTTTCGGGTATGTAACTTCGCCATGTTCTATGTTTTCGCTTGTTTAGTTTGCTATAATTACCAAGCCCTTTATATTTTTTCGTTTCTCTTAATTTCTCGACCTCGTTTTGGTTAAGGCCCTTTTTTAGGAACCCAGAAGTGAAAACTTGGTGTGACTGGGATTTGAACTCACGACCGTCAGAACCAAAATCCTTAACCGCTAAGCTACCTCTCTCCCTCTCGTTGTCTCAACTCGTTGAGTTGTTACCCTTTTGCCTATTCCACATGAGTGCTGTTTTGGATCTGTTTGTTATTTATATTATTCAAAATTGTATTGCCCTGCACATAACCTTACATTCACTTCTACTATCTTGCACATGTATTACATTATAGAAGGGGAAAGAGTGATAGAGAGAGACAGAGAAAGAAAGATTGTCTGCATAGTAAATGCAGACAGTGGTAGCTCAGTGCTCAAGGCTCTGAGTCACTGATCAGAGTTTTGTGGTTCAAGCCCCGGTATCGCCACGCTGCCACTCTTCGAGACCCTTTAGCCAGGCCCTTGCATCTAAAGCTGTTTCCATTTTTTGTTATATTTCTCATTTAAATCTTTAAATTCACCATATTCACATATATCCAATTCTATCGCCATTTTGTCGCACACCTTCATCATGCAGCTCTTCAAGCAGCTTCACTTTGTGATTTTGCTCTGGTGAAAAACGTCTGCTGTCAGATTCTTCTTTAACTCTTCTCCTTTCTGTATCTTCTGCTCTAAATTCAGGGTTTTCAGCTGATCCCGATGTTTTGTCTCGTAGTGCCGTCTTAGATTCAATTCCTTAATTACAGCCACATTTGCTCCACAAATAAGACACACGGGTTTACCGGCAGCGTCAGTAAACATCTACTCAGAATCCCATCGTTTTGAAGGCTCTGTTTTCAGAATCAACTTTTCTCTTCGGCATTGTGAGGTGCTAGCTTTGCTATAACTTTACCATAGGGTTGTATACATTAACAGAAGCTCGACTTGATTGATGCTGGAATGTTTCCAGGTAGCCTAGTGTTCGGCAAGGCAGCTGCATTATGGGATATGTAGTTTATGTTATCAGCTTTTTATTTTGCGGGGCCAATAATAACAATAATAATAGATCTATATAAAATGATCTCGCAGGCCGGATATAATTGTACGTTGGGCCGGATGTGGCCCGTGGCCTTGTGTTTGACACATATGTAATAGACAAACAATCAAATTCAGATGGCCGAGTAACAACCCGTTGTTGATTATTTATCTATGAGCCCGCCTGGTCATGTTTTCTTCCTTACCTATGGGGTTGTACTTTCCCCAGCGCTTAATCTTCTCCACACACCATATGAAACAGCTCAATTAAACCGGCGGTGTAATTTGAGAAAGACGCGACACCGCAGCCTGCGTGTTTTGATGAAGTCGCCAGTCAGTAGCGGCGTGACATTTCTCTTTGGGAGTAATAGCCCGGCGATTAGAAAGGCAACAAAACAACCGCGGGCCTGACAGGCAAATCCAGCGTAATTAATGATTATAATTTCGTCCCTCCTCCCTCGCCTGGAAGTCAGCCAATATTTAAACAATAATAAAACAAAGTGGAGACAGGTTATCAGAGTATTGCAAGCTGTGACCTGGCAACTGAAGCCTAGCTCTGTCTGTTTACTCTTCATTACCGAGCCATTATCGCTTGCAGTTCCACACTGGAACATCTATATACTTGGGAAAGTATTGACCTTCTCTTCAGCAATGTTATTAATACTCAGAATAATTAAATAATATCAGTTAAATTCTCTTTCTTGGGAATATTTACAACAAAGATATAATGAACACATTTATAACATGTTATAATGTTTTATATGCACCATTATTATCATCAAAAGGCATTAAATTTACAACATGGGTTGAATAGACTTATAAAATTGACTATGCATTACATAGAAGCATTACATAGAAGTAGAATTTACAATTTCAATATAGATAGATAGATAGATAGATAGATAGATAGATAGATAGATAGATAGATAGATAGATAGATAGATAGATAGATAGACCAAAGTATTATGGCATTAAAATAGACATTTCTGGACTTGATTGGAGGTCCCTCAAATTGAAGATGTTTCCACATGAACACTCTAAGTATCTATTAGGCTACTGAGGAGGGTTAAACTCAAGAATCATGAAGATGGATCTGGATTATAATGAATGTAAAAAGTATAAATTTATAAAACTGCTTTAATGGCTACAGTTGCCATAAACAGCTTTACACTTGAGTCTCTATTAGTTAACAGTTGATAACCTCAGCAATGATGAAACTGTAATGAATGGACATTTGGTGTCACCCAGATGACGATGGGTTCCCTTCTGAATCTGGTTCCTCTCAAGGTTTCTTCCGCATACCATCTCAGGAGGATTTTCATTGCCACAGTTGCCACTGGCTCACTCATTTGGAATAAACTTACAATTATAAAGAGCAAACTTACAGGCTAAATTTATACACTCATTTATACATATACTTTATAACTTATAGGGACTAATATGTGATGGTAAAATATTCATACCTAATCTTTTTGTTTCTGTAAAGTTGCTATGGGACATTGTTAAAACCGCTAAAAAAAATAACATTGAACGGAAGTGAATGAATGCATTATATACACATTTATAATCACTGTTCACAAGGCATTACGTTGCCATATCCATAAAAAAATCTTCTCATGTTTTTAAAATAATTTATATATTGCATTTAAGTATGTATATGAAGAGAATAATGACACAGTTATTGTGCATTCGTAATGCATTATAGACTCCATTATAATCATTTATCAAAGGCTTTATGTTTATAACGATGGGTCGATTGGATTTATGAATTGTTATGTTGCATAGTTGTAGTGTAGTTTAGTAATGCCTTTGTGGCTAAATGAGCTTAAATCTCCTTAAACAATCTCCAAAATCTAGTGGAACATCTTCCCAGAAGAATGGAGGTTATTATTACAGCAAATAAGAAACCAAATGTGAAATGAGATGTTCAAAAACACATACCGATCTTCTGGTAAGGTGTCCACAACGTCTGTGCATAGAGTGTATGAGTGTGAGTGTGATATGTGCTTTTACACCCGTCTTTTGAGTTGCATTTGAAGAGTGTTACTCAACAGGAAGTTATTCGTTCTCTATTCTCCGTACCGTCTTTGACATTTCTTCACTAATAACACATGGCGTCCTGTTTGCGTCTCCACGAGGGGTGCGGGTAGGCTGCAAATTCTCTCGAACACCTCCGATATCGCCATGATGCCTTCGTGCCACCATCTGAAAATGTAAAACCAGAGCAACTTCAAAAAAAAAGTTTACAGTTCCTTTCTTTAACAGTTTTTCTTTTTTTTTTCCTGCGCAAACACCCTAAGAACGGCAGCTTGGCGATATCGGTAGAGGTGGGAGTTTAGTATTTAGAGCATTAGACTTTAAATCAGAAGGTGGTGAGGTTAAATCCAGTCACACCAAGCTGCCATTTCTGTGCCCCTGAGGAAGGCACTTAACCCCAAAGCTGTTTAGTTGTGTGAATGAGATAAATATAATTTGCTTTGATGAGGGTCTGCCAAATGCTGTAAATGTACTGGGACCGAAGTAGATGCCGACCCTGCAAACATCCCGAACCATCTAGAGACGTACCAGCACCATTTGGATCCCACTTCATGTGGAGTTTTGACATTGGACCCCTTTGAGTGGCATGAAGAAGCTGGTGTTGGATCTAATGATCTATTTTTATGAGTTGCTCAGTAGCTCCTGGTTCCATAAACTCAAATGACTGTAAAAGACTGTAGAAAGAACATTACTCATAATCTTACACTCCAGTGCTCATGTTAGTTCTCACTCTCCAGTGTTCTGTATTGTTTAAAGACTATAATCACACTCTTGATGTCACCCAAATGAGGATGGGTTCCCCTTTTGAGTCTGGTTCCTCTCAAGGTTTCTTCCTCATAACATCTAAGGAGTTTTTCCTTCACCACAGTTGCCACGGCTGCTCATCAGGGATAAATACACATCGTTCACCTTCACTGTTAAATTCTATAAAGCTGCTTTGAGACAATGTCTGTTGTGAAAAGCGCTATAGAAATAAACTTGACTTGACTTAAACCCCCAACCTTTTAAACACTAACCCCCTAATAGCCCACCAACTTCCCCTAGTAAACATCTCTCAACAAACTTTTTGACTAGTCAGCATCCAGAATATTCCTATGCACCGATGTCTTTGTAAAACTGTGTCTTGTGATTTCCAGTTTGATATAAGAGCTGTTATTGAGGCATCTAACTTTTTCTCTCTCTCACACACACACACACACACACACACACACACACACACACACACACACACACACACACACACACACACACACACCTCACAACTTTCTCAAACCTGCAGAACATGTAATGAAACGTCATTCCTTTCCAACATTAGATCACACATTCTAATTGTAGGAAATTCAGTAAAAAATGACAAATGTGAAAATGAGAAAAGTTGTCGCTGCTGCTGTTGTTGTTGTTTTATGTTTTATTTTTTTCCCCTAGTAATAAATTAACACCGTAACAAATCGCATGCAGGATTTATAATTATTTTCCACATGGCTTCAACATTATATAAATATAGTTCCGTTGCATTTTAATTTTAGCGAAGTAACACATTTACATTCCATTTTCGTTGCTCCGATACGAAAGAAGAACGGAAGAAGCGTTTTCTCATTAAAATAACAGTGTCGCTTTTTGCTAAACCCGAGCAGAGTGTGCCGATTAGACAGGAAATTGCCAAAATGCAGCTTTTCCAGCCACACTTCAGTTTGTGTAATCTAAACTAAGCCTTTTGTCTGACTGTAAACACCCACCACTTGAGGCTCGAGAGGTGTTTTCATTTAATATTTGCTTAATCTTACGGCTTATCGGGTTTTTTTTCTTTCTTTTCTACTTTCTTCCTCGTCTACCAGACAGACACACAGACAGACAGGCTATTAGCATCTCTACAGACCGGTTTAATTCAAACACTCTCTTGGCCACATCGAACCCAGCCTCCTCGGTCTAATCTCCGCCGGAGTTTATTTGCTTTTACGCGTGCGTGCTCTGACTGCTTGTCTACGTGACGACGGTTCCACTCGAGCGCCTTTTTTTAAAAATTTGTCCTGTTAGCTTTGTCCACAACCCGTCTCTATCGACTTACTGTTTTCATATTCCGTCCAGATCGAGTGCCGAGCTGTCGATCGCACGATAAAACACTTCTCAGGGAGCTTGTAAAAAGAGGTCCAAGCTTTCCTCTAGCAGAGCACAGATGACGAGGTATGAAAGAAAGACAAGGTTGCTTTTAAACAATACACTTTGCTAATAATAAGCATCTCTCACCAACCAGCGACTTTCCATGGTAAAAAAAAAGTGTGATGCTAATGTTTAATGAAATACTGAAGTGTGTGAATTTTTCTGCATAAAATCTGTGACATGATGGAGTTTACATCAACCCCAATTCAAACAAGTTGGGACACTGTGTAAAATCTCATGAATAGTAAATTCACAATAAAGCTACAAAAACAAATGTTTAAATTGAGAATATATACCATTTTAAGTAAAAAAAATAAGGTCTTTTTGGCTGCAACACGTCTCAAAAAAGTTGGGACAGGAACATGCTTACCACTGTAAAGAAACACAACTTCTCTTCGTAAATGTCTGGGAACTGAGGAGACCAGTTGCTGATGTTTTGTGAAAGGAATATTGTTCCATATGTGTCTGTTACAGGATTGTAGCTGCTCAACAGGCCTGGGTGTTCTTTGTTGTGTTTTTCATTTCATGATGCACTAAATGTTTTCAAAAGTGAAAGGTCTAGACTGCAGGCAGGCCAAATCAGCACCCGGACTCCACTACTACAAAATCACGCTGTTGTAATAGTTGCAGTATGCAGTTAACATTGTCTTAATCAAATATGCAATGCTATATCTATGCAGATACTCTCAGGTTTAACATAGAATTTTTTGTTTTATTGTAAATAAAATATGAGTTTATAAGATTTGCAAATGATTGCATTTTGTTTTTATTTACATTTTGCACAGGGTCCCCATTACATTTTTTTGGAATTAGGGTTGTTGCATAAAACAGACCAATATTTACTTAGGGTTCTTCCATGACGATGATGATGATGATGATGATGATGACGATAATAATAATAATGACAATAATAATAGCAACAAGAAGAAGGATTTTGTATATGTATGCCGGAGAACCGGCTACTTTCACGGAATTACAAAACACATGCCGACCTTCATCAATACGGACCTTCACGTTTCCATGTTCGCAAAACTATTGTGCGGTTTTTTTCAATGTCCCTGCCGCTGTCTGTATATTCCCAGGTGTTCCCACTTCCGTATTGATAGTAATTTATATTTGTATATATGAGTCCCTTTCTGTCTTGGCAATTAGCACAAATTAATTCACTTCTCTATGCTAATTAAGCTATTTTGGACATGAGCTTATTCTGACATCTAGATCTTGGAGTGGGTATGCAGTGTTTAGCTTTTATTTGTGAGATAAAAACAGCATCGGAAATAATTCTACTCTGTACATGTGTAAATGACGCAATAAATCAATTGATGAATCAGTAAATCAATCAATGAACATAAGAGACATTTTCCCAGATCCTTCAGGAAGTTCAGAAGGTGCAACTTCCTCTTGTTTTTGGTGAACATCTAACATGCAGAATATTAATATACATCATAAATATGAATTCAGGTAGCACGGTAACACGGTTGAGTAATAAAATATTTCCATGATCAGATTTCAGGATGAAGTGTGTTCCAGGTCTTAGACATGCCTTAATAAGGAAAAGCTGCAGTTGTTGTGAATGTTTTCATGCCTAGTTTGTTTTTGAACTTCCTGCCCATATTTGCAAAATCGGAACGACACAAATGAAACTGCAATCGTTGAATCACCGAGTGTTTGTGTAAGAGGTGGACAGGCAAGGTTGCCTCAGAGTTCGGATAAACTTAGATGAGTTCGACTCTCTGCAGGTTTGCCAAACACAATAATTGTGAGTGTGTGTGCGTTTGTGTGAGTGTGAGAGTGAGTGCGTGGGTGTTTCTAACCTCGCCTGGTGTGTGCTCCTCTCCAGAACTCATTATTGTGCTGTCTGCTCCTCTACACTGCGTATCTGCTGATCTTTTTGGCAGGGTATGAAGCCGTGGCTGGCCTGATTCCCAGCACAGGCAATTTGCTGGTTTGGGAGA
>JBCEWE010001537.1:0-26682 GCA_039877035.1 Silurus lanzhouensis | reverse complement strand
CATGATATTGAAGAACAGAGGGAGGAGGGGCACGATACTGAAGAACAGAGGAGCACAATTGTGAAGAACAGAGGAGCACGATGGGTAAAGAATGCAGGAACATGATGGTGAGGAACAGAAGAGCACCATGTGGAAAGAATGCAGGAGCATGATGTTGAAGAACAGAGGAGCACGATGTTGAAGAACAACTATGAAGTTTGGAGGGTGACGAGTAAGCACCTGAGCGGCCCGACAACGCTCCTCCCAGCGCTGCTTCTCAACCTGAGTGTGCTCGACTGTGAGCTTCAGGCTCGAGAGCTTGGTCATGAGCGACTGGTAACACACATGAAGAGAATAAGAGATAGACAGCTAGAGAGGAGAGAAAGAGACGAAGAGAGAAGGAGAAAGGAGACAGTAAGAGGTGAGAAATGTAATATAGAGAAGGATAGAATACATGACAGAGCCAAAAGAGAGGAAAGAGAGAAAGAAAATAGAGAAGAGTTTATGGCTTTTTATCGCTTTTTTGCTCGAACAAGAGCATCGACTCTAAACAGATGAGATACAAAGATCTAAAACATGAAGCAAAGATTGAAAATTGGGACTTATTTGTCCAATTATTTGTCTTTCATTGTATTTTCATTGATCTCATTGTCTGTTTTAATATCTAGTCTCTGGCCCAATGAGCTGCCTTGAATCTAAATGTGTGTGATTGTATAAATGAGACTCACAGTGCTAGTAAATACAAACCTTTATGGTGGATTTGCTTCAGAATTGTTCTCGGGTAAAGTACTCGAAAGTTCTCGAAAAGTACTCGGGTACTATCTGGATTGGAAAAATTAAACGAATGGGATTTTTTTTAACGATACATGTACTGTATTTAACAAAGTGGCCAGGCTTCAGTGGTAATTCGAGCTAGGGCTGGGCGATATATCGGTGTAATATAATATCGCGATATTTGTTAATCAATATACTTCTCGGATATCATTGGTATGGTGATGTATTTTTCATGAACAAAGATTTGACATGGTTTTTGAACATGTTCCACATTTAGTCTTATAATAACCTTCATTTATCTTGGAAGATGTTCTACTAAATTTTTTAAGTGTTCTTGTAGAGATTTATGGAGATTCATTCAGCTACAACGGTGTTAGTGAAGTCAGCTACTGATGTAGGCAAGGTGAAAAGGCCTGGGGTGCAATTCACTGCAAAGGATTTCCATAGGGTTTATAGCTCTAGAGCAGGAGATCTTCCACTCCAACCCATGTGAAGCAGATCTTCATGGAGCTGGCTTTGTGCAAAGTTCAAGACGGGGAAATTTCATGCTACCGGATTCAATCGTGTGTGTCCAAGTTTGTGGTAACAGTTTGAAAAAAGAACTACAAATAGCTGGAAAGGTCAGGTATCTCAGTATGTTTGTCCATAATATTACAAATGAAGTGGTCCTGATTAAATAATGCTGATTTGATGGAATTTTTTGCACAAAAATCTTTATCTCCATAGACCTTAAAAGTATAATCAGACTCCGTGTAACTGTTAAGCAGATGGTTTCTTAGGTAAATGATATATCGTGATGCACAGTCTACATTGTTGGAATGTCCTCAAGTATCGCAATATGATATTTCTGTTATATCATCCAGCCCTAATTTTTGCTTACTTACATCTCAGGCAGTTCCTTCAGGAGAAGAAAATCAATCAAACTTGATGAAAGAAAGTTGAGAAGTCAAGACTGAGAGCAGAAGAGGTCAAGAAGTGTTGAAGAATCAATCCAGAGAACTCTTTACTTAGCAGCGTAACAACTACGAAAACGGGTTGCCAAGTCAAACGTATAAAACGATCCACATACAAATGAATAAATCGAAATTCGCGTCACCTTTGTGGCTTTCAGCTTCCTCTCGTACTGCGATTTCTCGTTCTCCAAATCGTCCACTTTGGCCTTCAGAGCTCTCAGCTCATGCACCAGAGCCTGCTAATAACACACACACAAACACACACATAGACATGGCGTCAAGAATCAGTTCTACGGCTACAATTTAAGGAGTTACACCGTGTTAAAAGGGTTTCTGGTGATGATTCGGATTAATGCGTCGGTCATCAGGAAACTGCCACCACCCGAAGAAGGTTTCACCCATCTATTTCGTCTAAACTAAACGTTATCGTGAAAGGAAACCAATAATCCCGATCCAAAGAGATCGGAACGGAGAATCCCAGACAGATTCCAGAGTCCGAGAGCCCAAACCCATCTCACACCGTGCTGTTAAGGGAAGTCTGAGTTAAGTCTTTTCATTGATCAGTCTCTCAGTAGTACACATCTGAAGTCCTGGCTCAGGTTCCTCCACCATTAATATACAACATGTAGTTTTATATATTTATATATTGAGAGTTGCTCATTTATTAGGTGCACATACAGTACCATGTGCAGTAGATCTGTTTACCTTCTAGACGGTTGTTTAGATATTGTTTAAAGTATGTGGGCACAGTAGATTTTGCGTATATTTAATTTTCAAGGAGTTCATGGTTTTATACATTTCGGTTTTAAAAGATGTCTCAAATTAAAATATTTCTACGAAAATTGTATGAACTTTTAATAGACAATTATTAATTTCTCAATGATTAGTGTAATAATTATGTGTGTAATATTGGCTCAAGCATATAAGTCATACTGTGTGTGACGATTTTGTTGTTCTTAGCGATATTAGCATTTGTTAAATTCACCCCATGCACATCTTGACGCTGTCTATTTTTGGAAAGCGGTAGCTCGGTTGTTAGGTGTTGGACTTTGGTTTCGAAGACCTTGAGTGCAAATTTCAGTAACACCAAGCTGTTAGAACAAGCAGCTGGGCCCCTGTGAAAGCTCCTTATCCCTCAACTTCTCAGTTGGATAAAAATGAGATAATCGAAGTCATGCTGATATTGCAGGGCCCCTGAGACAGCTCCTATCCCTGAACTTCTCAGTTGGATACCAATGAGATAATTGGAAGCAAAGCTGATACTGCACTCTGTCATCTACATGCTCAAAATGTTCCTATTAAAGTCAACTCTGATACTTCCTTAGAGTTGTTTCCAATTCAGCTACATTTCACTTATGATTATCTCATATATACACCTGAGCAGCTGAAGTCTTTGCTCAAACCTCAGAAGCAACAGCTTGGTGGTGCTGGGATTTAAACTCACAACCTTCTAATCCAACATCTTAGCCACCGATTTACCGCTTCCCAATTTGTGTCATTTTCCTTCTCCAATCCTGCTTCGGGCAAGAACTCCCACTGGCTTAACCGTCAGAGGATTAGCCGTTCTTTGAAGCTCGCATTTGTCCATTTGTTAATGTTTAGTAGGACAAGTTCCACCCAGTAGGTCCTGTTTTTGCAGGAGAGAATAGTTCAAAGGTTAAACCATTTCTGATTAGACCAACAGATACGTGGTTAAAGTTTTAAGGGGGATCCTGAGGTAGAAACCTTAGTGTGTGAACGTGTAGTTAGGAGTGCACTTAATAACATAGCAACTCAAAGTATACACATTTATGTACACTCTCAATAAGAAGAGACTAAAGTACTGTAGGTGGGGAAATTAATTTAGGGAAATAATAATAATAAAAAAAAAAAACAGTCCTGAAACCTGCTGAAGAACTTGATCATTGGATGAGCGTAAAAAGGTCAAACAACGGAACTGGAGCCACGAACCTGGAGTTGTAGAAGTTATAACGGAGGTCCATAGGGTCCAGTTGCATTTATGATACAAAAGAAGTATCTGTTCCTATGAGACCACCACAGCAGCAAGAAAGAGTGATAGAATATACTAAAGAAATGTTAACCATCAACAAACCCAACTTTCTACTAGAGAATCAACACCCTCTGGATTAGTAAGAGGTCTAATCATGCAGAAATCCAGACTCCAGACTCAAGCAATCAGTGGACACCAAGGAACCATGAGAATCCCCACTGCAGCAGGGCTTGTTAATGTTAGAGTGGAAATGACTCTGTGATGGTAAGCAGGGGACGTGCAGTGAGCTTCACGGCACAGCGAAAAAAAGCCCGCCTACGTTATCTCCTCCAGAACTACAGTGGTGTTTGGGGTCTTCGGCGTCAGAAGGGCACGCATCCGAATCGGAGCTGCGATTGTGGACGTCACGATCTGGGTTCTCCGGGTGGCCCTCGAGAGCCCGCTGCTCGCGGATGCGTGTAGTGATCTCCTGCTGGAATTTGCGCATCTGCGCCTGCTCGCTGATCACATTAACCACACACTGATACAGACAGAAAAACAAGCCAAATAAATGGAAATGTGAAGGTTGGCATGGAAACGAAAGGAAAAAGAAGACTAGGAATAGAAAAGAAAAGTATCCAATACTGATATTTTCTTGTTTAAAATGCTACTTTTATGAAAAGACTTGTACAATGAAACATATACAATAAAGAAGGGATACAAATAATGGTTCATTTTTATTATATATATATATATTCTTCTGTCACATGACTCCCATAAACACAATGTACTTGTATATATATACATACATACATAAATTATTGGAACTACAGTGGAACCTCAGGATACAAACGTCCCCGAATACGTATAATTCAGCATACGAATCGTCATTTGGCAAGATTTTCTTATCAATTTACACATAAAAATTAAGGATACGAATCATTCGAAACTCGCGGCGGAGATATTAAGGGGATGATGGTTCATCCGTCATGCAACCGGCACGCTTTCCCTCCTCAGAAAGTTTAGTTAGCGTCTTAAATTCGCTGTGATAGCACGTCTTAGCGCTGTTTATCTCTGTGTCTTTGTTTCGTTAATCCCACAGTACAGTAGTCATTAATCGTATACACTATTATATCGTCGTGCCTCTCATGTATTACATTATAACAGTAATTATATATTATTGTGTGTTGAAATAGTGTTCATTAAATTAAAGAAAAAGAAAAAGAAGCCTGTTATTGAAGGTGGAAGAAAAAAAGAATCCATCAGTGGAGATCATTAAGAAAAAAATTAACATATTCCAGTGATTCCGGTGACATCATAATGAAAGGAGATTCTCCTTCCAAACAATAATTCTCCGAACGTCATCTCCATCATGCCAGCATTCGTGCTTCTCGAAGGTAAAGTACCAAATTAGGATACTGTTTTCCTCTTTTAGATGTTAAGGCACCATTATTAAATGCTAAATACTGAATATTATTATTCTTTATTAATTGTATTTTTATATGAATATTTGGGGTCGTTGGAACGCCTTATCCCACTTTTTATTATTCCTAAGGAAATCCGTATCGGTATCCGAATTGTTCAGGGTGCGAATGGTTTTCCAGAACGAATTGAATTCGTAACACGAGGTACCACTGTATAGTCAATAGTTTGTGTATGTAGACGTGTTAAGGATCTGCTTATTCAAAATGTAACATTTTATTTGATTTCTGATCAAAAGAACAACTAAGTGACAACAAAATTTTAAATAAACGAGATTCAAAGAACCTAAAAATTCACAAAAATGATCCGATCTACTGATCACTAATCTTCCAATGCTATATATAAATAATAGTATAAAAAAAATGGGAATTTGATGTTTATTGGGTATAGACACTTGCGATAGAGTGACACTGTATTGCAATGTGAGCGAGAGAGAGAGAGAGAGAGAGAGAGAGAGAGAGAGAGAGAGAGAGAGAGAGAGAGAGAGAGAGAGAGAGATCGTGGGTATGTGAATTATGTGCATTTGTGCTATGAAGCTGTTGGAGTTAACTCCTGGTGCCCTTTCTCGTTACATTGTTATTTCTATATTTGTATATACATTTTAACGCTTTCTTTTTTCACTTCCTCGAATTCATCTCATTTATCAAAATGTACCATATAAAAATCCTCCAATCAGCTCAAAATTATTATTTTTTTTTTACTGTAGCAGTTGCTCTGAATCGATCTTGACCTGTATGTTACTACAGTCACAAATATATAGGATATATAAAAAACTTGCACCTTCCAGCCAATCAGAATCCAGCATTTTGAAAGACGACGGTATGAATGATTTAAAAGCATGATGCGTATTAATAAATAACAAAATGCACCGTATTGTTGATTTGTTTTCTCTATAACAAAATGTGTCTTTGTTTACTCTAGATACTGTACATATCAGTTTCCTGAATAAAAAAACAAGCATATTTTATTAACCAATAATTGATCCACTGATGTAAATATCGTAAAAATATACCAAATAAACTGCTTCGTGTCAGGTGAACGAAGTTACCGAGCTAGCATCAAACATGTAGCCGCTACACTTACATTCTATTTACGAGGCACCGGAACATCTGAGCTTAGCGTTAAGATGCATTGCTCTCAGCGTGGTTCATGAAGAGGCATGTTTGGACTCCAAGATGGAGGGTGTTTCATACGATAGGACCAGTTGACGTTGAAGTTGATGATAAGATCCACGTTCCGTGCCTATATATAGCCGCTGTACACTTTGGGGAAAGTGTGTGTGTCTGTGGCATGTTCCGGGAGGATTTCTGTCATGCTGGGGTGCTGAAGTGAGTGTCTGCATCTGTCACAGCCTTGGAAAAGTGTTGTTGATGCAACAGATGGAAGGAGGCCCTCGCTTTAGCCCGGCGCCTATGCCGCATCGTGTAGACGAGAATGCCGTCATTTAGCAATTATTCCAAGGTTGATTATACAGGACTTTCATGATGGCTCGATTAGCTTTTTTGAGTCGACTACAAAATGGAAACATCTCAGCAAATCACAAGGAGAAATAAAACCCAACCAACAGCAAACTTGTGATTGTGAAAATTTAAATTACGTCTTAACTACTTGGGATGTGCATTTTGAGGCCGACGCATAGCCAACACACCCATACATTAAAGATACATATGAATCTATCAGAGATGCGATGCGATTACGATACCATTCAGCCCATTGCGATGCGGTGCGGTCCGATTTCGGCTTGGTTCAACACAATGTGATTCAGAAATATGGAAATATATGGTTCTATGCAATTCAATATGGTAAAGTTAGTCCATATCTTTACCATATAGTTTGGTTCAGACAGTTTCTTCTGACTTCTAACGCATGACCGTTTCACAAACAGACCTTTGTAGTGCGAAAAGAAAAAAATAATAAATAAACCCAGACATTCTTTTCCTGATCTGCCTCCAGGAAGATGCAGATCTACCTCTATATTCTTTTCCTGGGTTATTTATTACGACACATACATTGCCACAATTTTCAAACACTACCTCCCATTTCACTAAACTTCCTTTCAGCTTCTCCCATTAGGGGTCACAACAACGGACCATCTGCATGTTTGATTTGGCACATGCCCTTCCTAATGCAACCCTCCCCATTTATCCGGGCTTGGGACCAACACTAAGGCTTGTGCAACCCTAATGGCTGGGGTTGATTCCCTGACCGGGGATCGAACCCAGCCGCATCCTAACCACTAGACCACCAGGGAACCACTACCTTATGTTAGTTCTCACTCTCCAGTGTTCTGTATTGTTGAAAGATTTATGATCAAACTCTGATGTCACCCAAATGAGGATGGGTTCCCCTTTTGAGTCTGGTTCCTCTCAAGGTTTCTTCCTCATAACATCTAAGCGAGTTTTTCCTTGCCGCAGTCGCCACGGCTGCTCATCAGGGATAAATACACACCATTCACATTAACTGTTGATTTGTGTAAAGCTGCTTTGAGACATGTCTGTTGTGAAAAGCGCAGTAGAAATAAACTTGACTTGACTTGACTTGACCTCCCATTTCACTAATATGTATATAAGATTCTGAATACATCACCCTGACTGAACATTTGTGTACAAATGTTTCTTCTTTGCAATTAAAATAATGCTGTACCTTATTGTTGATTCTGATTCACAGTTTTACATTTACGACTTACAGCTTTCGAATGAGGAGCGCAAACAAGTCAATTTTGTAGTATGTCCAAGAAATCAGTAAATTCCCCATGTGCTGCTTTGAGCATAGTAACTGAACAGTTATTTAATTATATTCGACTACGATTATGGATTATATCGATTATATATCTCCAACAGGGACATTCCAACCTCTAGTGGAACATCTTCCCAGAAGAGTGAAGATTATTATAACAGCAATTCGGACTAAAATGTGGGATGTGATATTTAAAAGGCACAATCGTTCGCCCATTTATTGTATACAAATATAATTCAAGCTACATTATCATCCAAATTATTTCTAAGCTACAAAGACTAGGCCACACCCACTTCCTGAGTCTGATGTTCAGACTACACCAAACTGTTTGACGCGTAACAAAGTGAATCCATGATCAATCGGGTCACGTGACGTATAATTAGCTTGCATTTGTAAAGCTGCTTGTGAAGTTGACAGGAAACAGTGACCAAAGTACACAACATTCCTGGTTCCTCAGCAGGTTTCACATTAACCAAAACCTGTAGCAGGACCCAGGATAAGTGCATGGAGTTTGAGTTTATTCAGCTGTAACCTCCAACACGTGCATGTGCATTTTCTACCGTTTAGTAGGTGGTCTGCAGACCTGAAACGCTCGAGACGCTCGTTTACGTGACAGCTGAGTCTGGAACAGGCGTCGTTAAGAAATTTTATGGAGCTCTTGTGATCTCTGGAAGTGTGTCAGGATGCCTGAAGCTCGACTCAGCAGGGGATCGACAGGAATGCGGACACTCCAGACCTACGCTGTCACTTTAGGCAGGTCACGTTTCAATTAGCGACTGACCCTCGCTCACGTTCTTCAGCCCGGGAGAAGAGGATATGCCTTTATCTTTTCAGGAGAGTTGTTCAGTTTCAGCTCTAACCCTGTTTTTAGTGCTCACACATCTCTGAGGATGAATTAAACCCATCAACAGAGAGTGCAAAATTCCAGGTGAAAAAAAAAATATCAAGAAAATAAGCACATCTGGTGGTAAACCATATTAGACAGCCTTAAATGGAGAAAGGGAGGGGGGAAAATAGGGGGGAGAGAGAGAGAGAGAGAGAAAGAGAGAGAGAGGAGAGAGAGAGAGAGAGAGAGAGATTCAAACCTTACCCAAAAACCACCAGTGGCACTTAAAAGCATGTCATCCAAAAGAGAGGGATAGACTGATAGACCAGAAAACGAGTGAGAGCTAGATAAAGCGATAAAGTGATAGACAGAGGTCGAAATGCGGCAGACTGGAAAGATGAATGACTAAACTGAAAGTGGTAGAGGGTAAAAAATAGATAGCAGATAGAAGGATGGATATACTGTCATACAGCATTCAATGGATAAAATGAGAGAGGGATAAATGGATAAATAGAGCAAGATAGGAATAAACTGATAAAGTGATAGAGTAGTGCAAGACTGATAAACTGATACTGGTAGGAGGACAAACTGAAAGCGGAGAAGATGAAGCAAGAGAGGGATGAATAGATAACACGACAGAGTGATATAGGAATGAACTTAGAAAATATGATGGTGAAAGATGGATAGAGTAGATGGAATGGGGTGGGGGGATGGGGGGGTGGGGTTAGGGGGCATATGGGGGGTGGGGGGATATTGATATCAAAATTAATAAACCTGTAGTGAGGAAGTGAACAGAAGGAAGGAGTTCATAAAGAGAGACAGAGTTAATAGAGCGATAGAGAGATGGACAGATTTGATGGTACCTCGGCTTTGTGCTGCTTGTCGTCTCGGTCCGTGTGGTTGTGATCCTCCTCCATACTGACCAGCTTCAGCTTCAGATACGAAACTTCATCTATCAAATCCAGCTTCTGGGTCTCCAACGAGGTGCGGTTCAGAAGCTCCTACGCCCACAAACACGCACATAAACATGAACCCGTGTAGACATACATCCACAACCATACACATACACACACATGATCCGGGCAGCACAAGGCGACTTTCTGTTGCTCTACATGCAAGTTTCCCCAGAATTACATCCTGGGCCCCTGCCAAGCATCGCTAAATATACACACTGAACCAACGCTATTTTTACTTCCTCTGTGCCCCCCTAATGTGCGTTTCTCTGCATTCCTTTGTCGAACAGCTAATTCCAGAACAACCCCAAGACTCCAGAGCCGAGTCTCAGCTGAGAACAGAACTAATGTCCCATGATTCCCCTTTAGAGAAGAACGAGAACACTGATGTATGATCGTTTTATCTCTTCTGCACTAAACAGGGTCTGATGACACTTAGTCAATTGCTCACACACACACACACACACACACACACACACACACACACACACACACACACACACACACACTCTTAGTAATACACTGATAAAGTTTACGCTACATAAAGATCATTGCTTTAAGTTAGTCATGTGAGAAAACGTTTGGTCCACACCTCGCATTTCACAACTGCTGCTTCCCACTACATGGAAAACGCTTCTGCTTTCAGTTAGTTAATTAAAATCTAATCTAAAAGATTTTAACTTTGTTACACTTAAAGCTGCAGTGTGTAAAGTTTCATGTTGCAGTTTCTTAGGTTTAAAGCTGCAGAATGTTTATTATATAATGTTTACTGTATATTATTTAAATTTACAGTCTGTAATGTTAAACGCTGGAGTTTGTAATGCTTAATGCTGCAGTGTGTAATGCTTTAAAGCTGCAGTATGTATTGTTCACCTCTGTAATGCAGTGTGTAATGTTTAAAGGTGCAGTTTGTAATGTTTAAAGGTGCAGTGTGTAATGTTTAAAGGTGCAGTTTGTAATGTTTAAAGGTGCAGTGTGTAATGTTTAAAGGTGCAGTTTGTAATGTTTAAAGGTGCAGTTTGTAATGTTTAAAGGTGCAGTGTGTAATGTTTAAAGGTGCAGTGTGTATTGTTCACCTCTGTAATGCAGTGTGTAATGTTTAAAGGTGCAGTGTGTAATGTTTGAAGGTGCAGTGTGTAATGTTTAAAGGTGCAGTGTGTATTGTTCACCTCTGTAATGCAGTGTGTAATGTTTAAAGGTGCAGTGTGTAATGTTTGAAGGTGCAGTGTGTAATGTTTGAAGGTGCAGTGTGTAATGTTTGTAGGTGCAGTGTGTAATGTTTGATACTGCAGTGTGTAATGCTTGAAGGTGCAGTGTGTAAAGTTTGAAGGTGCAGTGTGTAATGTTTGAAGGTGCAGTGAGTAATGTTTGATACTGCAGTGTGTAATGTTTGAAGGTGCAGTGTGTAATGTTTGAAGGTGCAGTGAGTAATGTTTGATACTGCAGTGTGTAATGTTTGAAGGTGCAGTGTGTAATGTTTGTAGGTGCAGTGTGTAATGTTTGAAGGTACAGTGTGTAATGTTTGATACTGCAGTGTGTAATGCTTGAAGGTGCAGTGTGTAATGTTTGAAGGTGCAGTGTGTATTCCATTCTATTCAGACATGAGCATCATTACAGAGGTCTAACGGAGGACAAATGGATGTATCATGACACACGTCTGCAATCGGACACTGATGTTGCTTCAAAGGACAACAACTAAAGCACTTTATCAGGAGGTGAATCATGACGGCTTATCGGCTCGTGCAGAACACGTCCTGCGGCTGTGTAAACACACTCTTAGACGCTCCTTCCCGTACGATAAGCCGCAAACGTAGGGCTTGGCTGAGCCGATTTATGACTCGCCTGCTTACAAGCCAATTAAACAAACCACATAATCAGCATTGGTGAGACTCGGGTCTTGGATATTCAGCAAGGAGTATGTGTAGTGTGGGAAAACCAAAACGCAGCAGAATGTCAGTTTCAGTAATCACTGTATGATTTAAAGCTGAAAACCAAACAAATACTTTGTTACTTTTGATATGCAGTCCAATGTATTAACCACTAAGCAACCCCTTCCCTATTTACAGTACTGCTCTGAAATCATGTTTAAGTTCCAGAGCAAATGTACTATGACCAGATGATTGGCTCTCTGGTGGTCCTATTCTTTTCTAAACCTTTCAACGTGACACTGACATTCTCCTTAGTCCAGTCACTTGAATAAACAAACATCTGTATTTCAAAAATATCACTCAATTCAACTGGCACTCAAGTGAAAGAGGAAGACTGCATCACTTGAACCTGTCTAGGCAAGCAGAGGACGCCTCGAGGACACACTATTAATCTGTCGATCTCTGATTCTTGGCATTCCATCTATATCTGATGCTCATATAGTGTCTGTGACTGAAAATTCATAGAAAGAAAGCCCTCTATTTTCTTTTTAAACACCCATATACAGGCCGCCATTTACTTACGATGAAGATACGTTACGACGACCTCATCGTAAGTCAAAAATATCGTAAGTTGAAGATTGTGCTATGACTGTGTCTTTCCTGCTTCATGCTGATTTATAATTTTTATTCTCTGCTCTAAACTGATGGCTTTCCTATTCTTTTTTTCACTACAAGCAGGATACATACGTGGCACTTGAAAGACATGCTTTTATCACTAAAATTGCTGATTGAAACCGTTTGAAACAAAAACGAATAAACACTGAGACTTTACTCCGTCTACCGTTAGCAAGAGTGGGGCATCTCACAGGGTGAGAGATACGCTCATCCAAATATATATACATACCGTAATTTCCGGACTATAAAGTGCACTTTATATAAGCCGCACCAACTGAATTTGACAAATATTTTTATTTTTAACATAAATAAGCTGCACCTGTCTATAAGCCGCATGTCTACACTGAAACTAATGAACTTTACACAGGCTTTACGAAAGACACTAAATGCAATATGTTGCGCTTCTATTAGGAGCATAGCGGTATTTTGGGAATACAGCATGCCACTGCATTCTTCCGGTATTACTGCGTGTGTGGAGACCGAGGAATATGTCCTTTTTATTTTCTGATGCTCATTTCTAAGTTTCTTTGACTAACCCGTAACGCTGTTGCCAAGAATTATAAAAAAGCACGAGTTTTGGAAACCTGTCTGTGCTTATATGATTTCTGTTGCAACTGGAGTTAGCGAGCTCTCCCTTAACCCAGACTCAACGCGCTACAACGGCTTGTATCCAAACAGTAGCTGACCAAGAAAGTCATTGTTCACTGTCTTTCTCCTTCCTTTCACAACTACAGTGGTACCTTGACCTACCACTTGAGTTTTCCGAGGTACGAGCGGTCACTCGGTCGATTTTTTTGCTTTGTTACGCGAGCAAAAATTGAGGTACGAGCTCGAGACACCGCTGCTAGATGGCGAAGCGAAGCCGGAAAGCGAAGATTGTGACGAAAATTAAGATAAGCAAAGAAGAAAAAGTTAAAATGTAAAAGTTAGGGATACGTAGTGTACAGGACTGATAGTAAAAAATTAGTTTTCTCTCCGCCTCCGCTTATCGCCTCTACTCCCCCTCCACACACACACACACACACACACACACACACAAATTTCCGTTCGGAAATTTCATTGGTCTAATGTTATGTCGCTCAGTTTTTTGGCTTGAAGTTTGTGAAACCGGGAAAAACCCAGGAAAAATCCATAAATTAGCCGCTTAGTTGTTTAAGCTGCGAGGTTCAAAACGTGGGAAAAAAGTAGCGGCTTATAGTCTGAAAAATACAGTACATACCTACATACATATATATATATATATATATATATATATATAGAGAGAGAGAGAGAGAGAGAGACAGAGAGAGAGAGAGAGAGAGAGATGAGAGAGAGAGAGAGAGAGAGAGAGATGGCCCCAGAGTTACGATGGTTGGACTTACGATTTCTTGATCTTACGATGATGATAGCGTTACTACAAAATTGTAAAAATATTTCAAATTTTACATAACAGGCGGCATAGGATACGTTGCAGCTGGGATGTAATGTTATTTGTAATGGTCACTGTAAATCTAAATATAGTCGAGTAAAAAAGTACATATATTGAATCATAAATGTATTCGAGAGTAAAAGTTGCTTATATCTTTAATACTCAGTAAAACTAGAAAAGGACAAGTTCAGTAAGGAAGTACATTTACACAAATACTTTACAACATCGCAAAATAGAAAAAAAACCCAGAACAGACGGATGACAGAATCATCCCAGGATCACAACAGTGTCTGTTTTACAAGTTTGGAAGAAAAGCACCCTAAATACGGTTGAGCAATTATGAACTTAAAACACTTGTGAAATTGAAGCATTGCTCAACGCTGACAGTTCATTCTCGAGCTAACGATGGATCAGACTTAACCCTGCCTAATCTTATAGTTACAGAAAAAAATCTGAAAACATCTTGATCCTGAGTAGACAAGTAAAATAAAAGAGACTGCATTGCTATGTCTTGGACTGGAGACAGAAAAAAATCTATGAACCTGCCACCAGGCAAACATTAAACGCATACATACACAACAGCGTCAAAAGTTTGTGGACACCTGGTCCTCACATCATACATATTCCATTTCATTCCAGTCCTGTTATAAGAAACTCGACTCTTCAGGGAAGGTGAGGATTTGTGATCATTAGGGTACAGGAGCATTAGTGAGATCAGATACTGATGTTGGAGGAGGTCAGGAGACTCCAGTTCCAGTTCATCCCAAAGGTGTTTAATGGGGTTTAGGAGGTTAGGGATCTGTAGAGGCCCATCACGTTCTGCTTTCTGAACATCTCACATTACCTATTTTCTGTCAAAATCCATCCAAATTGAGAACTGAGATCCCCAGCGTCATGTATTCTGACTTCACCGTGTGGATAGAACGTGTGAGAGAAGCCTTTCTCAAAGAGCAAAAAAAGAGCAAACTTCAACCACCAAACCTGTTCTGGCTGATCGACTGCATTTGCGATAAGGAGAAACGTGCACACATTCCTGTCGATGGTTCTATCACAGAAGATCAGATGAACACACAAGTGCTTCTGTTCGTGGCCAAGCTCTGAGCATGCTCCTACCTGCTGGAGCATTTCCTCGGTGGAGACAAGCTTGTGGTGATGTTCCTCTAGAGAGGCTTCCAGATCTCTGATCTTCTCCCCCTGAGCCTCTACCTGCTCCGTCAGAACGCTCACCTGGACACACACACACACACACATTAGAGACATTAGGAATGGTCAGTGTAGTCAGGTAACATCTATGTAGGAAATTTTACACCAGGGATGGATGACAATATTAAATTACATTAAATGCAACTATAAATGGATAAAAAAAAAATCTGGATATTCAGTTCATTTCCACCTTTCATGCGTGTCCACATCATATGGACATATTAGACACTATTTCATATTTCAGTATGCAAGTGCAATTTTTAAATGCCGGAACACACACACACACACAAAATCACACACCCACACACCCACACACACACACACACTCACCATCCAACTCATACACAGCATATATTCGACTCACATTGAAATCCTCCCACATACACACACACACAGCAATCTTACACACTCTCTGCTCCACCCATACAATAACCTTTACTCTTTCACACACACACACACACACACACACACATAAACACACACAGACACACACAGGAAAATCCCTTACTCATGCTCCCATTCGATCAGCCGAATGTTGGCTCAACAAATTTTTAGCAGCTAAACAAAAACTAACCTGGTTTCACAAACTGTCAAACACTCGTTCGGTCGCTCTCACTTCTCTGTCACTCCCTCTTTCTCTTCACACTGCTTTAAGTTGTCATTTCCTTCACTCCTAGTTCCACACTACTCCAACAAACTCGAAAGCAGAAGCGAAACATCTTCGAGATCGCATACGTCAGTGTCCGTCTGCCTTCTCCGAATGCGGTATAAAGGCTGAGTTCATTCACTTTGCTGCTTTTGTCTTGCCACAAACTAAAGCCAGCCCACCTGCTTTCAGACAGGTATGAGCAGGAGGAGGAGGAACACTTCCAGAGAAGGAAGTGGAAGCAATGTACAAGCCAGTATGGTTGAGCTGTGGCCCGTAGCACAAAACTTTCCACCAATTGACAGAAGATTCTGGAGAAACTTGAGGAATGTGGCAGAAGCGTGACTGCAGGCTTGCTGTGCGAGTGTGTGTGTGTGTGTGTGAGTGTGTTTGAGTGTAAACCTGCTCATTCAAGTTAATCTCCTGTAAATACAAAAGGTTATGAACTAAGCTGAGCTGTTTAGTTTGTAGTAAATAGACACAAGGGTCTGGTTCTCAGAAAGTAAAAGGACAGGTTTAAAGACTAGCGGATGATCAGCCTTGTGAAAAAAACTCTCCGGATCAGAGGCAGTATTTCTGTTTTGAAGGATTACAGACACAATAAGGACACTTAATAATCCATATCCATGTCTTCCTGTCACCCTCTTCTCTCTCTCTCTTTCTCTCTCTCTCTCTCGGTCAAGTTAAACATGCTCCTGAGGTTCCAGTGACTCTGTGCAGCTTGGGACGGTTTCTCATCAACGCCGTGGGTGGTTCCATGAAATTCCGGAGTAGGAACCGGAGCGTTGAGGATGGATTGGACTGTAGTTAATGTCAACAGTCTGCTACATCGACTCAGGACTACTTTTCACTTCTGATCATCATCACTGTACCCCGCAACATTGTATATCTGGTACAAATGGACATTCGGTGCAACCCAGATGAGGATGGGTTCCCTCTTGAGTCTGGTTCCTCTCAAGGGTTCTTCCTTATGCCATCTCGGGGAGTTTTTCCTTGCCACAGTCGCCACCGGCTCGTTCATCAGGGACAAACTTACTTATAAATAACATATTCACTTTTAATCACCACATTATCTGTGTAAAGCTGCTTTGAGACAATGTTCATTGTTAAAAGTGCTATACAAATAAATATTAATTGAATTGAATTGAGACACGCGATTTTTCCAAAGGCACCATAAAAACGGCAAAACTGTTCAACACTACAGACTGAACAAAGGCCCAAGTGGTAGTGTTTTCAGTTGGATTACTAGCATCTCTTGATCAGCACGAGAAATTCAACCACATTGTCATTTCTATAGTAACAGATAATCTGCAGTGCTATGGTTTAATTACTTACATTATAATGGTTCTTTTTTAACATAACAAACATTGTTTTCTCGAGATCGGCGATGATGCTGCCTCTAGAACATGCACATGTATGCTGAATACACAGAAAAATTCATTACTTATCACAAGGAATGTTCTAGAGGCAGCATCATGGATAAATACCTTGACGATCCACAAACCACAAACGGTTATAGGAATCCATAAATTTTTATGGATTTTTTTTATATTTAAATGAAAGTTGGAATGTTCAAAAAATCTAATGTTCAAAAGAAAGTTTGAATGTTCAAATAAAAGTTTGAATGTTCAAAAGAAGTTAGAATGTTCAAAAGAAAGTTTGAATGTTCAAATGAAAGTTCGAATGTTCAAAAGAAAGTTTGAATGTTCAAAAGAAAGTTTGAATGTTCAAAAGGAAGTTTGAATGTTTAAAAGTTCAAATGTTCAAAAGAAAGTTAAAATGTTCAAAAGAAAGTTTGAATGTTCGAAAAGAAGTTTGAATGTTCAAAAGAAAGAGAAAGTTTGAATGTTCAAATGAAAGTTTGAATGTTCAAAAGAAAGTTTGAATGTTCAAAAGGAAGTTTGAATGTTTAAAAGTTCGAATGTTCAAAAGAAAGTTAAAATGTTCAAATGAAAGTTTGAATGTTCAAATGAAAGTTCGAATGATAGGAAATGTAATTAGGCTTCGAATCAACACAATAATTTATCCTGATCTCCGTTATTGTGAACTTTGCACGTGTCTTCTGTAATGGGATCTTATTTGTAAACATGGCAAATGTAGGTTGCAAATCTTTGCCAATTTTGTCACTAAAGAACGTACAGTACTTCATTTTCTGTACCTCAGACTGGCAAAGTAGTGTGTAAAATTGTTTCTATAAAGTGTCATTTACCTTCTAAAAGAGGGATAACAGCCGACTCGGGGCCTGACACACTCTATTGTGTGACGATAAAGAGCCGAGTGGGGAGAAGCGACTCACCTGAAGAACCAGAGATTCTTTGTCCCCCTCTAATCTCTCCAGGCGTTCTTGATACGTCTCATTGTTCGAACAGGGCTGGCGGTTAACCTGCGACACACACACACACACACACACACACACACACACACACACACACACACACACACAGGGGATTGAAACTGAGGTGAATGAACCATTCAGATAAAGGCTGGTGAATAACTGGCATGATGCCAAAGAGGATTTGAAAACCAATAAAGACAGCCTCAACTCAGGGCCATAAAGGTGTCAAATGACACACAATGAAAAAGAAATGTTTGAATTACAAATTAGGGTGTACAATAGAAAAACTAGCTCATTAGAATAAGGCTTTTTTAGAGCACAAGAAGATTTACGCATCTGCATACATTCAATATGGTGAAATGCTGAAGTTTCTGAGGAACAGATCGAGATGGAAAGAATAATTAAATATTCTACTCAAGTAAAAGTACTGTTACCTTGATTAAAAAAAAGTCGAAAAAGCTCATTTAAAATTTACTCAGAGTTAAATTGACCAACTTTTGGCCAACAGCATATGGTGGGGGATTCAGTGTAGTTCAAAAAAGACAAGCGGATAAAAATCTCCAATTAGTTATTTTTAATTGAAGGAACAACTTTACTAATGAAAGTGCAATGGCAATAATTAAAAATAATAAAAAAAAAAACAATAAAAAGTTACATACTTTAGCAGCAAAATTAAAAAATCTTCAGTTATAATTTTATTTACTGTATATTAATAAGAGAAATCACAAATGCAAATACAGAATTCAGAATTCAGCATGCAATGAACATAATTTGGCATCTCGCTGCAGCACTGGCGTTCGTTTCCATCTTTCTTTCTTGTGAGTTTACAGCGTTTGTTCTCCCCATCAATCAATCAGTGCAGGAGTTTCTGGGGTATGATAAAAAAAAAAAATTTTTATCTTAATTAAAATGTAGTTAAGTGCAAAACTTTAAACAAAACTTACTTCAAATTTTAGATTTACAGATTTTTTTTTTACACAAAAAAACACAATTAGAGTAACACAAGTAAATTCCTTACTTTTCACCTCTGGAAACAGATGTATTGAAAGTAAACTCCTGACTGTGTCTTGCATGTTAGCTAGCTAGCATTACCTGTCAAGTCTTCCACACAGATGAGGCATAAAGATAAAAAGGCAAAGGGTCTTGTAGCAGCGGTGCGCGAGTGGAGGGCGGAGCCGGACGGAACGAGCGGTAAAAAACACCTGGGGCTGATGAAACTAATCAGTGTGCTCTGTTTCAGTCTGGCGACGCTAATAAAGAGGAGAGAGACGCCAACCTCAGAGAGAGAGACACCAAGCATAGAGATGAGCGGAAGAGTCACCTGAAGGTGATTAGGTGCAGGCGAGCGCCAGTGAAAGACGTGTCGGCCGGCGAGTGAACTCGGGTGGACGTGGGAAAAGGCGTGCCGGTCCATGAGGAAACTCGGGCGGGCACTAAAGAGAGAAAGTGTGTCGATCCAGAGTGAGACGAGCAGATGCTGAAGAAGTGCGTACTAATTTGCGAGGGACTGCCGGCTAACATCAAGATGGCAAGTCGCCCCGAATCACAAGTGTGTGGGTGAGCCCTGGCGTGAGTACTGGAAAGGAAAGCGCCAAGGTGAAAACGAAAGTGAATAAAGAAAGCTTTGCTTGGTGGACTATGGCTTGTCTATCTTTCTTCCAGTGCGATGCCAGTGAATTTGTTGGTGCCAAAACCCCGTGCTGGAAGAGGGGTATGGTGCCAGGGAGACTACGCCATGGGGGGAGCAGAACCAGGTCAATGAGGAGTGCTGCAGCCGCTGCAGTGCCAACTGCGTCCTGTGCGACGATATGGGACTAGATCATCTGCCATGCCTCTCCAGAGAAGTCCAGATGGCAGTGTACCCAGGGACAGGCAGTTTCTTTCTCTCGCTCTCTCTCTCATACCCTCTCTCCTTTCCCCACCCGCATGCCTGCCCACCCATTCCTTGGAATCTGGGAGCACTCTCCACCACCTTCTGCGTCTCATGCCGTGGGGGGGTCAGCTCAGGCGGGTCGGTTCCCTGGCCTGAGTCGGGCGTTGGGGGTATGTACCAAATAAAGAAAGCTGCTTGGTGAACTTTTGCCTTTCTATCTTTCTTCCAGTGCGGTAACAGTGAATTTGTTGCAGGGCTGTTTACTCGTTACATGTACATTACAACACAGTGAAATGCTTGTTTCGCATATACAAGCGTTGAACCCCTTGAACACTGGGTTAAGGACCTTGCTCAAGGGCCTAAGAGTGGTAGCGTGGCGATTCATTATCACCCATGGCCCATCCTTATCCAGAACGACTTACATTTATCTCATTCATACAGTTAAACAGCTATGGGGTATGCCCAGGGGCCCAGGAATGGCAGCTTAGTGTGACTGGGATTTAAACACATGACCTTCTGATCCAAAGTCCGATGCCTGAATCAATAAGCTACCACCTCCTAAAGCAATACTGGGGCTTGAACCCCGAACACCCGATCAGTTACCCAGAACCTTAACCACTCGGCAAAACACTTACTCTAAGTGCAGTGTTAGCGTAATCGAGCCGAAAAGGTCAGAAAGGTTACAATTTTCCTCAGACGCGTCAATACAAAGCTCTTTGAAATAAAATGACACCACATTTACACCTCAATTACCTATTGAACCCCTACCATACCAGATGTAGCCACTTGAATATTCAAACCCAACACTACTTGGAAATTCTCTACTACTTTCTAAATAATTGAATAGAGTGGTAGTTATCACACAATCAGCCTATTTATATGGATTTTCCCACCAACATGCAGCTAAAAGAAACCCACCCCTGAAGAACCTCAATCTCTTTAGATCTCAGGCTTATCCCAGCTCTCCCCATGCCTTATTAGCAACTTTTTTTAATGTCAACAGTGACATCCATATCACGATGCTTATTAACTAAGCAAGTAAATACTGCTGCAGTCGTAGTAGATTAGTGAGCCGTCAGTGCCTGTCAGCACTAAGCTAGCAGAGCAAACGCCATGAGAGCAGAGCTAGAACTTAATTCATATATAATCTCTATGAAAATGCTGCTGAGTGAGGGGGCCTGTCAGCTGTCTTGAACAAAAGGTATATTTTTCATAATCACCAGTAAAGGATGTGCGCACAGGGTATTAAAAACATATCCAAAGCACTTTTCAAGCTGACATCCTCCTTTCTGCTGTCATGATAGCATGAAGTAAAGTCAACCTCCTCAGATAAACATTCAGAGAGATTTTACCACGTTTTTACCACCGTGTTTTCTAATTATATATTGAATCATATGCTTTGGTGTTTAAATGCAATCTTTTGCTAGCAGATGTACTCCATGAAAAAGTTTTGTTAGCAAATAATTCACAAGAACTAGCAATTTTTAATTTTTTCTGCTTCAATGGATTTGGTAAAGCTCTCAAGCTACAACTTTCAGGCTTCCATTCTTACTGAGACCCACTCAGTACAATCAGTCAATACAAATTAGAAAATGCAAAAGTGTTAAGTGCACTACTAAGGATCTGGTGGTTAGCATTGGAGATCTAGTGTGACTGCAGTGAGTCATAGGTCATGTGACTGAGTCTGTACCAGAGGTCGACCTATTTATCAGCGTTGCCGATTGAATGGCACGACAGTCGATTGCTGGAACTATCAGCAAAAATCGGCACCGATAGTTTTTCCGGGTTGCGTCAGTTTCTGTTTCTGGAGTGGCTGAGAATGTCTGCTGTCATTATACAGTACAAAAGCGGCCTCTAGAGGCAAATCACTGACACCACACTGTTTGTGCTGTTTGTTTTGACCTGCAAGACCCTCATTTACGTTAGTTCTTAGTACATTAACTAAAGTTCACAGATAAAAATAAATGAACTGAAATTTTAAATTTATTAGTTAAATGTTAAAATTAACAAACAAACAATAACCAATAACTAAAACATTTATTCACTTCGGTTAATAATGTTAAAAATAAAATGTTACTGTAAAGCGTTGACATTTCACATCAATCCAGTATGTATATATGAAGTCATGCTTAAAATGACCATCTTTAAATGTCATTACAAAGGCAAATTTATTTATATTTGCCTCGGGTTGTTCTTTTATTTTTATAAAGTATCCATTTTAAAAACTTTATGTTGATCGGTTATTGAAATTACATTTATATGTATGTCTTTTTTTCTGTAATAAATGTAGTACTATTTTGTACTATTTCACATGGAGTGTTTGTTTTTTATCAGTATCCATTTTTTTAAATCGGTTATCGGCAAATACGATCCAAACTAGCTATCTGTAAAATCATCGGGTTCGAGCTCTACTCTGTACATAAATGTTTGACTAAGGATTTTGGAAAATGCCTCATGTTATGTATTCTTTTTCATGTAGTAAGTTTTGCGTATGTCATGCAGATTTGAGAACGATAAAACAGTGACCTTCGACCTAAGAAACCATTTCCTGTCACTTGCGTGAAGTAGGAACTGGAGTTCGTATGTAGTTTATTGTCTACCAAGACAAGACAGAGCAACTGTGGTTATGTGTGTGTGTGTGTGTGAAACACAAATCACTCACACCCTGGATTTTCCCCAAATACAGAGTTTATGATTTTCTATTATAGCACTGTACAAGAATGCATGACACAGCCGATGCTGTAACGAACCCCTCCCTGTTATGACAGCCATGCAGCTCCTAACTGCTCACGCTCACACACACACACACACACACACACACACACACACCACACACACACACACACACACACACACACACACACTCCGAAGCCTGCCGACTGTAATTAAACATAAAATCCTGATTATTATTACATTTCTGCAAGAAGGTATAGCTTAGGTGCTATGTGTCATGCTCATGTGGGTGTAACAGTGCACCCTCCTGCCAGATCTTCTTATATCCCTCATTTCCTACGAACCACAAAACTGAAATTCAACACCCATGATGAAGAATGTGAAAGAATGAAAAGCAAATAATGTCTGAGTGTAAAACAATACGAATTGGTGTACTGGTAGTTTTGTTCCCAGCACCACCAAGCTGCCACCTTTGAGCAATGGCACCTAACCCTCACCTGCTTAGTAGGACTAATAAGATAATTGCATATTTGTATGTGGATAAGAGCATCAGGCAAATGCTGTAAATGTAAATATTCTGTAATCTATTAGCGTCAAGTATATTAAATTAGATTCAATTAGATTCAACTTTATTGTCATTACGCAAGGTAAATGTACAGAGCCAATGAAATGCAGTTAGCATCTAACCAGAAGTGCATAAGTGGCCTATGATAAATAGGGTATGAGGTCCATATTACAGGGGGGGAATACAGTATACACTGAAATACACAGAAAGTGACAATGAATCAGCTGTTCAGTACAGTAACAGCCACAGGAAAAATCTCTATATCTTTACTGTCAGCTAAACGCTGGAAAGCTGAAGGGTCAGACAACCAGAATCACTTTTTTTTGGTAATATTCCAAAGTCTAAAGGTGATAAAGTTGATCATTAAAACCTTAGGCCTGAATTTTTACTTACAATTTCCATTGTTTATACCACAGAGAAATTATTTTCTATTTTTTTAGATTGAAGTATAAACTAAACCAAACTATAATGAATTTATATCCTGTGTCCAGATAAAGATACGTCCCCTTTAGAGTCTGGTTCCTCTCAAGGTTTCTTGAGACTCAGGTTTTTCCCCCTCTCATTCCCATGATGTAGGGTTTATTCATTACAGATATAATAACAGGGATAAACATATGACTTTAAAATCTATATTCTATATGCACTATATTGCCAAAAGTATTGGGTCACCTGACCTTTCTGCTATATGTGTTCTTCTCCAAACTGTTACCACAAAACTGGAGGCACACAATCATACAAGACGTCATTAGATGTGCTCTAATAACATTTTGCATTCACTTGAACTTAGAAACCCAAACCTGCTCCAGCATGGCAATGCCCCTGTGCACACAGTGAGCTCCTTGAAGATCTGGTTTAAATGCTTTGGAGAGGAAGATCTTGAGTGGCCTGCTAGAGCTCTGATCTCAACCACTTCTGAACACCTTTGGGATGAATGTGAATGCTGACAGGAAATTAGGACTAAATGTGGAATGCAATGCTCAAAAATCACATACCATAATTATGACCAGGTGACCCAATACTTTTGGCAATATAGTGTAAATTCATATAGTTAAGTTAATGCTACATAAATTATATTGATTTTATGTGCAGGTGCAAATATATATATATATATATTTTTTAGAACTGGTTGGTTCAGCTATTCATGGCTTGGACACTTGTTTGGCAGCAGTTCTGTTTCCTCTGACCCATAAAACTGTATAAAGTCAACACCCAAAACAAAAAAAATTGGTGAAAAAAAAAAAGAAAAAAAAAAAAGAGTTTGTTTAGTTTTGCATGCTGAATCTCAATGTCGCTAACAAGTATTATATAAAAAAAAAAGTTCTCAAACCACATCCAGTGATTCACTGTGATGTCACACATACATGCTGATGTAATCTGTAAAGAAAAAAACTTTCACGTGATCTAACGCTCCTATCTTTAAAGGGTTAGACAACAGGAATACATTTCGAGGTGCGAAAAAACCCAAAAAGCTGCGTTTTTACTTTAACTTTTTCACTTTTTCATTGGTAAACCACATCACTCTTTTCTGATTGGCCAGGCTGGAGAGACTGAATAATTTTACCACAGAATGCTTACATTCTCAAATCTGATTGGCCAGAACAATGGTTCTGGCAGTAACATGCACATATTAATGGCAATAGTTTTTCTAAAGCAACAGTTTGTACACAGGAATTTGTTTAGCCTCACGTAATCTGATCCTCCCCATAAATGGATTGAAAAACCTTCGCTATGTTTGAGTTTCTGTTTGGTAGAAGTTTTGTTCAACACTCATGAAAGTTTAGTCTTATTACCCATTGGAATGTCTTCAGAACTTTCTGGTTTCTTGGCAGACAAACAATTGTTTGCTTATTTACTTCATGAGAGAGAAAAAGAGAAAGAATGTTGAAGTAAAATTTTTTTTGCTGAGGACAGCCTCACATTCCAGAACATTATACAACTAATATACACCACTATAAAGAGATAAAATATAGTTTATTGAAAGATTAATTGTTGGCAAGGTGGTATAAAGGAAATAAACCCTTTATGTCGGAATAAAAACTGTATAAAGTAACATCCTTCATTTATTTCCTATAAAAGCAGGTCCCCAAGTGTTTGATTTTTCACAAAAGTCTGGGAAGCAATTGACAATGGGTGTTTGAAGCGTGTATAATAAACAATTAGCATGAGATAGATTTTTATAGATTTAGCTCTCATACAAAAATAATGACACCAGGCACTGGACATGAATGATTATATTTGAAAGAAGTGCTCATAAAAGCACACACACTCTGTGGTGTAATAAACCAGCACTCCTCGTCCTCCACTCCTGGCTCTCTGGAGGCGACTTAACAGGAAATGTTCTCTCAGGTCAACGGTCCTGATGATTTACTCTGTCAGAACTGTTTACAGCAGAACAAGCAAGACCAAGTGACCTGAGCGCATAAAAATGGGAACCATACAGGCGTTCGCATGCCACATTCTAATGTGTTTCAAAGAGTTTTGAACCTCCTTCCCTGTGTGCGTAAACAAAATAATGGCTCCTATTTAAACGTTTTGGGTTTTTAATTTTATTAAAGTGATTCTGAACAGAACTATAACAGTCTGGATTCCACTGCTTTTAGTTTAGCCCTGAAGGGATGAGGGTTGTTTTGGCAGCAAGTAAAGGAAGCTCAGCATTGTGCCAAATTAATACACGTATCAAGTTGTTCATCATAATCAAACTTGGTTATGTGGAGTGACATTGCTATTGTGCAAAATCCTGGAAATGTAGTTCTCAATATACTAATATATACTTTTTTTTCCAGGTTGCTCCTGTTAGCAGAAGCTACAGCGGATTATCCGTCTCTAAACTCCGTCATCTGCCTCTTTCAAAACAAACCACCTGCATGTCTTCCCTCACCACATCCATAAACCTCCTCATTGGTCTTCCTCTTTGTCTCCATCCTCAGGATCTCAATCGAACCTTTCTAAAATTGGTCTCCAAAACATACTACCTGTGCGGTCCCTCTAATGAACTTATTAATAGTCTTGTATTATGAAAGAAGAAAATGAGAAACAAGAGATCAAAAAATGAAAATGAGCTGAAGGCCACTGTCAATGAGACCTGGTCTTCCAGACCACCTCAGCAGTGCCCCAGACTCATTACCTCCATGCCACGCCCAACTGAGGCAGTAATTAAAGCCAAAGGAGCCCCGACCAAGTATTAAGTACATGTACCAGTAAAATAAACATACTTACCAGAAGGCCAATAATTCACTAAAAAAGTTTTTTTTGATTGGTCTTATGAAGTATTCTCATTTTTTGAGAATTGTGGATTGGTGTATTTTGTGTTAATTGTGAGCCAAAATCATCACAATGAAAAGAAAAAAACATTCGAAATATATCCGTCTGTGTGTGATGAATCTATATAATATACAAGTTTCACTTTTTGTATTGAATTACTAAAATAAATCCATTTTTTTTTAATATTCTAATTTATTGAGATGCACATATACACATACACATACATAACTGGCTATGGATAAGTTGTGCACTGCTCAGGTGTCCACATACTTTTGCTCATAGTGTGTGTGAGTCAACACCTCGTTCCTGTTATGATAAGCTCCACTATTCTGTAAAGGCTTCTCACATGTTTTAGAGGGGAGACTGTGGGGATAAGTCTTCATTGAGCTACAAGAGCATGAGTTAGATCAGACAGTGATGCTGGAGTAGGTGAGGACGCTTCAGTTCCAGTTCATTCCGAAGGTGTTTTATTGGGGTTTTAAGGAGGTCAGGACTACATGGAG
>JBCEWE010000510.1:635000-945497 GCA_039877035.1 Silurus lanzhouensis | reverse complement strand
ACATACAGCATGCACTTGACAAAGATTTAATTACGTTTTTAAATGTTTTTACACAACATGACTTTTTTATTCAATTATGTGAATATTATGAAAATATGAAATTTCATATTCATAATCATAATTTTGAGAAAATACTGTAAAAATAAATCTGGTGTGGATAGTCATATTTCATCAAAATCGCATAACAACACATTTTTGCAAGACCGTCTATGTGCTGTAAAAATAAGCTTCTTATGCGCTGATAATGCGATTCCGCAAGTCTCAGCCTCGTAGCAAAAGGAAAACGGTTTTTCAAACAATGTGGATTTACACATACAGCATGCACTTAAAAGATTTTTTTACATGTTTATGATGAATAAATCAGTTTTGACAGTAATATGACTTTTTTTCATACAAATATGTTGGATATTATGAAAATATGAAATTTCATATTCATAATCATAATTTGAGAAAAACTGTAAAAAACTGTAAAAAGTAATAAATCTGGTGTGATAGTCATATTTCATCAAAATCGCATCAACAACTCATTTTGGCAACACCGTCTAAGCGCTGTAACGAATAAGCTTCTATGCGCTGATAATGCGATTCCGCAAGTCTCAGCCTCGTAGAGCAAAAGGAAAACGGTTTTTCAAACAATGTGGATTTTACATACAGCATGCACTTGACAAAGATTTTTTAACTGTTTTTCGATGTAATATAACAACAGAAATCATGTTTTTCAAAAAATGACTTTTTTCATACAAATATGATGAATATTATGAAAATATGAAATTTCATATTCATAATCATAATTTCGAGAAAACCTTTAAAACTGTAAAAAGTGATAAATTAGGTGTAAATAGTCATATTTCATCAAAATCGCATCAACAACTCATGTTTGGCAACACCGTCTAAGCGCTGTAACGAATAAGCTTCGTATGCGCTGATAATGCATTCCGCAAGTCTCAGCCTCGTAGAGCAAAAGGAAAACGGTTTTTCAAACAATGTGATTACACATACAGCATGCACTTTAAAAGATTTTTTACATGTTTATGATGTAATAAATCATGTTTGTAAAAATATGACTTTTTTCATACAAATATGTTGATATTATGAAAATATGAAATTTCATATTCATAATCATAATTTCGAGAAAAACTGTTAAAAACTGTAAAAAGTGATAAATCAGGTGTGGAAAATCGTAATTCATCAAAAACGCATCATCAGCTCATTTTTGGCAACACCGACTATCGTCTGTAAAAAATTAGCTTCTTATGCGCTGATAATGCGATTCCGCAAGTCTCAGCCTCGTAGAGCAAAAGGAAAACGGTTTTTGAAACAATGTGGATTTACACATACAGCATGCACTTGACAAAGATTTCTTTTACGTTTTTAAATGTAATATAACAACAGAATTCATGTTTTGTCAAAAATATGATGAATATTATGAAAATATGAAATTTCAAATTCATAATCATAATTTCGAGAAAAAATGTAAAAAGTGATAAATCTGGTGTGGATAGTAGTATTTCATCAAAATCGCATCAACACCTCATTTTTGGCAAGACCGTCTATGTGCTGTAAAAAGAAGCTTCTTATGTGCTGATAATGCGATTCCGCAAGTCTCAGCCTCGTAGAGCAAAGGGAAAACGGTTTTTGAAACAATGTGGATTTACACATACAGCATGCCCTTTAAAAGATTTGTTTACATGTTTATGATGAAATAAATCATGTTTTGACAGTAATATGACTTTTTTTCACACAAATATGATGAATATTATGAAAAATGAAATTTCATATTCATAATCATAATTTCGAGAAAACCTTTTAAAAACTGTAAAAAGTAATAAATTAGGTGTAGATAGTCATATTTCATCAAAATTGCAACAACTCATGTTTGGCAACACCGTCTAAGCGCTGTAACGAATAAGCTTCGTATGCGCTGATAATGCCATTCCGTAAGTCTCAGCCTCGTAGAGCAAAAGGAAAACGGTTTTTCAAACAATGTGGATTTACACATACAAAGCATGCACTTGACAAAGATTATTTTCAATGTTTATGATGTAATAAATCATGTTTTGTCAAAAATATGACTTTTTTCATACAAATAATGAATATTATGAAAATATGAAATTTCATATTCATAATCATAATTTCGAGAAAAACTGTTAAAAACTGTAAAAAGTGATAAATCAGGTGTGGAAAATCGTAATTCATCAAAAACGCATCATCAGCTCATTTTTGGCAACACCGACTATCGTCTGTAAAAAATTAGCTTCTTATGCGCTGATAATGCGATTCCGCAAGTCTCAGCCTCGTAGAGCAAAAGGAAAACGGTTTTCGAAACAATGTGGATTTACACATACAGCATGCACTTGACAAAGATTTCTTTTACGTTTTAAATGTAATATAACAACAGAATTCATGTTTTGTCAAAAATATGATAATATTATGAAAATATGAAATTTCAAATTCATAATCATAATTTCGAGAAAAAATGTAAAAAGTGATAAATCTGGTGTGGATAGTCATATTTCATCAAAATCGCATCAACACCTCATGTTTGGCAAGACCGTCTATGTGCTGTAAAAATAAGCTTCTTATGCGCTGATAATGCGATTCCGCAAGTCTCAGCCTCGTAGAGCAAAAGGAAAACGGTTTTTCAAACAATGTGGATTTACACATACAGCATGCACTTTAAAAGATTTTATTTACGTTTTGAAATGTAATATAACAACAGAATTCATGTTTTGTCAAAAATATGACTTTTTCATACAAATATGATGATTATTATGAAAATATGAAATTTTATATTCATAATCATAATTTCCAGAAAAACTGTAAAAAGTGATAAATCAGTTGTGGATAGTCAGATTTCGCATCAACAAATGTTTGGCAACACCGTCTATGTGCTGTAACGAATAAGCTTCGTATGCGCTGATAATGCGATTCCGCAAGTCTCAGCCTCGTAGAGCAAAAGGAAAACGGTTTTTCAAACAATGTAGATTAACACATACAGCATGCGCTTTAAAAGATTTTTTTACATGTTTATGATGAAATAAATCATGTTTAGACAGTAATATGACTTTTTTTCATACAAATATGTTGGATATTATGAAAATATGAAATTTCATATTTATAATCATAATTTTGAGAAAAACTGTTAAAAACTGTAAAAAGTGATAAATCTCGTGTGGAAAGTCGTAATTCATCAAAAACGCAACATCACCTCATTTTTGGCAACAACGACTATAGTCTGTAAAAATAAGCTTCTTATGCGCTGATAATGCGATTCCGCAAGTCTCAGCCTCGTAGAGCAAAAGGAAAACGGTTTTTCAAACAATGTGGATTAACACATACAGCATGCACTTGACAAAGATTTTATTCAATGTTTATGATGTAATAAATCGTTTTAACAGAAAAATGACTTTTTTTATACAATTATGTTGGATATTATGATATTATGAGGTCCCCTGGTGGTCTAGTGGTTAAGACGCAGCGCTCTCACCGCTGCGACCCGGGTTCGATTCCCGGTCAGGGAACCATCCCCAGCCTCTCTCCGTGCCGGTCCCAAGCCCGGATAAATTGGGGAGGTTTGCGTTAGGAAGGGCATCCAGCGTAAAACATGTGCCAAATCAAACGTGCGGAGGATCCGCTGTGGCGACCCCTAACGGGAGAAGCCGAAAGAATGTTGGATATTATGAAAATATGAAATTTCTTATTCATAATCATAATTTTGAGAAATACTGTAAAAAACGATAAATCTGGTGTGGATAGTCATATTTCATCAAAATCGCATCAACAACTCATTTATGGCAAGACCGTCTATGTGCTGTAAAAAATAAGCTTCTTATGCGCTGATAATGCGATTCCGCAAGTCTCAGCCTCGTAGAGCAAAAGGAAAACGGTTTTTAAAACAATGTGGATTTACACATACAGCATGCACTTTAAAAGATTTGTTTACATGTTTATAATGAAATAAATCATGTTTTGACAGTAATATGACTTTTTTCACACAAATATGATGAATATTATGAAAAAATGAAATTTCATATTCATAATCATAATTTCGAGAAAACCTTTTAAAAACTGTAAAAAGTAATAAATTAGGTGTAGATAGTCATATTTCATCAAAATCGCATCAACAACTCATGTTTGGCAACACCGTCTAAGCGCTGTAACGAATAAGCTTCGTATGCGCTGATAATGCCATTCCGTAAGTCTCAGCCTCGTAGAGCAAAAGGAAAACGGTTTTTCAAACAATGTGGATTTACACATACAAAGCATGCACTTGACAAAGATTATTTTCAATGTTTATGATGTAATAAATCATGTTTTGTCAAAAATATGACTTTTTTCATACAAATATGATGAATATTATGAAAATATGAAATTTCATATTCATAATCATAATTTCGAGAAAAACTGTTAAAAACTGTAAAAAGTGATAAATCAGGTGTGGAAAATCGTAATTCATCAAAAACGCATCATCAGCTCATTTTTGGCAACACCGACTATCGTCTGTAAAAAATTAGCTTCTTATGCGCTGATAATGCGATTCCGCAAGTCTCAGCCTCGTAGAGCAAAAGGAAAACGGTTTTTGAAACAATGTGGATTTACACATACAGCATGCACTTGACAAAGATTTCTTTTACGTTTTTAAATGTAATATAACAACAGAATTCATGTTTTGTCAAAAATATGATGAATATTATGAAAATATGAAATTTCAAATTCATAATCATAATTTTGAGAAAAACTGTAAAAAACTGTAAAAAGTGATAAATCTGGTGTGGATAGTCATATTTTTATCAAAATTGCATCAACACCTCATGTTTGGCAAGACCGTCTATGTGCTGTAAAAATAAACTTCTTATGCGCTGATAATGCGATTCCGCAAGTCTCAGCCTCGTAGAGCAAAAGGAAAACGGTTTTTCAAACAATGTGGATTTACACATACAAAGCATGCACTTTAAAAGATTTTTTTTACGTTTTGAAATGTAATATAACAACAGAATTCATGTTTTGTCAAAAATATGACTTTTTCATACAAATATGATGATTATTATGAAAATATGAAATTTCATATTCATAATCATAATTTCGAGAAAAACTGTAAAAAGTGATAAATCAGTTGTGGATAGTCATATTTCATTAAAATCGCATCAACAACTCATGTTTGGCAACACCGTCTATGTGCTGTAACGAATAATCTTCGTATGCGCTGATAATGCGATTCCGCAAGTCTCAGCCTCGTAGAGCAAAAGGAAAACGGTTTTTCAAACAATGTGGATTTACACATACAGCATGCACTTGACAAAGATTTTATTTAATGTTTATGATGTAATAAATCATGTTTTTACATAAATATGACTTTTTTTTATACAATTATGTTGGATATTATAAAAATATGAAATTTCATATTCATAATCATAATTTTGAGAAAAACTGTAAAAAAAACTGTAAAAAGTGATGGATCTGGTGTGGATAGTCATATTTCATCAAAATCGCATCAACATCTCATTTTTGGCAAGACCGTCTATGTGCTGTAAAAATAAGCTTCTTATGCGCTGATAATGCGATTCCGCAAGTCTCAGCCTCGTAGAGCAAAAGGAAAACGGTTTTTCAAACAATGTGGATTTACACATACAGCATGCCTTTTAAAAGATTTGTTTACATGTTTATGATGGAATAAATCATGTTTTGACAGTAATATGACTTTTATTCATACAAATATGTTGGATATTATGAAAATATGAAATTTCATATTCATTATCATAATTTTGAGAAAAACTGTAAAAAACTGTAAAAAGTAATAAATCTGGTGTGGATAGTCATATTTCATCAAAATCGCATCAACAACTCATGTTTGGCAACACCGTCTAAGCGCTGTAACGAATAAGCTTCGTATGCGCTGATAATGCGATTCCGCAAGTCTCAGCCTCGTAGAGCAAAAGGAAAACGGTTTTTGAAACAATGTGGATTTTTACATACAGCATGCACTTGACAAAGATTTTGTAACTTGTTTTTCGATGTAATATAACAACAGAAATCATGTTTTGTCAAAAATATGACTTTTTTCATACAAATATGATGAATATTATGAAAATATGAAATTTCATATTCATAATCATAATTTCGAGAAAACCTGTTAAAAACTGTAAAAAGTGATAAATTAGGTGTAAATAGTCATATTTCATCAAAATCGCTTTAACAACTCATGTTTGGCAACACCGTCTAAGCGCTGTAACGAATAAGCTTCGTATGCGCTGATAATGCGATTCCGCAAGTCTCAGCCTCGTAGAGCAAAAGGAAAACGGTTTTTCAAACAATGTAGATTAACACATACAGCATGCGCTTTAAAAGATTTTTTTACATGTTTATGATGAAATAAATCATGTTTAGACAGTAATATGACTTTTTTTCATACAAATATGTTGGATATTATGAAAATATGAAATTTCATATTTATAATCATAATTTTGAGAAAAACTGTTAAAAACTGTAAAAAGTGATAAATCTCGTGTGGAAAGTCGTAATTCATCAAAAACGCAACATCACCTCATTTTTGGCAACAACGACTATAGTCTGTAAAAATAAGCTTCTTATGCGCTGATAATGCGATTCCGCAAGTCTCAGCCTCGTAGAGCAAAAGGAAAACGGTTTTTCAAACAATGTGGATTAACACATACAGCATGCACTTGACAAAGATTTTATTCAATGTTTATGATGTAATAAATCGTTTTTACAGAAAAATGACTTTTTTTATACAATTATGTTGGATATTATGATATTATGAGGTCCCCTGGTGGTCTAGTAATTAAGACGCAGCGCTCTCACCGCTGCGACCCGGGTTCGATTCCCGGTCAGGGAACCATCCCCAGCCTCTCTCCGTGCCGGTCCCAAGCCCGGATAAATTGGGGAGGTTTGCGTTAGGAAGGGCATCCAGCGTAAAACATGTGCCAAATCAATCGTGCGGAGGATCCGCTGTGGCGACCCCTAACGGGAGAAGCCGAAAGAATGTTGGATATTATGAAAATATGAAATTTCATATTCATAATCATAATTTTGAGAAAAACTGTAAAAAACTGTAAAAAGTAATAAATCTGGTGTGGATAGTCATATTTCATCAAAATCGCATCAACAACTCATGTTTGGCAACACCGTCTAAGCGCTGTAACGAATAAGCTTCGTATGCGCTGATAATGCGATTCCGCAAGTCTCAGCCTCGTAGAGCAAAAGGAAAACGGTTTTTGAAACAATGTGGATTTACACATACAGCATGCACTTGACAAAGATTTCTTTTACGTTTTTAAATGTAATATAACAACAGAATTCATGTTTTGTCAAAAATATGATGAATATTATGAAAATATGAAATTTCAAATTCATAATCATAATTTCGAGAAAAAATTTAAAAAGTGATAAATCTGGTGTGGATAGTAGTATTTCATCAAAATCGCATCAACACCTTATTTTTGGCAAGACCGTCTATGTGCTGTAAAAATAAGCTTCTTATGCGCTGATAATGCGATTCCGCAAGTCTCAGCCTCGTAGAGCAAAAGGAAAACGGTTTTTGAAACAATGTGGATTTACACATACAGCATGCCCTTTAAAAGATTTGTTTACATGTTTATGATGAAATAAATCATGTTTTGACAGTAATATGACTTTTTTTTCACACAAATATGTTGGATATTATGAAAATATGAAATTTCATATTCATAATCATAATTTTGAGAAAAACTGTAAAAAACTGTAAAAAGTAATAAATCTGGTGTAGATAGTCATATTTCATCAAAATCGCATCAACAACTCATGTTTGGCAACACCGTCTAAGCGCTGTAACGAATAAGCTTCGTATGCGCTGATAATGCGATTCCGCAAGTCTCAGCCTCGTAGAGCAAAAGGAAAACGGTTTTTGAAACAATGTGGATTTTTACATACAGCATGCACTTGACAAAGATTTTTTAACATGTTTTTCGATGTAATATAACAACAGAAATCATGTTTTTTCAAAAAAATTACTTTTTTCATACAAATATGATGAATATTATGAAAAAATGAAATTTCATATTCATAATCATAATTTCGAGAAAACCTTTTAAAAACTGTAAAAAGTAATAAATTAGGTGTAGATAGTCATATTTCATCAAAATCGCATCAACAACTCATGTTTGGCAACACCGTCTAAGCGCTGTAACGAATAAGCTTCGTATGCGCTGATAATGCGATTCCGCAAGTCTCAGCCTCGTAGAGCAAAAGGAAAACGGTTTTTCAAACAATGTGGATTTACACATACAAAGCATGCACTTGACAAAGATTTTTTTCAATGTTTATGATGTAATAAATCATGTTTTGTCAAAAATATGACTTTTTTCATACAAATATGATGAATATTATGAAAATATGAAATTTCATATTCATAATCATAATTTCGAGAAAAACTGTTAAAAACTGTAAAAAGTGATAAATCAGGTGTGGAAAATCGTAATTCATCAAAAACGCATCATCAGCTCATTTTTGGCAACACCGACTATCGTCTGTAAAAAATTAGCTTCTTATGCGCGGATAATGCGATTCCGCAAGTCTCAGCCTCGTAGAGCAAAAGGAAAACGGTTTTTGAAACAATGTGGATTTACACATACAGCATGCACTTGACAAAGATTTCTTTTACGTTTTTAAATGTAATATAACAACAGAATTCATGTTTTGTCAAAAATATGATGAATATTATGAAAATATGAAATTTCAAATTCATAATCATAATTTTGAGAAAAACTGTAAAAAACTGTAAAAAGTGATAAATCTGGTGTGAATAGTCATATTTTTATCAAAATCGCATCAACACCTCATGTTTGGCAAGACCGTCTATGTGCTGTAAAAATAAGCTTCTTATGCGCTGATAATGCGATTCCGCAAGTCTCAGCCTCGTAGAGCAAAAGGAAAACGTTTTTTCAAAAAATGTGGATTTACACATACAGCATGCACTTTAAAAGATTTAATTCAATGTTTATGATGTAATAAATCATGTTTTTACAAAAAAATGACTTTTTTTTATACAATTATGTTGGATATTATGAAAATATGAAATTTTATTTTTATAATCATAATTTTGAGAAAAACTGTAAAAAGTAATAAATCTGGTGTGGATAGTCATATTTCATCAAAATCGCATCAACACCTCATTTTTGGCAAGACCGTCTATGTGCTGTAAAAATAAGATTCTTATGCGCTGATAATGCGATTCCGCAAGTCTCAGCCTCGTAGAGTAAAAGGAAAACGTTTTTTCAAAAAATGTGGATTTACACATACAGCATGCACTTTAAAAGATTTTTTTTACATGTTTATGATGAAATAAATCATGTTTTGAAAGTAATATGACTTTTTTTCATACAAATATGTTGGATATTATGAAAATATGAAATTTCATATTCATAATCATAATTTCGAGAAAACCTTTTAAAAACTGTAAAAAGTAATAAATTAGGTGTTGATAGTCATATTTCATCAAAATCGCATTAACAACCCATGTTTGGCAACACCGTCTAAGCGCTGTAACGAATAAGCTTCTTATGCGCAGATAATGCGATTCCGCAAGTCTCAGCCTCGTAGAGCAAAAGGAAAACGGTTTTTGAAACAATGTGGATTTACACATACAGCATGCACTTGACAAAGATTTCTTTTACGTTTTTAAATGTAATATAACAACAGAATTCATGTTTTGTCAAAAATATGATGAATATTATGAAAATATGAAATTTCAAATTCATAATCATAATTTCGAGAAAAAATGTAAAAAGTGATAAATCTGGTGTGGATAGTAGTATTTCATCAAAATCGCATCAACACCTCATTTTTGGCAAGACCGTCTATGTGCTGTAAAAATAAGCTTCTTATGTGCTGATAATGCGATTCCGCAAGTCTCAGCCTCGTAGAGCAAAAGGAAAACGGTTTTTCAAACAATGTGGATTTACACATACAAAGCATGCACTTGACAAAGATTATTTTCAATGTTTATGATGTAATAAATCATGTTTTGTCAAAAATATGACTTTTTTCATACAAATATGATGAATATTATGAAAATATGAAATTTCATATTCATAATCATAATTTCGAGAAAAACTGTTAAAAACTGTAAAAAGTGATAAATCAGGTGTGGAAAATCGTAATTCATCAAAAACGCATCATCAGCTCATTTTTGGCAACACCGACTATCGTCTGTAAAAAATTAGCTTCTTATGCGCTGATAATGCGATTCTGCAAGTCTCAGCCTCGTATAGCAAAAGGAAAACGGTTTCTGAAACAATGTGGATTTACACATACAGCATGCACTTGACAAAGATTTCTTTTACGTTTTTAAATGTAATATAACAACAGAATTCATGTTTTGTCAAAAATATGATGAATATTATGAAAATATGAAATTTCAAATTCATAATCATAATTTCGAGAAAAAATGTAAAAAGTGATAAATCTGGTGTGGATAGTCATATTTCATCAAAATCGCATCAACACCTCATGTTTGGCAAGACCGTCTATGTGCTGTAAAAATAAGCTTCTTATGCGCTGATAATGCGATTCCGCAAGTCTCAGCCTCGTAGAGCAAAAGGAAAACGGTTTTTGAAACAATGTGGATTTACACATACAGCATGCACTTGACAAAGATTTCTTTTACGTTTTTAAATGTAATATAACAACAGAATTCATGTTTTGTCAAAAATATGATGAATATTATGAAAATATGAAATTTCAAATTCATAATCATAATTTCGAGAAAAAATGTAAAAAGGGATAAATCTGGTGTGGATAGTCATATTTCATCAAAATCGCATCAACACCTCATGTTTGGCAAGACCGTCTATGTGCTGTAAAAATAAGCTTCTTATGCGCTGATAATGCGATTCCGCAAGTCTCAGCCTCGTAGAGTAAAAGGAAAACGTTTTTTCAAAAAATGTGGATTTACACATACAGCATGCCCTTTAAAAGATTTGTTTACATGTTTATGATGAAATAAATCATGTTTTGACAGTAATATGACTTTTTTTCACACAAATATGTTGGATATTATGAAAATATGAAATTTCATATTCATAATCATAATTTTGAGAAAAACTGTAAAAACTCTAAAAAGTAATAAATCTGGTATGGATAGTCATATTTTTATCAAAATCGCATCAACACCTCATTTTTGGCAAGACCGTCTATGTGCTGTAAAAATATGTTTCTTATGCGCTGATAATGCGATTCCGCAAGTCTCAGCCTCGTAGAGCAAAAGGAAAACGGTTTTTCAAACAATGTGGATTTACACATACAGCATGCACTTTAAAAGATTTTTTTTACGTTTTGAAATGTAATATAACAACAGAATTCATGTTTTGTCAAAAATATGACTTTTTCATACAAATATGATGATTATTATGAAAATATGAAATTTCAAATTCATAATCATAATTTCGAGAAAAACTGTAAAAAGTGATAAATCAGTTGTGGCTAGTCAGATTTCATTAAAATCGCATCAACAACTCATGTTTGGCAACACCGTCTATGTGCTGTAACGAATAAGCTTCGTATGCGCTGATAATGCGATTCCGCAAGTCTCAGCCTCGTAGAGCAAAAGGAAAACGGTTTTTGAAACAATGTGGATTTACACATACCGCATGCACTTGACAAAGATTTAATTCAATGTTTATGATGTAATAAATCATGTTTTTACACAAAAATGACTTTTTTTATACAATTATGTTGGATATTATGAAAATATGAAATTTCATATTCATAATCATAATTTTGAGAAATACTGTAAAAAACGATAAATCTGGTGTGGATAGTCATATTTCATCAAAATCGCATCAACAACTCATTTTTGGCAAGACCGTCTATGTGCTGTAAAAATAAGCTTCTTATGCGCTGATAATGCGATTCCGCAAGTCTCAGCCTCGTAGAGCAAAAGGAAAACGGTTTTTCAAAAAATGTGGATTTACACATACAGCATGCCTTTTAAAAGATTTGTTTACATGTTTATGATGAAATAAATCATGTTTTGACAGTAATATGACTTTTATTTATACATATATGTTGGATATTATGAAAATATGAAATTTCATATTCATAATCATAATTTTGAGAAAAACTGTAAAAAACTGTAAAAAGTAATAAATCTGGTGTGGATAGTCATATTTCATCAAAATCGCATCAACAACTCATGTTTGGCAACACCGTCTAAGCGCTGTAACGAATAAGCTTCGTATGGGCTGATAATGCGATTTCGCAAGTCTAAGCCTCGTAGAGCAAAAGGAAACCGGTTTTTGAAACAATGTGGATTTTTACATACAGCATGCACTTGACAACGATTTTGTAACTTGTTTTTCGATGTAATATAACAACAGAAATCATGTTTTGTCAAAAATATGACTTTTTTTATACAAATATGATGAATATTATGAAAATATGAAATTTCATATTCATAATCATAATTTCGAGAAAACTGTTAAAAACTGTAAAAGTGATAAATTAGGTGTAATAGTCATATTTCATCAAAATCGCATCAACAACTCATGTTTGGCAACACCGTCTAAGCGCTGTAACGAATAAGTTTCGTATGCGCTGATAATGCGATTCCGCAAGTCTCAGCCTCGTAGAGCAAAAGGAAAACGGTTTTTCAATCAATGTGGATTTACACATACAGCATGCACTTGACAAAGATTTCTTTTACGTTTTAAATGTAATATAACAACAGAATTCATGTTTTGTCAAAAATATGATGAATATTATGAAAATATGAAATTTCATATTCATAATCATAATTTTGAGAAAAACTGTTAAAAACTGTAAAAAGTAATAAATCTGGTGTGGATAGTCATATTTCATCAAAATCGCATCAACACCTCATTTTTGGCAAGACCGTCTATGTGCTGTAAAAATAAGTTTCGTATGCGCTGATAATGCGATTCCGCAAGTCTCAGCCTCGTAGAGCAAAAGGAAAACGGTTTTTCAAACAATGTGGATTTACACATAACAGCATGCGCTTGACAAAGATTTTTTTCAATGTTTATGATGTAATAAATCATGTTTTTACAGAAAAATGACTTTTTTCATACAAATATGATGAATATTATGAAATATGAAATTTCATATTCATAATCATAATTTCGAGAAAAACTGTTAAAAACTGTAAAAAGTGATAAATCAGGTGTGGAAAGTCGTAATTCATCAAAAACGCATCATCAGCTCATTTTTGGCAACACCGACTATAGTCTGTAAAAATAAGCTCTTATGCGCTGATAATGCGATTCTGCAAGTCTCAGCCTCGTAGAGCAAAAGGAAAACGGTTTTTCAAACAATGTGGATTTTCACATACAGCATGCACTTGACAAAGATTTTTTTACGTTTGTCGATGTAATATAACAAAAGAAATCAAGTTTTGTCAAAAATATGACTTTTTCATACAAATATGATGGATATTATGAAAATATGAAATTTCATATTCATAATCATAATTTCGAGGAAAAAACTGTAAAAAGTAATAAATCAGGTGTGCATAATCATAATTCATCAAAATCGCATCAACACCTCATGTTTGGCAACACCGTCTAAGCGCTGTAAAGTATAAGCGATTCCGAAAAACGAGAATTTGTTGCCGTTTCAGAGCATTTGTTGTGTCTAAAATATTACTTTTTTCTTCAATTAAAATGAAAATAGTTTATAATAGTAATAGTTTAAAATAATTGTAAAAATAGGAAATAAAAAAATCAGATGACAATTTTTTGGGGTTTTCTTTCTTAAAAAAATGTATGAATTCATGAAATCAAATTTTCTTAAGCATAATTCATGAAAAAAACGTTACAAAGTGCAACGAGTACAACGATTTAGTTTTTTTTTTACGCTGGAAGCCCTTTTACCCCTTACTCAACATTTATCCGGGCTGGGGACCGACACTAAGAGTGCATTGGCTTTTGCAACCCTAATGGCTAGGTTTGGATCCCTGACCGGGAATTTTTTTTTTCATTAAAATTCATTAAAAAGTTAGGAGAGCGAAAAAGATGACAAGGCAAATCAAATTATGTCGATTATATTACTTTTTTTTCATAAATATGTAATAGTATAATAACACTATACAATTTTTACATCCCTCTGCATAATTTCATAAATAACCTTTAAAAGTAGCAATAAGTGAACGAAAACTAAAAGGTGGCATGACAATGTTTTGACAAAAATTTAATTTTTTTTCAATATTTTTTCCATAAGTTTATCTGAAACTATATATTAAATTTACGTTTACTTTTCACAAAATTATGATAACTATATATATATATATATATATATATATATATATATATATATTATATATATATATATATATATATATATATAATATTAATCATTCATTTTATATCTAATTCAAAATTTATAAAAAAAAAGTGCAATAACAAAGAAAACGAAAAGGTGCGAGACAAATAATGTTTCGACTAAAACATGACTTTTTTTGTAAAAGACAAATGATATTTTATTATGAAAATTTTAATTTAAATGTTGTTCATTAAAAAACGTTTAAAAGTGCAACGAGTTCACGAAAAACGAGAAGTGTCGTCGGCTGCAGAGCATCGCTTCAGCCGCGCTGAGTGGGTCAGAGGCCGGCTTCGAGGGGTTGTGACCCTCGGTCAGAGAGTCAGGTTATTACTGCCCGTACTTCGTTGTTCCGAAGAAGGATGGCGGGTTGCATACCTTCTAGATCTTCACTCCTTGAACCGCTCACTTATGAGGCTCGGGTTCAGGATACTCACAAAGAGTATCAAATCTCCCCTTGATATCCAACTTTTTAGAAAAGGTTTCTAGCATAGCAGTTATGCTCACATCTACATAGGAATAACATTTTTGAAATGTATCAGTCAGGATTTAGACCTCATCATAGCACAGAGACGGCGGTAAACGGCTGTTATTGGCCTCTGATCAGGGTTTTGTCTCTTACTTGTTTTGCTCGACCTTAGTGCAGCTTTTCACACCACTGATCATACTAAACTGCTTGCTAGACTTGGGAACGTTGTTGGAATAGTGGGAACAGCTCTCTTCTTGCTTAGGTCTTATTTGACTGATCACGATCTGTTTCTTGATGTAAAGATTAGTTCTTCACACTCCCTGAGGTAAAGTTTTGGTGTTTTGCAAGGCCTTATGCACACTGCTTTTTGCTTTGTATATGCTGCCACTGGGTGAAATTATACATATACATGGTATTCGCTTCCATTGCTTTGCTGATGATACACAGCTGTATATTTCAGCAAGGCCCGATGAGAGAGATCAGGCTAACAATGTTGAAGATGTGTAAAGGACATAGACAGTGGATGCTTGATAACTATTTCTGCTCGACTCAGATAAGACGGAAGTACTTTATCTAGGACCACATGCAGCTAGAAGTAAACTTTCCGATTACGTAGCATCTCTGGATGGTGTTTCTATCTCAGTGTGTACAGCAGTCAAAAACCTTGGTGTGATTATTGACTCTAGCCTTTCCTTTGAGGCTCACATGAATAATATATCATAATTTTGAGAAAAACTGTAAAAACGATAAATCTTGTGGATAGTCATATTTCATCAAAATCGCATCAACAACTCATTTTTGGCAAGACCGTCTATGTGCTGTAAAAATAAGCTTCTTATGCGCTGATAATGCGATTCCGCAAGTCTCAGCCTCGTAGAGCAAAAGGAAAACGGTTTTTCAAAAAATGTGGATTTACACATAATCCACATCCAGTTTAATTTGTTTATGATGTGATGAAATAAATCATGTTTTGACAGTAATATGACTTTTTTTATACATATATGTTGGATATTATGAAAATATGAAATTTCATATTCATAATCATAATTTTGAGAAAAACTGTAAAAAAGTTAAATCTGGTGTGGATAGTCATATTTCATCAAAATCGCATCAACAACTCATGTTTGGCAACACCGTCTAAGCGCTGTAAAATAAGCTTCTTATGCGCTGTAATGCGATTCCGCAAGTCTCAGCCTCGTAGAGCAAAAGGAAAACGGTTTTCAAAAAATGTGGATTTACACATACAGCATGCCTTTTAAAAGATTTGTTTACATGTTTATGATGAAATAAATCATGTTTTGACAGTAATATGACTTTTATTATACATATATTGGATATTATGAAAATATGAAATTTCATATTCATAATCATAATTTGAGAAAAACTGTAAAAAACTGTAAAAAGTAATAAATCTGGTGTGGATAGTCATATTTCATCAAAATCGCATCAACAACTCATGTTTGGCAACACCGTCTAAGCGCTGTAACGAATAAGCTTCGTATGGGCTGATAATGCGATTTCGCAAGTCTAAGCCTCGTAGAGCAAAAGGAAACCGGTTTTGAAACAATGTGGATTTTTACATACAGCATGCACTTGACAACGATTTTGTAACTTGTTTTTCGATGTAATATAACAACAGAAATCATGTTTTGTCAAAAATATGACTTTTTTTATACAAATATGATGAATATTATGAAAATATGAAATTTCATATTCATAATCATAATTTCGAGAAAACCTGTTAAAAACTGTAAAAAGTGATAAATTAGGTGTAAATAGTCATATTTCATCAAAATCGCATCAACAACTCATGTTTGGCAACACCGTCTAAGCGCTGTAACGAATAAGTTTCGTATGCGCTGATAATGCGATTCCGCAAGTCTCAGCCTCGTAGAGCAAAAGGAAAACGGTTTTTCAATCAATGTGGATTTACACATACAGCATGCACTTGACAAAGATTTCTTTTACGTTTTAAATGTAATATAACAACAGAATTCATGTTTTGTCAAAAATATGATGAATATTATGAAAATATGAAATTTCATATTCATAATCATAATTTTGAGAAAAACTGTTAAAAACTGTAAAAAGTAATAAATCTGGTGTGGATAGTCATATTTCATCAAAATCGCATCAACACCTCATTTTTGGCAAGACCGTCTATGTGCTGTAAAAATAAGTTTCGTATGCGCTGATAATGCGATTCCGCAAGTCTCAGCCTCGTAGAGCAAAAGGAAAACGGTTTTTCAAACAATGTGGATTTACACATAACAGCATGCGCTTGACAAAGATTTTTTTCAATGTTTATGATGTAATAAATCATGTTTTTACAGAAAAATGACTTTTTTCATACAAATATGATGAATATTATGAAAATATGAAATTTCATATTCATAATCATAATTTCGAGAAAAACTGTTAAAAACTGTAAAAAGTGATAAATCAGGTGTGGAAAGTCGTAATTCATCAAAAACGCATCATCAGCTCATTTTTGGCAACACCGACTATAGTCTGTAAAAATAAGCTCTTATGCGCTGATAATGCGATACCGCAAGTCTCAGCCTCGTAGAGCAAAAGGAAAACGGTTTTTCAAACAATGTGGATTTTCACATACAGCATGCACTTGACAAAGATTTTTTACGTTTGTCGATGTAATATAACAAAAGAAATCAAGTTTTGTCAAAAATATGACTTTTTCATACAAATATGATGGATATTATGAAAATATGAAATTTCATATTCATAATCATAATTTCGAGGAAAAACTGTAAAAAGTAATAAATCAGGTGTGCATAATCATAATTCATCAAAATCGCATCAACACCTCATGTTTGGCAACACCGTCTAAGCGCTGTAAAGTATAAGCGATTCCGAAAAACGAGAATTTGTTGCCGTTTCAGAGCATTTGTTGTGTCAAATATTACTTTTTTCTTCAATTAAAATGAAAATAGTTTATAATAGTAATAGTTTAAAATAATTGTAAAATAGGAAATAAAAAAATCAGATGACAATTTTTGGGGTTTTCTTTCTTAAAAAAATGTATGAATTCATGAAATCAAATTTTCTTAAGCATAATTCATGAAAAAACGTTACAAAGTGCAACGAGTACAACGATTTAGTTTTTTTTTACGCTGGAAGCCCTTTTACCCCTTACTCAACATTTATCCGGGCTGGGGACCGACACTAAGAGTGCATTGGCTTTTGCAACCCTAATGGCTAGGTTTGGATCCCTGACCGGGAATTTTTTTTTTCATTAAAATTCATTAAAAAGTTAGGAGAGCGAAAAAGATGACAAGGCAAATCAAATTATGTCGATTATATTACTTTTTTTCATAAATATGTAATAGTATAATAACACTATACAATTTTTACATCCCTCTGCATAATTCATAAATAACCTTTAAAAGTAGCAATAAGTGAACGAAAAACTAAAAGGTGGCATGACAATGTTTTGACAAAAATTTAATTTTTTTTTCAATATTTTTTCCATAAGTTTATCTGAAACTATATATTAAATTTACGTTTACTTTTCACAAAATTATGATAACTATATATATATATATATATATATATATATATATATATATATATATATATATATATATATATATAATATTAATCATTCATTTTATATCTAATTCAAAATTTATAAAAAAAAAGTGCAATAACAAAGAAAACGAAAAGGTGCCGAGACAAATAATGTTTCGACTAAAACATGACTTTTTTTGTAAAAGACAAATGATATTTTATTATGAAAATTTTAATTTAAATGTTGTTCATTAAAAAACGTTTAAAAGTGCAACGAGTTCACGAAAAACGAGAAGTGTCGTCGGCTGCAGAGCATCGCTTCAGCCGCGCTGAGTGGGTCAGAGGCCGGCTTCGAGGGGTTGTGACCCCTCGGTCAGAGAGTCAGGTTATTACTGCCCGTACTTCGTTGTTCCGAAGAAGGATGGCGGGTTGCATACCTTCTAGATCTTCACTCCTTGAACCGCTCACTTATGAGGCTCGGGTTCAGGATACTCACAAAGAGTATCAAATCTCCCCTTGATATCCAACTTTTTAGAAAAGGTTTCTAGCATAGCAGTTATGCTCACATCTACATAGGAATAACATTTTTGAAATGTATCAGTCAGGATTTAGACCTCATCATAGCACAGAGACGGCGGTAAACGGCCTGTTATTGGCCTCTGATCAGGGTTTTGTCTCTTTACTTGTTTTGCTCGACCTTAGTGCAGCTTTTCACACCACTGATCATACTAAACTGCTTGCTAGACTTGGGAACGTTGTTGGAATAGTGGGAACAGCTCTCTTCTTGCTTAGGTCTTATTTGACTGATCACGATCTGTTTCTTGATGTAAAGATTAGTTCTTCACACTCCCTGAGGTAAAGTTTTGGTGTTTTGCAAGGCCTTATGCACACTGCTTTTTGCTTTGTATATGCTGCCACTGGGTGAAATTATACATATACATGGTATTCGCTTCCATTGCTTTGCTGATGATACACAGCTGTATATTTCAGCAAGGCCCGATGAGAGAGATCAGCTTAACAATGTTGAAGATGTGTAAAGGACATTAGACAGTGGATGCTTGATAACTATTTTCTGCTCGACTCAGATAAGACGGAAGTACTTTATCTAGGACCACATGCAGCTAGAAGTAAACTTTCCGATTACGTAGCATCTCTGGATGGTGTTTCTATCTCAGTGTGTACAGCAGTCAAAAACCTTGGTGTGATTATTGACTCTAGCCTTTCCTTTGAGGCTCACATGAATAATATTCTCAGGATCGTCTTCTTTCACCTTAGAAATATTGTTAAAATTAGAAATATGATGTAGTTACAGGATGCAGAAAAACTAGTTCATGCTTTTGTTACATCTAGATTAAACTACTGTAATGATTTACTGTCTGGATGTTCAAGTAGGTGCACAAATAAGCTAGTTCAGAATGCAGCAGCAAGAGTCTGCACTAGATTTAGAAAATATGACCACATAACCCCTGTTTTAATCAGTCTACACTGGCTCCAAATAAAACTCGCATTGATTATAAAATACTACTACTGACATATAAAACACTTAAGGGTCTCGCGCTGCAGTGTCTGAGTAAACTTCTGATCAAAAGGTGCAGGATATTTGTTGGTACATCAAATAATGAAGACTATATAGCAGGGGGCAGCACCCGCCTCACGAATCCCAATCTCATGTTCAACACTGTCGATCACATCCTTTGTTTCACCTGAACCCATTCCCTCAACCTCATTCAAGTAAGCAAACCATTGAGAAGTCCTGTCTTCAGTATCACTTTTCTGACAGTCTGATTGTGACAAATCACAGTTTGAACTTAAGTCACACTCTAAATCAGTGGTTCTTAACCTTGTTGGCGGTACTGACCCCCACCAGTTTCATATGTGCATCCACCGAACCCTTCCAATGATGGCCAAGCGGGGCGTGTCATCACGAATCATATGAGTCGGGTGTGTGTCTTGACCTCCGCCGAACCCCTGAGACTGACTCACCGAACCCCTGGGGTCTGATCGAACCCAGGTTAAGATCCACTGCTCTAAATTCACTGAGCCATCCCAAGCAGACAATGGTAAAAAGTTCACAGGCATTAACAAATTCCGATGAACAACTTTGACACCTCCTGTAACAGGATGACGAATCTTGTATGTATTCAAAGAACAGTTTTTACCCACTACAACATACACTGCGCTCTCCCAATGGTCAGCTAATTTCTTTTTCCCCTTCTCCCCTTTGTTCGCTATGAGGACTCTATCACCCAACTCCAACAAATGACCCTTGCACTTTCGATTGTAATAATCAGCCTGTTTGTTCTGCTGTTGGTGTGCATTTTGTTGTGCAAGTGACATTGCCTACCTCAAATCCCTTCCCATGGACTGGACATATTTACTCACGTCAACATTTTCACCAGCCAAAATCATAATCTCATACAAAACATCCACTGGCAACCTTGGTGTACAGCCAAACATCAAAAAGAAAGGTGGATAGCCCAACTCGCCCAACCCCAAGCATCTCCGCTTCATGCCTCAGAATATCGTATGGGTTTCTCGTAAGTCTGTGCAAAATCTTAGAAGTAGCAAAAGGCTCCCGACTCAACGCATTGGCTACCACATTCTTCGGCCCCGGTATGTACTTTGCGACCCATCTCTGCTCGCAGGCATCAAGCTTCGGCTTGGTCAAAATATACTTGAGCGAGTTGTTATCCGTCCAAACCGTAAATCTGTGCCCACGAAGCCAATGACTGAATTTATCGCAAAAATGTCCACTTCATGGCCAGAAATTCAAGTCTATGAGCAGGATACCTGGACTGGGCATGGTTAAGGGACTTTGAAGCAAAAACGATTGGTCTTGCGGCAGCATGACCCTCCTAAACCACTCATTGAAGCATTGACAGATAGAATAAATGGCTTCGAAAAGTCAGGATGAGCAAGTAAAACTTGCTTCACCAGCATCATCTTCAAAGTCTTAAACACCCCTCTACATTCATCTGTCCAATCACCAGGGGTGAGTTTCCGGACGGCCCCGGACCTCTTTCCTATGCCCCTCACCTTCCAAGGTTTCTTTGGCCCATTGTCAACTGAAAAAGAGCCTTTGCAATCATTGAATAATTCTCAATAAAGTGTTGATAACATATAACCATCCCCATAAAGGATCTAATTTTACCCAGTGACACCATCAGCCTCCGTTAAGTGTTCCTCAGACACACCCACAAAACCCTCCACCTTCTTCGGATCACTAGCCACGCCCTCCTGTGAAACGATGTGACCTAAAAATTACACAGATCTCCGTAAAAATCTACACTTCGAGGGTGACAGCTTTAAATTATGATCCCTGAGACGTCGAAACACCATCTCAAGTCTCTGCAAACTTTCTTCCTCATTTTTACCGAAAACCAACAGGTCATCAAGATAACAGAGCAAGCTCATGAAATTTTGATCACCAAAATAATTAGCATCATTCTCATGAATGTTGCGGTACTATTGCAAAGACCCTGTGGAAAGCGGTTGTACTCATGCAAACCAAGGGGAGAACTGACAGCGGTAAATGTTTTGTCCTCTTCATGTAAAGGGATGTTGTAGTACCCTGATGTTAAATCCATGGTACTAAACAAGGCATTCCTCCCCAGTGCTGCTAGCACATCTGCCTGGTGAGGTAGGGGATGTGCGTCCCTCACCGTACGAGCGTTCAGCCACCGAAAGTCAGTGCACAGCCGCAAGTCTCCATTCGTTTTCCAAACCAATACCAACGGTGATGCAAATTTGCTGTTTGACTTTCTGATGATCTCTCTTTGTTCCATTTCATCTAAAGTCTGCTTCAGCTGGTGGTAATTAGCAGGTGATAGTCTCCGATAAGGTAAGTGAAACGGTCTCTCATCTGTCAAGCGAATGCAATCACAGAATCCCTTTGCCTCACCTCAATCCAATGACCGCCTAGAGAAAACACACCCATATTCCTTTATCAGATCAATGAGCCTGCTTCTCCAGAACGGCAACACCTCACAGTCACTTACATTTAAGTCCTTGAGGCCAAGCTCATCCAAATGAGTGTCACTAAAGTGCTCAACACCAGACACTGAGCTCCTTGCTGACAAGCTACCACAAGAACTCTTGCCACTCATGGCCACATTCTGAAACATTTTCTGTTCTGGTACCTGTTCAAAATCTTCCAAGGCAATGCATGGACAAACATCAGCAAGTTTTCCTTTTCTGCGCAAGCAAAATCTTTTTAGTTTTGTTTATGGGGTTTATCATTCTAACATTAGACAACACTAAAAACTAGGCTCAATCACAACCGTGCTGCCCACTGACAGTTTCAGTCCCGGTGGTAGCCGACCCCAGACAAGGTGCTCACTCATTGGTTGCAAAACCACAGCAGATTTTGACTTTAAAGTACCAACTTTGTCAGGGATACTGCCCTTTCACCTCTCGATACTTGAAAGCATACGTAGAAACTGACAATCTTCACTCAGATTTGATTGATCTGGTTTATCCAGGACTCAACCCCTTATTTGATTTCATTTCATTGATCAAAGGCTCAGCACACTGGTACCAATGATAAAGCAGGTCCACCTGTCCATTCACAACAAGGACTGGGACACTAAAACAGAACCCATAAACCTCATTTTTCAGATCACACTTACCTACAGGACTAGTCTGCTTTCCACCGCACCCAACTAGGACAATATCTGACCAGGGAAACGACTTCTGAGTCAGGACTCCAGCTTCGATTTAGCTGAGGAACTGCATCAGCACTCAAAGTAGTTGCCATGGAGCCACTGTCCAGCATTGCCCTCAACCGAACTCTGTCCTGCACCAAAACATTTGTATAAAACAGACTGTCATTCGGCAATGACTGATTATTATTCTGAAAAATCACAGTCTTGTCTTTGCTTACACTCTCACAACAAGATGAATAAACCGACTCAACATCAATGTCCAAGGAGGATCTTACATTTTGTCTATTAGAATTCTTGGACCAACCACCGCGCACTGACTGTGCATTGCAAACAAGAGTCTTCTCCAACATTGTCAAAACTTTGTCTAGAGCACTGCTATCTGTTCTGTTGTAGTTGTGTCAGATCAATAAGGAGACAGAGATGTTTACTCATTAATAGGCTCAAGAACTTTGGCTGTATGTTGACTTGTAACCCGCCTTGTCACTTTCTGTTCCCTTAGCATCTCATCCAATCTCTCCTGAACCTCAGAAGCTGTCTAAGGCTGTACTGGTTTGCTTTTGAACACAAGAGACATTTACCTTTCAGGACAGTGTCGAATACACATTACAGCCAGTTCTCTACTTCAATTTTCTAAAGTCCTGCCCTCCTCCCTAAGGCCCTGCTCAGCTACCTCAGCAGCCTTGTTCAACCTTATCCAATAATCCAAGGGGGCCTTCATTGGAGAAAGGTTTCACCGAGTAGAAATTTGCAAAAGGCATACCTAAGCTACTGGAATCACTAACGTGATGTCTCAAAACAGTGAAAACAGAATCCGCGGTCGGAGTAACCGTTCTGTTGCTCAACCAGACCCTTATGATGTCCCTAGCCCTCCCCATTAATCTGTTCACTACTTCTTCAACCCTTTCCAAGCCTACCACTTCTTTTTTATTAAGGTATACCCGCATCAGTTCTTTCCATATCCATCTTCTCATTCCCATTCCATCACAGAACACTTATCAGTACCGTCTCCACAAAATTAAGATGGTGCAGTTTTCTCAGACTTCAGAATCAAATTCAACTTGGAAGCATCAATAATGGTTGCGTTTGACATCTTAGCATCAGAACCGTTAATGTTTTCTCCAGAGCAACTACTAGATGGCAAACTTGAATGTCTAGTTTGAAGCAGACTATCCTTGATTGCTTCACCAATTCCAAATCCAATTTGCCTGACAAGGTCACTCGTATCACTTGAAAGTCCCGATTCATGTTTGTTATGCATGTATGGTTTTGTTATTGGACTACAGTTTATGTTAGGTCTATCTTCAACTGACGATCTAAGTCTTACACCTCTCCCAGTGCTTACATAATGGGGGGGGGGGTGTTTGGGAACAAGTAAGGGAGGGGGGTACAGGAAAATACATGAAGGATACAGGAAAATACAGCAAGGGGACGTGTGACGTATCAATGGACTTAGCCCAGCATAGAGAGTTGCACTGTGGGTGATATTGTGACGTCACATGACATCACCTCAAGCCACGCCCACACCATTAGCTCAAATAGACTAAAAAACGGTCACAGGGCGTGCGATACGACAAAACACTTGGCACAGTGGGGGGCAGTTGAACCCTGGATGAATTTTTGCCATCACGTGACATCATAGACCATGCCAACCACCCAAACATATTAGCTTACCACGCCTGGCACGGTCCGGGGAATCTCCGGCGGGGTGCCGTTTTGACACCACGTTTTGCCACCTGACGCCACATGGGTGGGAACGTGGAAAAAAATGTTAATTGCAAAACCCCAGCGACACGGGAGTGTGACACATCTAATCACTCGGCACAGTGAGGAGAGTGGGATGCCGGGTTGTGTGATGACGTCACATGTCACTGGCCCCACCCCCTCGAAATAAAATGCCAAAAACAGGTGTGCGAGGTATCAAAAAGCTTGTCTCTTCGAGTACGGTCACGTCTCGGGTTGTGGACGTTTGCACAGGCTGGCACTACTCACATTCTCTTGATTTTTGTTTTTAAATGTATTATTTAGGTTTAGAACTCACTGTACAGATGTTGATGATCAATAAGTTGCTATACTGTAACAAACAAGTAAACTGCATGTCACAACGGTTTTTCAAACAGTCAATTTTACACATACAGCATGCACTTGACAAAGATTCTTTTATGATGTGTTATAACAAAACAAATCTTTTTATAACAAAAATACAACTTTTTTCATACAAATATGATGGATAATATGAAAATATGAAATTTCATAATCATAATTTCGAGATAATCTGTTAAAAACTGTAAAAAGTGAAAAAACTTTTGTGTGGAAAGTCATGTGAACAAAAAGCAAAAAGATGCCAAGGCAAATCATATTGTAACTAAAAAAAGACTTTTTTTTTTCAAAAAAACAAAAATAGTTATTATAAAAATATTAATTAATATTGCAATCATACTTTTCATAAAATTCTGATAGTTATTCTCAAAATATGAATTTTTATATTTATTGGCAATTTTAATAAAAAAAATAAAAAAAACCTTAAAAGGTGCAATAAGTAAAGGAAAATCCAAAACGCGCAATGACATATGTTTTGCCTAAAATATGATTTTCTTTTGTAAACAATATATTATAAAAATATTACTTTTTATATGAATTAGCATAATTTTATTAAAAATAGTTAAAAGGTGTAATAAGCGATAGAAAACTAAAAAATGTGACATGACAAATCATGTTTTGACAAAAGTATAACTTTTGTTCATAAATTAAAAAAAAAAAAAATTCTTAAAAAATGTTTTTTCATGTTCTTAAGAAGAATTGTATATAAAACCGTTTAAAAATGCATTAAGTGAACGAAAAATGAGTGCCATGACAGCATATTATAAAATATGACTTTTTTCAAATAAAAATAAAGTTATTATAAAAATTTGAATTAAAAAATGTATGACAAATAATATAAAAAAAAATTCTTCTTCTTCTTCTTTCGGCTGCTCGCATTAGGGGTCGCCACAGCGGATCATCCGTCTCCATACCACCCTGTCCTCTACATTTGCTTCTTTCACACCAACTACCTGCATTGTCTTCCCTCACCACATCCATGAACCTCCTCCTTGGCCTTCTTCTTTTACTTCTACCTGGTGGCTCCATCCTTAGCATTCGTCTACCAATATAGCTCATGTCCCTCCTCTGCACATGTCCAAACCATCTCAATCTCGCCTCCCTCACCTTGTCACCAAAACATCCTCTAATAAACTCATTTCGAATCTTGTCCAAACTTATTTCGAATCTTGTCCATCCTTGTCACTCCCAATGAAAACCTCAGCATCTTCAGCTCTGCTACCTCCAGCAGTCCAACCTTCACCCTGATCCAGTCTGTCATTTCTACTGTACACTTCACTGCTGTCGCACTGTCCTCATACATGTCCTGCACCACCCTCACATACTTTTCTGACACACCAAACATCCTCATGCAATACCACAACTCCTCTTTTGGCACTCTGTCGTACGCTTTCTCTAAATCCACAAATACACAATGCAATTTCTTCTGTCCTTCTCTATACTTTTCCATCAACATTCTCAAAGCAAATAAGGCGTCTGTGGTGCTTTTCCTCGGCATGAAACCATACTGTTGCTCACAGATGGTCACCTCTTTTCTCAGCCTGGCTTCCACTACTCTTTCCCATAACTTCATGGTGTGACCTATCAACTTAATTCCCCTGTAGTTACTGCAGGTCTGCACATCTCCCTTATGCTTAAAGAGCAAACTCCTTCTCCATTCCTCAGGCATCCTCTCACCTTTCAGAATCTTGTTAAACAATCTGGTTAAAACTTCACTGCCATCTCTCCTAAACATCTCCACGCTTCTACCGGTATGTCATCTGGTCCAATTCTCTTAATCGCTGCTCTCACTTCCTCCTTACTAATCCTATCCACTTCCTGCTTCACTAACTCCACATAATCCAAACTTCTCTCTCTCTCTGATTTTCCTCATTCATCAGCTGCTCAAAATTTCCATCTCCCAGCTCCGTCCCTCTGTCTGGCCAATCAGTACAAATCATTTTCTCCTCCCTTAGTGTCCAACCTCTCATACAACTCCTCATATGCCTTTTTCTTGGCTTTTGCCACATCCCTCTTTACCTGCTGCTGCATCTCCTTGTACTCCTGCCTACTTTTCTCATTACTCTGGTGATCCCACTTCTGTTTTGCCAACCTCTTTCTCTTTATGCTCTCCTGCACTTCCTCATCTCTTTGTCTTCCTTTTTATTTCCAGATTTCACAGCAAGAACTTTTCTAGCTGCCTCCCCCGTCACTCCTGCAGTAGTTGCATCCAACACCTCTTCACCACCACCGAGCCCTTGTCTGACCTCTTCCCTGAACCTCACACTACACTCTTCCTCCTTCAGCTTCCACCATCTTATTCTTCTTTCAGTCCTCACGCTCCTCCTCTTCTTCTTCGCCTCCAAAACCATCCGATGCTGTCTAGCTACACTGTCGCCCGCCAACAACTTACATCTCCAATTTCCTTCAAGTTACATCTCCTGCATAGAACATAGTCCACCTGTGTGCACCTTCCTCCACTCTTATTTGTCACCCTATGATCATCCTTCTTCCTAAAATACGTATTCACCTCTGCCATTTACATCCTTTTAGCAAAATCCACCACCATCTGCCCTTTTACATTCCTCTCCTTAAGGCCATACCTACCCATCACCTCTCCTTAAGGCCATACTGTCATCACCTCTGTTCCCCTTACCTACATGCCCATTAAAGTCTGCCCCAATCACCATTCATTCTTTCCTAGGTACACCATCTACCACTCCATCTCACCGCCGACTTGTGGAGCATAGGCACTGATGACATTTATCATCATCCCATTCAACTTCCAGCTTCACGTTCATCACCCTATCAGAAAGTCTCTTCACCGCCACTACACTTTTACTGTACTCTTCCTTTAGCATCACCCCTACACCATTTCTCTTTCCATCCACACCATAATAGAACAGTTTAAACCCACCTCCAATGTTCCTGGCCTTACTCCCTTTCCACTTGGTCTCCTGAACACACAACATATCTACCTTTCTCCTCTCCATCATATTTGCTACCTCGCTCCCTTTATCAGTCATAGTACCAACATTTAAAGTACCAACCCGAACCTCCACTCTTCTACACTTCTCCTTTTCCTGCTGTCTCTGTAGATGTCTTCCTCCTCTCCTATTCGTCCTTCGGCCAACAGTAGCCCAATTTCCACCGGTACCCTGTCGGCTAACGATACCTGTGGCGGTCGTTGTTAACCCGGGCCTCGACCAATCCGGTATGAAATTCTTATTTGTGATCCGCATATTTGATTTGGCACATGTTTTACGCTGGATGCCCTTCCTAAACGCATTTATCCGGGCTTTGGACCGGCACTAAGAGTGCACGGGGTTGTGCCTCCCTAATGACTGGATTCTAATGAACATAACAATAATAACTATTAATGTTTCTTATGAAAAGGGCATACTATTTAAAAAAAAATTATTTGTTTTTGATCAGGGTTTTGTCTCTTTACTTGTTTTGCTCAACCATAATGCAGCTTTTGACACCATTGATCATACAATACTTTTTGCTAGACTTGAGAACGTTGTTGGAATAAAGGGAACAGCTCTCTCCTGGCTTGGGTCTTATTTGACTTATCGCTTTCAGTTTGTTGATGTGGGCTACTGTTGGCCGAAGGAGGAAAAGGAGAGGAGGAAGACATCTACAGAGACAGCAGGAAAAGGAGAAGTGTAGGAGAGTGGAGGTTCGGGTTGATACTTTAAATGTTGGTACTATGACTGATAAAGGGAGCGAGGTAGCAAATGGTGAGTTCTCCACATTCTAAAGTTAAAGGGGTAGGAAAAGTTTGGTGTTCTGCAATCTGTCTTAAGCCCACTGCTTTTCTCTTTAAAATATATATATATAAAAATATATATAGACAAATAAAAATTTCATTCCAAAAATGTTGTTACTTTTTGATTTCGATCGCATCTTTTATGTTTTTTTTTTATATAAAAAGCTGATCAGCATTATAAATATTCATATTTTCACTATTACAATGTTTTTTTTTTATATAAAAAAAGCATGATTTGTCATGTCACCTTGTCATTGTCATGTCATTCACTTTTTGCTCTTTTTTACACTTCTTGAAATGGCAAACTATGAAAATTCACAATTTAACAATATAAATTTTTTTATAAAAAACAATCATATTTGTGTCTTTCTAAAACATGATTCATCTTGTCATGAATTTTTTGTCTTGTACTTTTTGATGTTTTTATTTAATTATTTATGAATAAAAAAAATTATATTTTCATAATAACTATGATATTTTTATATGAAAATAGGCATATTTCTTGTCAAAAAATAATTTGTTACCTTTTCATTCCTGTATTGAACATTTTAAGTTTTTCATAAAATTGTTTATGAATATAAAAAATTATATTTTCATATGAACTATTATACAAATAAGTAATATTGTAATACTAAAGTCAAAACATGATTTTTCATGTCACTTTGTTTTATCGTTCATTTATTGCAATTTTTAATGAGGTTTCATGAAATATTGTATAAAATTGATTTTAAATATGAAAATTCATATTTTTGTGTACCGTCATTTTTTGTTTTTCGTTTACGTATTGCACTTTTTAACATTATTTAATGAAATTAAGATTATGAATTGTAAAATATATTTTTTTATAATATCATATAAAAAACCCATTTTCGTCTAAACTTAGTCATGCCACCATTGTCTTTTCTCAATTATTTATTTTAACAATTATACATTATTTATAAATTATATGACAATTATTTATTTATATTTGTTTATTATTATTATTTTTTAAATATTCTTGAAATATTCACATATTTTAATAACTATTGATGTTTCTTATGAAAACAGCCATATTATTTGTCAAAACATGATTTGTCATGTCACCATTTTTATTTTCGATTATTTATTGCACCCTTTAACGATTTTTTCTAACTGAAAATATGATCATGATCATGAAAATTCATATTTTTATAACAATTTGCGTTTTCTATTATTTACAGCAAGTTACATTTTTTTTCTTTTTTTTTTTAAATTCTTTTAATGAACAAGGAAATTCATATTTTCATAATAACTAATAATGTTACATTTTAACACTTTCATTATATTGTTTTTAAATATAAAAATATATATTTTTCAAAATATCTAACATTTTTATAGGAAACTGTCAAAACATGATTTGTCATGTCATCTTTTCATTCCCGTATTAAAAAAATGTTCTGGTTTTCATAAAATTATGTTTATGAATTTATTTCAGTCAAAACAGGATTTTTCGTTTCTTTTTTTCGTTACCCTATTGCATTTATTGAGGAGTTTTCATGAAAAAATGCTTCTGAATATGAAAATAATTTCATATTATCTTTTTATGAAACAAGTGTTTTTTCAACTTATTTTGAAATTGTTGAAATTTAAGTTTCATATTCATAATAATTTTAAAGAAAAACTGTTAAAAAAAAAGTGAAAAAGCATGTGGGGAAATTTATAATTCATCAAAATCGCATCAACACCTCATATTTGGCAACACCGTCTATATACTGTAAAAATAAGCTTCTTTATGGGCTGAAAATGTCTCAGCCTCGTAGAGCAAAAGAAAAAAAGGTTTTTCAAACAATGTTGATTTTCACATAACAGCATGCACTTGACAAAGATTTTGTTTCATGTTTATGATGTAATAAATTATGTTTTGACAGAAATATGACTTTTTTTCATACAACTATGTTGGATATTAGGAAAATGTGAAATTTCATATTCATAATCATAATTTCGGGAAAAACTGTTAAAAACTTTAAAAAGTTATATACCTGGTGTGGAAAGTCATAATTCATAAAAATCGCATCAACACCTCATTTTTGGCAACACCGTCTATGTGCTGTAACGAATAAGCTTCGTATGCGCTGATAATGCGATTCCGCAAGTCTCAGCCTCGTAGAGCAAAAGGAAAACGGTTTTTCAAACAATGTGGATTAACACATACAGCATGCACTTGACAAAGATTTTATTCAATGTTTATGATGTAATAAATCATGTTTTAACAGTAATATGACTTTTTTCATTCAATTATGTTGGATATTATGAAAATATGAAATTTCATATTCATTATCATAATTTTGAGAAAAACTGTTAAAAACTGTAAAAAGTGATAAATCTGGTGTGGAAAGTCGTAATTCATCAAAAACGCAACATCACCTCATTTTTGGCAACACCGACTATAGTCTGTAAAAAATAAGCTTCTATGCGCTGATAATGCGATTCCGCAAGTCTCAGCCTCGTAGAGCAAAAGGAAAACGGTTTTTCAAACAATGTGGATTAACACATACAGCATGCACTTGACAAAGATTTTATTCAATGTTTATGATGTAATAAATCATGTTTTAACAGTAATATGACTTTTTTCATTCAATTATGTTGGATATTATGAAAATATGAAATTTCATATTCATTATCATAATTTTGAGAAAAACTGTTAAAAACTGTAAAAAGTGATAAATCTGGTGTGGAAAGTCGTAATTCATCAAAAACGCAACATCACCTCATTTTTGGCAACACCGACTATAGTCTGTAAAAAATAAGCTTCTATGCGCTGATAATGCGATTCCGCAAGTCTCAGCCTCGTAGAGCAAAAGGAAAACGGTTTTTCAAACAATGTGGATTTTCACATACAGCATGCACTTGACAAAGATTTTCTCCGGTTGAAAGTTACTTCTCCCCTCTCCACCCGCGGGGTTATGCAAGAGAGAGAGCAGAATGTTCCATGTTCGTCCAAATATATTAAAGATTTGTTCTGTGCATCCAGGCAGTGTGTTTATCACACACAGACGTGTGTGATAAAGAGAAAAGTGAAAAAATCCACACACACAATAATAAAACTCGAACCAGAGTTGCAACCCCCGGCTCCGCCGCCAGATGGTGCCACCGCGCCGTCTGTCATCGAGAGCCACAGAGGCCCGCTCTCTGCTCGCTCGCGCGAGTTCGTGCGCATGCGCAGTTCGTCATTGGGTGTATTCCACAATACAGCGGGGATATCGCCTGCAATTTGCCGTGAGACCACCGCTTTTCAGCGGCGTGATTTGGTCGACAGCAGAGGGCGAATCTGCTGTGGTAGGAGAAAGGGCCCTGTGGTTAGGTTTGACGGGCTTATCGGAGAGGGAGAAGGTGGAGTTCCTTGATGCCCCGATAGAGCCAAAAGCCCTTTTCGGGGCTGCGGTGGCAAATATGCGCCAGCAATGCGACCTTCGCAAGAAGGATGGTGAAGCGTTTGAGGCATGCCTCCCAAGAAAGGCTCCTGCTCGCCCTCCCCAGCCCGCACGTTCATATTTCGCCCATGCATCCAGAGAGAGACAGCCTGGTTTCAGGGCTCCTAGGCAACCCCCACCCCAGCAGTCAATGCGCGGGGAGGCTCGCCAGAAACAGCCCCAGCCCAGGAACAAGACCTCTTTTGCAGCGGCAGCTGCTAGGCATCGCCCAGCGGACCCTCAGGGAGGGAAGAAAAGGCGGGCGACCTAGCCTGTGGTCTGATTTTGGGTCAAAAGAGAGGTGGCAGCACTCTCGGAGTTTCTGTAGCACCCCTCGACTCATCTCAGGAGTCTTGTCCTCCCCCTCCAGAGAAAAGGCATTGGGGAGCGTTTCAAAGACTGTGTTCGACGAACGAAATTTCTCCGGTTGGAGTGTTGGCACCAGTTCCCCCAGTGCCCGGAAAGTTACTTCTCCCCTCTCCACCCGCAGGGTTATGCAAGAGAGAGAGCAGAATGTTCCGTGTTCGTCCAAATATATTAAAGATTTGTTCTGTGCATCCAGGCAGTGGGCCGAGGGCACAGACGTGTGTGATAAAGAGAAAAGTGAAAAAATCCACACACACACAATAATAAAACTCGAACCAGTGTTGCAGCCCCCGGCTCCGCCGCCAGATGGTGCCACCGCACCGAGGCCCGCTCTCTGCTCGCGCGAGTTGGGGCGCATGCGCAGTTCGTCATTGGGTGTATTCCACAATACAGCGGGGATATCGCCTGCAATTTCAGCGGCGTGATTTGGTCGACAGCAGAGGGCGAATCTGCTCAGGTTTTGGAAGACGAAATAACCTCCTTACTGAGCAAAGGGGTAATTCGATTGGTGCCGCGAGAGGACAGCCAGCTCGGCTTTTACTCCCGGTACTTTGTCGTTCCCAAGAAAGGGGGGGGGTCTCCGTCCCATTCTGGATTTACGGAACCTCAACAAACACCTCAGAAAGTACAAGTTCAAGATGCTCACTTTGAAAGCTTTGTACAGTGTTATTCGTCCCAGAGACTGGTTTACATCAGTGGATCTGAAGGACGCGTATTACCACATAAACATTGAACCGGCACACAGGAAATTCCTGCGCTTTGCCTATCAGGGCACAGCCTACGAATATTTGGCGGTTCTGATCGGGTTAGCTCTAGCTCCGCGGATTTTTACCAAATGTGTCGAAGCTGCACTGTCACCGCTGAGAGCATCGGGTCTCAGAGTGTCAGCGTATTTGGACGATCTCCTCCTCTGCGCTCCGTCACGGCAGCGAGCGGAGGTGGATACGAGTGTGCTTCTGTCTCACCTGACTGGCTTGGGTTTCAGGATAAACGAGACAAAGAGCTGCTTGGTGCCCACACAGGAAATAATATACCTGGGTCTCGGATTGAACTCAGACCTGTTCCAGGCTTTTCTATCGGAAGAGCGCATCAGGTCGATTCGCAGTTGTCTCTCTCTTTTCCAGAGAGGAAGGAAAGTTCCATTCAGACTCTGTTTACGCCTGCTGGGGCTGATGGCTTCGGCAGTGTCTGTCATACCGTTGGGACTGTTGCGAATGAGAGAGTTTCAATGCTGGGTTACAGCACAGCGCTTATGTCCGAGGCGCCACCTCAATCGCAAGGTGATGGTGACGTCACTGTGCTTACGCGCTCTCCATCACTGGAAAAATCGCGATTTTCTCGAGTCGGGAACCCCCGCTGAGGGCTGTTTCCCTGAGTAAAGTAGTGACGACGGATGCGTCACTCGCAGGTTGGGGTGCGGTGTGCAAAGGCAGGATAGCGAAAGGGAAATGGCCCGTTTCGCTTCGGTGCGCGCACATAAACTTTCTGGAGCTGTTAACGGTGCTTTGAAAAATGTCGTGCAGTTTCTTCGGTGTCACCACGTATTGGTCAGATCAGACTACACGACGGCGGTGGCGTACATAAATCGCCAGGGCGGTACGCGCTCTCCTCGACTTCACCGTCTAGCGCGAGATCTCGTGGTGTGGGGCATGGAGCATTTCCTGTCGCTGCGAGCGACTCATGTGCCGAGAATGTTGAATGCGGGGGCGGATCTCTTGTCCAGGGGAAATCCCCTGTACGGGGAGTGGTCTCTCCATCCTCCGGTGATGAACCTGTTATGGGAGAGATTCGGCCGGGCCGCCGTATATCTCTTCGCCTCGCACGAAAACACTCATTGCCCTCTGTTCTTTTCTCTGGCGAGAAACGGTGCACCTATGGGTGTGGATGGGTTAGCCCACCCGTGGCCAAGCGTTCTGCTTTACGCATTTCCTCCACTAAGTTTGATCGTGCCGACTCTACAAAGAGTAAAAGAAGGCGGTCACTCTGTCATACTAATCGCTCCGAACTGGCCAGGAAGAGTGTGGCTGACGGAGATTTTCCAACTCCTGCACGATCGACCCTGGCCTCTCCCGTTGCGCAGGGATCTCCTCTCGCAAGCGCGCGGAGAGATTTTTCACCCGGCACCGGACAGAGTAGCTCTCTGGGCCTGGCCCGTGAGAGGATGAATCTCAGCGTCGCTGGTTTGCCTCCGAGGGTGATTGAGACGATTCAGAATGCGAGAGCTGCTTCGACGCGCTCTGCGTATGATAGGAAATGGAATGTGTTTGAACTGTGGTGTGCTCAGAGACATATCATCCCTTTTCACTGTTCTGTGGCAGATGTGTTGTGCTTTTTGCAAGAACTTTTGGATAAGGGCAGGGCTTTTTCAACTGTTAAGGTTTATCTCGCCGCTGTTTCTGCATGCCACGTAGGGATTGACGGTAATACTATCGGTCATCAGCCGCTCGTGTGCAGGTTTATGAAGGGAGCGCGCCATCTGAGCACGTTCTCAAAGCCGCTGGTTCCGCCATGGGATCTGTCAGTGGTCCTGAGCGCGCTCTCTCGGTCTCCTTTTGAGCCGATAGGGAGTATTGATTTAAAGCTCCTGTCGCTGAAGGTCGCTTTGTTATTGGCTCTTTCTACCGCGAAACGGGTTAGTGAACTTCATGCTTTGTCAGTTCATGACTCCTGTATGCGTTTTGCTTCGGATTTCTCGCGAGTGGCTCTCAAGACTAATCCGGCATTTATCCCTAAGGTGAGCGAGTCAGCTTTCGCCTGCAGGCAGGTGGATTTGATGGCTTTTCATCCGCCTCCTTTTTCCTCAGCGGAGGAGGAGCGACTTCACTGTCTGTGTCCTGTCCGTGCGTTACGTCACTATGTTGACAGGACGAAGGGTTTGAGACGGAGTAATCAGCTGTTTGTTTCATGGGTTGATTTCTAGGGGGAAGTCCCGTTTCCCGGCAGCGCCTGTCCCATTGGCTCGTGGAGGCTATTATAATGAGTTATAATAGCGTGGGTCTAAACCCTCCGGAGGGACTGAGGGACCCGAGGCTTGGCCACTTCGTGGTCGCTTTTTAAGGGTGTTTCGATTCAGGACATCTGTGCGGCAGCATGCTGGGCTTCGCCGCACACTTTTGTCCGTTTTTATAGGCTGGATGTCACGGAGCCTTCGCTGGCTCATTCCGTCCTGATTGTGTAATATATATTTGTGTATGTATTGTAGGTATGGATATATATACATCTATTTGTTTATATAGATGTGTTTTTGGTCATGTATACGTGTATACGTAAGGGAATGACAACGGGTGATGGAAACATCGTGGTTCGGATGTTTGTCATTTCTCTCACTTTTCCGCTCTCTTCGGTGAGAGGGATTATCTCTTTTTATCACATCACTGAGTTGGTTGACACCTGCTTCGGACAGCATATCTGCAATCCCTTCATAATCTGCAATCCCTTTATAATCTCCCATAGTGAGATACCGAACGAATGTTTGAAAGAGAACTTTAGGTTACTTACGTAACCCCGGTTCTCTGATAACAGGAGTGAGGTATCTCACCACACTTCCCTCTTTGCAGTGCACGGAGAAGAGATATGTGAGAATGAGGCAGGGACCGCCAGCAGCGGCGTATATAGGGAGGCGGGACTCCCGCACCAATGTCGTGATTGGTCTGTCAGCCGACAGACGTGGTGTGATTGATGCTTCCAGGATTGGTCACGCCCGAGGCGATTCCCATAGTGAGATACCTCACTCCTGTTATCAGAGAACCGGGGTTACGTAAGTAACCTAAAGTTCGGCCTAGCACTCTCACCCCGTACCTTCACAAAGTGCGTAAACGCAGCACTGACAATGATTTAAAACAACAATACAACAATGTCTATTTATTTATATTTTTTATTTTTTATTTGAGAAATAAAACATTTACATCTCTTCCACATAATTAGTAGTGTGTGCGGCTATTACAATCTCTGATACTGCATGTCACAACGGTTTTTCAAACAAAGTAAATTTTACACATACAGCATGCACTTGACAAAGATTCTTTTATGATGTGTTATAACAAAACAAATCTTTTTATAACAAAAATACACCTTTTTCATACAAATATGATGGATAATATGAAAATATGAAATTTCATAATCATAATTTCGAGATAATCTGTTAAAAACTGTAAAAAGTGAAAAAACTTTTGTGTGGAAAGTCATGTGAACAAAAAGCAAAAAGGTGCCATGGCAAATCATATTGTAACTAAAATAAGACTTTTTTTCGAAAAAATAAAAGTTATTATGAAAATATTAATTAATATTAAAAATAATAAAATTCTGATAGTTATTCTCAAAATATGAATTTTTATATTTATTGGCAAATTTAATAATTAAAAAAACCTTAAAAGGTGAAATAAGTAAAGGAAAACCAAAACACGCAATGACAAATATTTGTTTTACCTAAAATATGATTTTTTTTTGTAAAACAATATATTATGAAAATATTACTTTTTATATTAATTAACATAATTTTATTAAAAACCGTTAAAAGGTGTAATAAGCGATTGAAAACTCAAAAACGTGACATGACAAATCATGTTTTAACAAAAGTATAACTTTTGTTTATAAATAAAAAAAAATAATAATCCTTAAAAAATGTTTTTTCATGTTCTTAAGAAGAATTGCATATAAAACCGTTTAAAAACGCATTAAGTGAACGAAAAATGAGTGCCATGACAGCATATTATAAAATATGACTTTTTTCAAATAAAAATAAACAGTTATTATAAAAATTGGAATTAAAATGTATGACAAATAATGTAAAAAAAAAAATAATTATGAAAAATGAAATTTCATTTTCTTAAGCATAATTATTTAAAAAAAAGGTCAAAAAGAGCAAAAAGTTAACAAAAAAACTAAAAGTGAAATGGCAAATCATGTTTTTACAAAAACAAAAAAATTGTAATACAAAAATGATTAAAAAAAAATATATATTTTATATTAATTTGCATATTTTGATAATAAAAAAAAAAATTTAAGTGGAAAAAAGATCGAAAACAGGTGACATGACAAATCAAATTTTAGCCAAAATATGACTGTTTTCTTAAAAACTATGATAATTATGAAAATATTACTTTTAATATTAATTAGCATGATTGTATTAAAAAACGTTAAAAGGTGCAATAAGTTATTGAAAAACAAAAAGGGTACATAAAAAAATTATAATTATGAAAATATGAATTTTCATTTTCTCAAGAATAATTTAATGAAAGTGCATTAAGTGAACGAAACATGACATTGCAATGACAAAACAGTTGTTGTATCTAAAATATGACTTTTTTTGTTCAATTATTGCATTTTTTAAGGAGCTTTCTTGAAATTATGCTTCTGAAATATGAAAAAAAAAAATTCATGAAAAAAATCAAATTTTGTCTAAACAAAAATTATCTTAGTTTGTTATGCCACCATTGTCGTTTTTCAATTATTTATAGCACCTTGTAATGTTTTTTAGTTTATTTTATGAATTCTGCTAATGAACATAACAATCTTCTCTTCTTCTTTCGGCTGCTCCCATGAGGCTGGTCGCCACAGCGGATCATTCGTCTCCATACCACCCTGTCCTCTACATTTGCTTCTTTCACACCAACTACCTGCATTGTCTTCCCTCACCACATCCATGAACCTCCTCCTTGGCCTTCTTCTTTTCCTTCTACCTGGTGGCTCCATCCTCAGCATTCTTCTACCGATATAGCTCATGTCCCTTCTCTGCCAACACGTTCTCACTCCCAACTCGTCACATATGGACGCTTGGGCAGGATCCCGTGTAGTCACATTTTGACGCACTGGGTATCCCTTTAGCGTCGTTTTTCAACGTGCAGGGATTCCCATAGACTTCTGTAGATCTCTGAACCGAAACCTGCGGCGTTGAAATTTGACGTGTTGGGGAATCAGACTGCAGTCCGTTTTGTGTTATGAACGGGATCGGGACTACGATAAATAAGAATAAAAAAACAATAGCTTGCTATAAATTAATTATGGCAGGGCTACTCAATCCAGGTCATGGTTTCTTTCCCCACATTTTCTATCTCTAAAACTGCCTCTTTCTCACCAACTACCTGCGTGTCTTCCCTCACCACGTTTATTTATTTATTTATTTATTTATTTATTTATAAGGATTTATTTATTTATTTATTTATTTATTTATAAATTCATCAGTGGCGCTGACGTCATTGTATGAGGATCCCATGCTCCATTGGGATTTTCCACTCGGTAAGTAGAACAGTTCATTAATATAATTGGGAACAATCCCTACAATTTACTGAACAAAAACTGTTCAATCAGGTGAAGAAGTTGTGTTTAGAAGCTGTAGAAGTGAGAGGAAGCAGTTTTGTGATGCAGTAAATCACAGCAGACATTATAAAAATATAACTTGCTGCACCAAATGTGTAGTAGCAGGATAAGATAGCTAATTACATTCAAGTTTGTTTATTTGTTTTTCCACATTTAATCATGCAAAGAAATAGAGGAGATTGTATGATATTTGGAAATTGTGTGTTTTAAGTTACCAAAATGACAGTAGCACTTTAATACTTTAGCCATTTATAAATGTATAGATGAGGAACAGGGTTGCCAGATAGGTGTGTTTTCCAGTAATTGTTCACAAATCCACACAAAAAACTCTAGTAAATACACAAATCTTCGCAATAACAATACAAATTATGTCGACAATTAATTAATTATAAAAAAAACAACAATACTGTGGAGCATCACATATTTACAATATAATAAAGCAAATTAAGCGTTCTTGTCTAAAGAAGGTTAGCTTGTAACTACGTTGTAAACTATTTTCTGTCTGTCATTTGGCACATCAGAAATATAAAAATCCCACCTGTCTAATCCCATTTCATCCCACATAGTACAATTTAAAACCATCACAAACTGCCCAATCTGCCAACACTGATGAAGAAAAAATTGGTAAAAATGTAAGGTGTTCAATTCTGAATTCTAAATCTTTATTATTTCTCTCATCAGGTCTTTCAGATTTGCCAGCTTTCAACATTATTCTTTTATTTTAATCCCCTTACCACACACACACACACACACACACACACACACACACACACACACACACACACACACACACACACACACACACAATAACAAAAGGCACTTTTAAGAGCCATGTCTATCTTGTTAACCTGCTCTCTCTCTCTCCCTCTCCCTCTCTCTCCCTCTCTCTCTCTCTCTCTCTCTCTCCCTCTCCTCTCTCTCTCTCTCTCTCTCTCTCTCTCTCTCTCTCTCTCTCTCTCTCTCTCTCACTCTCCCTTTCCCTTTCCCTCTCTCTCTCTCTCTCTCTCTCTCTCTCTCTCTCTCTCTCTCTCTCTCTCTCTCACTCTCTCTCACTCTCTCTCTCTCTCTCTCTCTCTCTCTCTCTCTTTCTCTCTCTCTTTCTCTCTCTCGCTCACTGTTTACATCTGTTGTTGTTGTTGTTGTTGTATCTGTCCGTCTTTCTGTTTGTTCCTGTTTCTGCCCCTCACCATGAGTGATTCAGAACTACAAGAACAGTTTATGCTGCTGGATAACCTGGTTGAGCATCAAGAAATCAATGATGAGCTCCAAAGTCTTGATGACTTACTTCAAGAGTTGCAGGGAGAGTAGGAAGCAGCACCAGTAAAAACACGTGAACCAAGGGTACATTGGAGAAAAAGAGACAGTGATGGAAACATTGTCTATGCAAGACCAAGATCAAACAGGAATCAGTCAAACGAGGGTCAGTATAATTTCTCATTCAAGATATATTGAATATCTGGATTGTTTAGGCACTTATGAATGTATCAAACAAGGAATATGATGTAAACAATCAAACCAGAAGCACTGATTTCTAACATGAAAATAAATTGAATAAAATACAGTATTTGTGTAAAGAAGTATAAGCTTCACTAAATGATTGGTGTTGTCAGTGGCTAACCACCTTGTTTTTTTATGATCTGCTTCTACAGCAAGCATGTTTATTTGCTTTCCTCATCTATTTGACACCTTATAGACAGATAACTGCAAGCAATTGAACTGTCTACATTTGGTTTGGGAAATTAAAAGTCTGCTAGTCCTCTCGACTAAATGTTAAACAGTTAGCTTGGACCATTTTACACTGGTAATAAGGGAGAGATCAATATGTGAGTATGTGTGTGTATGTGTATGTGTGTGTTTCATATTCCATACTATTTTTACAGAGTGTTTCATGCAAGATCTCCAGCACTCACTGAGCGATTCTTTAGATGATGATGCATCAGCTCTTGGAACCTCAAGAGATCCTCTCTTAGTTTCCTCAAACTGGAGTACAAGACAAAGTCTTATTTCAGAGAAGTGGAGGGCAGAGAGACCCTGCCTGGTGAACACGGCTGTGGCACGAGAAAATGTGGTAACACACATCTGCCAACTGTGTGGAAGCAATCCAGCTGCTGTCCGGTGTTGTGACTGTCGACCACGCCCCTTCTTTTGTGCTGAATGTGATGTCATCATGCACACCAGACATGTTCTCCAAAAACCGAGATGCCATGACTCCTGGATTCTACCAGCCATTGCCTCCAACAACTTGTGTTGTAGATAAGGCTCTTTCCCATTGTGGTAAGTTCTTGTTTGTGTCTGGACAACATAAATATTATTCTAGGAATTGTTAGTTCTCATAAGCTTTACTATTTGAATATGCCTTTTTGTCTCTTGTTGTTTGATATTAAATGTATGTGGATACTTTGTGTCAGTTAGCTTTTTGAGCATCTCTGTATACTTTTTCAGCAATGTACTTCAATACCATAGAATCGTTCCAATGTTATATAACTCCGTCAATCCAAATGATCTTAATTCATGTGTGATCTTGTTCAGTGCGCCATGTGCCTGTGGAGGTTCCTGAGAAAATTTACGGTTGTTCACCAGAGTCATTGAGGGTCAGCCCAGGGAAGACTGTTGCTGTGATCACAATGAATGGTAAGTGTGTGAAGATAAAAATCTATACATGCTCTACCTCCATAAGTTTGGCACAGTTCTGTATGTAAGATCTACACATGACTTTTGAGTAATGTTTAACAAGTATACAAAGTCATGTAAAAAAGGTTAAAATAATCCAAAACCTGATTAATCACTTAAGGTTTACATTAAAGTGGAAATGTTTTTGATTTTTTCAGGACGATATGATCTAAGCATGCCTGAGTTGAGTTGTGAGGCATGCCAAGCCACTTGGGCTGCTGGAGTGGTCGAGCTAAATCAAAGTGTCTACTGGCCTGCAACCCTTAACTTTGCCACAATTTATGCCACAGATGTCTTTTTTTCATTTGAAGAAATGAAGATGGCAGCACCAGGACTGTCCTGTCAAGCTTTTTTTAAGAATGCTGGATCAGCGAACTGTCCGCTTTGGTCGTGTGAGTATTACATTTATTTATCCTACAGTATGGATTCTTTCTGTATTCTGGGTTGAAAGGTGTTTGATGCTAATGCATTTGTTTTACATTATTAGCTGTTGGTTTCCTTACTTTTAATAGACTGGCAAGATCTCCACAGACAGTTTTCAGAAAAGCTTTTTTGAGTGGGAGGCTGTCCGTTTTGAGGTGGACAAAATCTGCAAGGAAGAGCCTTTCATCTGTCCTGCATGCACCCCAGATATTCTGGCAGTTTCAGTAGATGGAAACCGCAAGCTTTACCGTTTCAAGAATGCAGCTAGGTAAACCAGAATTGTGTATAATGTCACACTGTTGAAACAATATTAATAAGAAGAAATATCCATTTAATGTGTATAGTAAAGTTAAATTAAATTAGAATGTATCATAAAATTTGGTGTATTCTGTATGTTTTTTTTTTCTTTTTTTTCTCTTTTATAGATCTGAAGAACAGGCCATCTTTGAAGACGTCTTTATAGCTAAGGACTTTATACAGGAGTACAATTGCCTCCAACTACAAATTTTGTTCACGAGAGTCTTATTTTCATCAACTATTTTCTATATTATAGGTCAGTGGAAGAGGTGTTTGTGGAGGGGAGTGGTCAGCAGCCAGAGAGACCTCCCAAAGATTTGCAAGCAAGGTAGATAAGGAGGGACTGGAGCTTGCGGTGTGTCGGCACGTAGTGTTACTCTGTGCGTTAAATATGTACAGGGGGGAAATTTTTGCTTATCCCCTGTACCTGCAAAAACGGCTGGCTAGTAGGCAAATCACTTTTTTTTGTATGGATGTGACCTGCAAATATTGGCCTTACCTCCAAAGAATTAGGTGAACTTTGCTATGAGATTAATAAAATCTGCAAATGAATATCAAAACTTTTTCAGCATTATATTATTATTTTTCATTCCTAATCAGGTAAAATGGAGTGGAGCATATCAGGATGGGGCTGGTTTAACACTAGGAGAGGAGGTGGAACAGTGCAAAGCTTTCCTCTCCAGGATTGCAGTGACCACAAAACACATGAAAAGCAGGTAAAATGACCTTCTACTGCACTTGTTACATCATTACAGGGGGAATATGGTAACATGATATTTTCTGTGTTTGCAGGACGCACAGACATGCTGACTCTCATGGCCATGCGCTGGAATCAACAAAAGTTCAACAATTTGGCCACCGCACTGAGCCGCCGATATCAGAAGGTAAGATAGAATCAGTAGAATTAGTTCTAGATGCTCAGTAATAAATGTCATTCATTTTTGAAGCTGTACAGGGTTATTCAAAACGAATGAACCGATATCATGACTCATTGCTTCAGTTCTCAAGCATCGTCATGGAATGAGTCCGTGAGTTATCTAAGTTGATTGTGAATTTATTACTTGTGACTTGGCTGGAGTTTTCTTTTCTTTTCTTTAATAAAATATTGCGTAATGAAATTGGTTAATTCTTTAAAAATAAAAAAATTAAAAAAAAATAATTATATATATATATATATATATATATATATATATATATATATATATATATATATATATATATATATATATATATAATTATTTTTTTTTAATTTTTTTTTTATTATTTTTTTTTACCACTGTGTGGTAGCTGCCATGGCCAAGCTGTCTCACCAGACAAAATGGTTTCCAAGCACAGAGTTTCTGTTTTTGGAACCATTATCCATTATGTTGTATTTCTCCACAACCGATGTCAGGATCCCCTTCTCTTCCCTGATCTTGCAGCGGATCCTGGCACGACCTTTGTTGCCATCTGTATCTTTTTAGAGACGCTGGGAACGCCTCTTGATACTCGCCACCAGCACCTCAATTCTGCTGGCCAAAGCATCAACATCATTTGTGGTGGTTGTTGTTGTTGCTGAGAAGAAATTACAACAAGAGTAACAATTACAATTATTTACAACTAAATGTATTACTAGTAACATATATATATATATATATATATATATATATATATATATATATATATTATATATATATATATATATATATATATATATATGTTACAATTATTTACAACTAAATGTATTACTAGTAACATATATATATATATATATGTATATACACAATCTTTATTTTACTATTAGTAAGAGTCTTTTTGACTAGTGCATATTCCTATAACTACATAGGACATGTCCTGTCTAATCATTAAAGTAAAAAGCCCTAACACACATACACAACAATGATGATTGTTTATAAGGTTTCTAATGGAGGCTTAATGTTATTTTGTTCTTCTTTTTAAGATTCGCAATGTGGCCTAAGTGAAGAAGGTTTGAAAGGTCTGCAGAGCATCATCCACAGAAAGCAATGTAAAATCAGAGATATGAGGGTACAAGCAAGAGGCTGTTACCTGCATGTTTTGTCTGGAGCAGAGAACATCAACTTTTTAAACAAACCGTCAGCTGATGACTATGACAGTGAAAGTGACTTTGAAAATTTTGATGATGAACTGTAATGTAAAAACTTATTTTTTCTTGACAGTGAACCAGTGACCTTAACCCTGAATCTAAAGTGTGTAATAAAATCTGCTTTTTTATAATTTTATAAATATAACCAAAGTGTGGTCTCTTTTTTTTACACACATAGAAATACAACCAGTCAGTGATGGAAATGAAGTGTGTTATTGTAAGGCTAAGTACTGTACTGTACTGTACTAAAGTATAGATTTCAGGTACTTGTACTCTAGATGATTTGTTACTTCTCATGGCTCTTTGTAGTTGTTAAGTATTAGGCTGCAAAATACTTTTTACTGAGCTTATAAAATACAACATTTTGGTATGAATAAAACTACTCAGTAGTTTACACATATAGAATAAATACAGCCAGCCAAAATAATTAATTAATATGCAAAGAAAAAAAATATTTGCCAACAAAGATTTATAGCTCGTTAGATTTGTAACTTAAAAAAAAAATAAATAATTAGATACAGTTGTCTATACAAAATAGTTGAAAATGACCTCCACCAACTACAACACTAAATAATCATAAGTTTAATGAGAAATTTGATTCATATTGGAAATATGAAGAGTTCATGTGCAAAAGCCTCTAATCCATTTAGAATTTTTTTTAATAAAATGAGCATTTTTCTTAGGTGCCAATGTTTATGTTCAGTTTATTCACTCAAATGGCAGTAAAAATAACCTAGGAGCCTGAGAAAATGTTCATTTCAGACGAAAAATGTAAACACCACTTACAGGCTTTTGCATCTAAAAACTTCAAATGAAATTTTAGGTCTTCATCCATGGGCTGAGGAAAAACAACTGGCCACATGCCTGTGTTCTAGATTAGGGCACTGTATAACAGTTAAAACCTGTTTATATACATGGAATAAGCAGATTATAATAAGGACATAGACAAGCAAGACAAAGAAATCTATTATTCCCAACGCTAAATGCAAGTTCATTTATTGCTGTTTTGCTATTCAGGTGTTCCAATTATGCAGACTGCTTTTACAAACATTTGTAAAAGAATGGGTTGCTCTCAGGAGCTCAGTCAATTCCAGCATGGTACAGTGACAGGATGCCACCTGTGCAATAAGTTCAGTTGTGAAATTTCCTTACTACTAAATATTCCACAGTAAACTGTTGAAGGTGTTATAACAAAGTGGAAGCGATTGGGAACGATAGCAACTCAGCCACGAAGTGATAGAACATGTAAAACCACAGAGCGGGTCAGAGGATACTGAGACACATAGTGCACAGAAGTCATCAACTTTCTGCAGGGTCAGTAGCTACAGTCCTCCAAACTTCATGTGCCCTTCAGATTAGCTCAAGAACAGTGCACAGAGAGCTTCATGGTCAAACAGCTGCATCCAAGCCTTACATCAGCAAGTGCAATGCAAAGCATGGAATGCAGTGGTATAAAGCATGCCACCACTGGACTCTAGAGCAGTAAAGACTTGTTCTCTGGAGTGACTAATTATGCTTCACTGTTTAGGGGTTGCCAGGGGAACGGTACTTGTCTGATTGCATTGTGCCAAGTGTAAAGTTTTGTGGAGGGGGATTAATATTTGGGGTTGTTTTAAAGTATTTTGGCTCAGCCCCTTAGCTCCAGTGAAAGAAACACTTGCTTCAGGACATTTTGGACAGTTTAATGCTACCTACTTTGTCGGAACAGATTGGGGACGGCCCGTTCCTGTTCCAACATGACTGAGCACAAGTGCAGAAAGCAAGATCCATAAAGACATGGATGAGTGAGTTTAGTGTGGAAGAACTCGACTGTCCTGCACAAGAGTACTGACTTCAACCCGATAGAACACATTTGAGATTAGTTAGATCAGAGACTGTAATCCAGGCCTTCTTGTCCAACATCAGAGTCTGACCTCACCAATGCGCTTCTGGAGAAATGGTCAAAAATTCTCACGAACACACTCTTGAACCTTGTGAAAAGCCTTCCCAGAAGAGTTGAAGCTGTTGTAGCTGCAAAGTTTGGGCTAACATCAAATTAAATCCTATAGATTAAGAATCGGCAAGTTAATTTGCATGTGAAGGCAGACAAGTGAATGCTTTTGAATATAGCGTATATAAACAGTTTGTAAAAATAAACAAAGTGTTTTAAAAAGTGTTCTAAGTAAAATGTCACATTTTAACCTGGATCTCAAATATATCAAAGGTTTGCACAATGAACATATTTAGATATTCATTTGTTCATTGAACTTAGTGTTTACTTCATTTAATTACTAGATTTCACAACTACATTACCCATAAGCCTTTGTCACTCTATCAATGGGACGGGAAAACATGGTGCTGTATTTTGTAGTTCATGGAAGTGTATACTTGTGCTGTAGTGTTTCGGTTAGGATCTCGGTAAATCGTGAATTTCTTGTACCATAGCAATACCTCATTGTTCAGTGACAGTATTAGTGAACTCATAATGAGAGTAAAACAGTTTGCAACATGAAGCACCTTTTATTTTTGCCTAAATGTTAATCCAGCCACACCCCGTCAAAATAAACGTCCCACTTAATTGTCCAAATATAGTAATTACAGGATCTACCAGCTTCAGGTGGGTTATAACAGGTCAGAAATATATGTATTTCTTTTCATTAAAAATACAATTTAACATTTTTTTTATTACAACAAATGTCTTAAAGTATTCTCTCTCATCTAGATACTTAAATACATTCATAATAAAATTGTATGCAAATAAGGCAATCAGTTTTGGTAAAATATGTAAATTTTAAGAATAATAATTATTCTTATTAATAAACATATTCTATTTTAGGCTAAATGAAAAGAAATATGTAAATGGGAAATATGTAACACTAAATATATTTTTATATTTATATTTTGGTATTTATTCATGCATGGCATAAGAGACAGTTCATGTAAACTTACCCATAATAAAACTGCTCTGCAAAAATCATTAAAAACATGTTGGGAAAACCATTATAACAGCATGTTTGTAGCATGTCCTCTCCATGTTACACCACCTGGCTGCAAAAGGTGTATAAAATGACAACAAAAAAAATACTAAAAGAGTGTATGCACTGTACAAAAACTTTAATGAATTACAGCAATAACAAAAAACAACAAGAACAACAATGACAAAACCCTCAAAATTGACATTCTGAAAGCTGGTTGGTATTTGGAGACTCGGGCAAAAAATGCTGGAACTCGCTGGCAGGCTCCCAGGTGTCATCCCACTGCCACTGCAAAGTATCATAAGTGCACATGTTATTGGAACACAGAACAAAAATCATGATTATCAATCTCGATTTCAATTATATTTTTATATATTTGTTAAAGTAACACTCTTGGATTAGCTGAAAAGGGCTATGACTTGCAGAATACTGAATAAATGTAGAAATGTAGATTTCAGCATGTTTTCATGTTGCATTCCATGCAGATCTATAAGTTGTACAGACACAGGGATAAGGATAGTGACTGCATCTTGCTCCCATTTCTAATCATCATTGGTCTCATTATTGGTCTCCTGTTCTTCATATTTAATAATTGTGTATAATCCATTGTGTCCACTTCAATCAAAACATTTTGGGCTCTTGCTAATAACTACATATATTAATCCACACCAGGAGGTAGATCATTCTCCCATTTGTATCCAAAATAATTGAATAATATTTTAAGAATTTTCAGTCTCAGTCTTCGGGTTTTAGTACAGTCTACTGACCATCACCCATGTCCTAGCAAAAACTTGCATCAGTTTTCTATCTACGTCAGAGGATAATTAGAAGTCAAGTCAAGATGCTTTTATTGAAGCTTTTATTCCTGCCATGATCAACTACACGACCAGGGAGCTTTCTCTTGCCACAGAAATAAATAATAGGAACTTCCATGTTGCTTGCAAGACACTATTTTAACTTTGCCAACATCATATTGGTCATGAAATAGACTTAGCATTGCAATGGAGTTACATTTTTAATGAAACACGACTTACCACACAGTGCAAGGCAACCAGTGGACTTTCAATTCTGCTTTTCCCTACACACACACACACACACACACACACACACACACACACACACACACACACACACACACACACACACACACGCACACACACAGTAATAATTATTGAAGCTGTTTAAGCAGTCACTGGATAGAGCACTGGACATATTGGACATATAACATTGTTTTATTATCTTTAAACGCCAGAATCAGTCACTAAGACAAACAAGAAGCCTAATAAAAGACATTTTACCTCATTTGTTCTTTTTCCGGTTATTTGACCAAATAAGAAGATCTTCTGCCTACTACATTTTCGGTAACCTTAATGATCAAAACACAAGGAACGTTTATAAAGCAATGAATGTCAAGTTTGCAGTTGAATTCAAGTTAATAGTTATCATTTGATCAATAGTTATCAGGTGATCTGTGGTCTTGTCCATTTGTGTCCAAATGACTATGCCCTTGCTTTTTGTCAATCGAGCAAAACGTACTGGGCTGGGTTTTCCAAAGCCCTCTTAGCTTAAGTCAGTGATTGACAATAACCACAGCCCTTGGACATTAGACACAGCTAAATAACACAGCTAAATAACTAAAAAGAACAAAATACTTTTTATCGGCTACCAATAACCTGATGACCCGAATAAATCTCATTTGCATGAAGTCAGCTTTGTCTGAGAGCAAATTTATTAATAGTGTGGATTAAAGTACACCACTGCCAAAAAACTTACCTTTTCTTCCCTTCTTCACATATGGCCCCTCCTGACTCAAGGACTGGGAGGTGGAAGATGGAGCAGTTGGAGAACAAGACTGTGGAAGGGAGAGATGTTTTTTGTCCTTTTCCTCCTCTGTTGCAAAGACCTAGAACATGGCAGTGAAGGTGGAGAAGAAAAAGAGTGTGAAGTTAGAACAGCTGAGGAAGTAGTAGAGGAGCTAGGAGAGAGTGAATTTGGAGAACATAGGGAAGAGAGAGAGACAAGGTTGAGTGTATATAGAGTCTCGGTCTTCTTTGTAAGGCTTCGCCACGGTGAGGCTCTCCGGCGGCTCCACGGTGAGGCTCTCCGACTGCTCCACGGTGAGGCTCCCCGGCTGCTCCACCGTAAGGCTCTCCGACTGCTCCACCATGATGCTCTCCGACTGCTCCACGGTGAGGCTCTCCGGCGGCTCCACGGTGAGGCTCTCCGACTGCTCCACCGTGAGGCTCTTCGACTGCTCCACTGTGAGCCTCTCCGACTGCTCCACCGTGAGCCTCTCCGACTGCTCCACCGTTAGGCTCTCCGACTGCTCCACCGTGAGGCTCTCCGACTGCTCCACCATGAGGCTCTCTGACTCAAACATGGAACTGTTGTTGTTGCTCCTGACTGGGGCTTTTGTGCTGCTTTGTTATCGGGATGTCATTGTCCAGCTGCTGTGCTGTGGAGGTTGCTTTAATACAAGTTTACATTAATTTCATATCTGTACATATTAACAAACAAAAAAACATGCATTTTAAATACTAATTATTATTTCTGAACAAAAATCTTGCTCCTACCCTTAGTCAAGATAAATTCATATGCTGTCCTCATCTTATTTAAAAAATTTCTTGTGACAGGTGTGGGGAGCAGATGGGTGATTATGTCTGCAACCCACCTATTTGAATTCTTTTTATCTTGTTTGCCAATAAATAAAATAGGCTTGTAACCCACTGCCTCAAGTTTCCGCACCTGAAATGAACAAAAGCAGTTAAGCATTACACATACACATTAGTTAAACCCACTGCATTATCAAGTGCATTCATTCTGTAAAAAGCAATTTTATTTTAAGGTCATTCAATAGAGTGCAATGCAAAAAATAGGGGCCTTAATCAGTTTCAAAAAGTTTATTATTTGAGAAAAGAGAACATTTGACTTTTTTTAAAAGTCAAAATTTTTACCATTGCCAACACGACTGATTCATTATTAACTTATTGTTTCTCTTTAACACAACTTAAACATAAAGATAAGTTTTATTTCATACAAAGAAGACTAAGTTAAATGGGTTTATGAAGGCCACATCATACTGGTACTAGACTATCATAATCACTTTATGACAAACATAGGCACTTTAAATAACAAGTAAAAAACTAACATTTTTACTTACCGCAATACGGGCAGAATCAATTATACGCCCAGCATTTCTGCTTTTCATGACAGACTGTCCCCACTGTCTATCCAGTGACACCACTTTGTCTTTTATTTTTTGTTTAGTGGACAGACTTTCAAAGCAGACATGACACGTTTTCCTGCTTGCCTGATTGGGAGTCTGGCAAGATGGAGAGGGCCTGAATTTTGGCCTAGTCATAATTTGACAAGAAATATACAGAAATATGCACAGAAATATACAGAAAGATAGACAGATATAACATCAACAGATGTAAACAGTGAGAGAGAGAGAGGGAGAGAGAGAGAGAGAGAGAGAGAGAGAGAGAGAGGGAGAGAGAGGGAGAGAGAGAGAGAGAGAGAGAGCAGGTTAACAAGACAGACGTGGCTCTTAAAAGTGCCTTTTGCTAGTGTGTTTGTGTGTGTGTGTGTGTGTGTGTGTGTGTGTGTGTGTGTGTGTGTGTGTGTGTGTGTGTGTGTGGTAAGGGGATTAAAATAAAAGAGGAATGTTCGAAGCTGGCAAATCTGAAGGACCTGATAAGATTTAAAAAGATTTAGAATTCAGAATTGAACACCTTACATTTTTACCAATTTTTTCTTCATCAGTGTTGGCAGATGACCTAAACCCTAACCCTAGATGACCTACACCAGGGGTCACCAACCTTTTTAAAACTAAGAGCTGCTTCTTGGGTACCGATTAATGTGAAGGGCTACCAGTTTAATACACACAGTTTTCAGTTTAATCTGAAATAACAAATTTGCTCAATTTACCATATATTATGTTATTATTAATAATTAATGATATTCATCTATGTGAAGACACTGATCATGTTAATGATTTCTCACAATAATTATCAACAATGATTTAACAAAGTAGGAAACAGTTATTTTTAGAAAAGCGGGCGACTCATGTGGCACCATGTTGGTGACCCCTGAACACCCTAACCCTAACCCTAGATGACTAACCTAACCTTCTTTAGACAAGAACGCTTAATTTGCTTTATTATATTGTAAATATGTGATGCTCCACAGTATTGATGTTTTTTTTTATAATTAATTAATTGTCGACATAATTTGTATTGTTATTGCGAAGATTTGTGTATTTACTAGAGTTTTTTGTGTGGATTTGTGAACAATTACTGGAAAACACACCTATCTGGCAACCCTGTTCCTCATCTATACATTTATAAATGGCTAAAGTATTAAAGTGCTACTGTCATTTTGGTAACTTAAAACACACAATTTCCAAATATCATACAATCTCCTCTATTTCTTTGCATGATTAAATGTGGAAAAACAAATAAACAAACTTGAATGTAATTAGCTATCTTATCCTGCTACTACACATTTGGTGCAGCAAGTTATATTTTATAATGTCTGCTGTGATTTACTGCATCACAAAACTGCTTCCTTTTACTTCTACAGCTTCTAAACACAACTTCTTCACCTGATTGAACAGTTTTTGTTCAGTAAATTGTAGGGATTGTTCCCAGTTATATTAATTAACTGTTCTACTTACCGAGTGGAAAATCGCAATGGAGCATGGGATCCTCATACAATGACGTCAGCGCCACTGATGAATTTATAAATAAATAAATAAATAAATAAATCCTTATAAATAAATAAATAAATAAACGTGGTGAGGGAAGACACGCAGGTAGTTGGTGAGAAAGAGGCAGTTTTAGAGATAGAAAATGTGGGAAAAAGAAACCATGACCTGGATTGAGTAGCCGTGCCATAATTAATTTATAGCAAGCTATTGTTTTTTATTCTTATTTATCGTAGTCCCGATCCCGTTCATAACACAAAACGGACTGCAGGGATACCCAGTGCGTCAAAATGTGACTACAGGGGATCCTGCCCAAGCGTCCATATGTGACGAGTTGGGAGTGAGAACGTGTTGCCTCTGCACATGTCCAAACCATCTCAATCTCGCCTCCCTCACCTTGTCACCAAAACATCCTACATGGGCTGTCCCTCTAATAAACTAATTTCATATCTTGTCCATCCTTGTCACTCCTAATGAAAACCTCAACATCTTCAGCTCTGCTACCTCCAGCAGTCCAACCTAAACCCTGATCCAGTTTGTCATTTCTACTGCACACTTCACTGCTGTCGCACTGTCCTCATACATGTCCTGCACCACCCTCACATACTTCTCTGACACACCAAACATCCTCATACAATACCACAACTCCTCTTTTGGCACTCTGTCGTACGCTTTCTCTAAATCTACAAATACACAATGCAATTTCTTCTGTCCTTCTCTATACTTCTCCATCAACATTCTCAAAGCAAATAAGGCGTCTGTGGTGCTCTTCCTCGGCATGAAACCATACTGTTGCTCACAGATGGTCACCTCTTCTCTCAGCCTGGCTTCCACTACTCTTTCCCATAACTTCATGGTGTGACTGATCAACTTAATTCCCCTGTAGTTACTGCAGGTCTGCACATCTCCCTTGTGCATCCATAATGGCTGGGTTCATCCATAATGGCTGGGTTAACGATATATCAGATCATAAACATGTAAAAATATACTGATCAAGAGCATGCTGTATGTGCAAATACACCTAGGTTCAATAAAACTATTTTCTTTTATCCTATAAGGCTTGCAGATTTGCAGAATCACCTTTTTTATTTACGTATTGCACTTTTTATAGTAATTTCTTGAAATTAAGATAATCAATAGGGAAATTTTTGTCAAACCTTAAATTGTCACGACGCCATTGTCGTTTTTCAGATAATGATGGCACCTTTTAAAGTTTTTTTTTTTTTTTTTCATGAAATTCTGCTTAAGTACATGAAAATGTCTAGTTTCATAACTATTAATGTTTCTTAATATAAAGGCACATTATTTGTCAAAACATGATATATCAATTTTAGTTTTTCAATGCATTTATTGCAATGCATTTATTCAATGCATTTATTTATTTATTTATTTATTTATTTATTTATTTATTTTTTAATCAAATTCTGATAATGATTATGAAATATGTTCATAATAGCTATTAATGATTTATGAAAAGAGGCATATTTGTTGTCACAGCAAGATTTGTCATGTCACGTCTTTATTACCGTATGGAACTTGTTAACATTTTTTTATAAAATTATGTTTATGAATATAAAAACCTAGATTTTCATATTACCTATTATACAAACAAGTCATATTTTAGTCAAAACAAGATTTTTTGTGCCATTTTTTGTTGTTTACTTATTGCAATTTTGATGGAGTTTTTATGAAATAATACTTCTGAATATAAAAATGTATTCTCGATCCCTTGCCTACAAGTTTCTTCAAACAGATAATTGGTAATTGAACCTGTTTTAAAATTAATTAATAAATTAATAAAGTCATAACTGTGTGACTGATCTGTACAACCCGGACTCAACACACACTGATACTCACTTCACACTTATGTCTTTAGTAAAACTCACATTACATCACTTCATTACCATAAACAACAGGTTTACTTGTCTTTGCACAGTTTGCACCAGGTTACACACATGCACTTTAAGTGGCGAGGACACTAACTAGTCCTTATCCCTGTGTTTTTGTTCTTTGTGATTGCTGTTGTATGTAGCACCAGGGTTCAGGAGGAACGTTGTTTCATTTCACTGTGTAATTCTTCAGCTATAAATGGTTGAAATGACAATAAAAGCTTATTGACGTGACTTCTTTATTTGACTATGTACCTAAATTCTATAAACTGGCAATTATCATCCCTCTTATTAAGAAACCTGACCTCGCAGCTGTCCAACTTCAGGCCAATATCAAATCTCCCCTTGATATCCAAATTTTTAGAAAAGGTTGTAGCATAGCAGTTATGCTCACATCTACATAGGAATAACATTTTGAAATGTATCAGTCAGGATTTAGACCTCATCATAGCACAGAGACGGCGGTAAACGGCCTGTTATTGGCCTCTGATTAGGGTTTTGTCTCTTTACTTGTTTTGCTCGACCTTAGTGCAGCTTTTCACACCACTGATCATACTAAACTGCTTGCTAGACTTGAGAACGTTGTTGGAATAAAGGGAACAGCTCTCTTCTGGCTTAGGTCTTGACTGATCACTACCAGTTTCTTGATGTAAAGGTGATTCCCCACTCCCTGAGGTAAAGTTTGGTGTTTTGCAAGGATCTGTCTTAGGCCCACTGCTTTTTGCTTTGTATATGCTGCCGCTGGGTGAAATTATACATAAACATGGTATTCGCTTCCATTGCTATGCTGATGATACACAGCTGTATATTTCAGCAAGGCCCGATGAGAGAGATCAGCTTAACAATGTTGAAGATGTGTAAAGGACATTAGACAGTGGATGCTTGATAACTATTTTCTGCTCAACTCAGATAAGACGGAAGTACTTTATCTAGGACCACATGCAGCTAGAAGTAAACTTTCCGATTACGTAGCATCTCTGGATGGTGTTTCTATCTCAGTGTGTACAGCAGTCAAAAACCTTGGTGTGATTATTGACTCTAGCCTTTCCTTTGAGGCTCACATGTATAATATTCTCAGGATCGCCTTCTTTCACATTAGAAATATTGCTAAAATTAGAAATATGATGTAGTTACAGGATGCAGAAAAACTAGTTCATGCTTTTGTTACATCTAAATTAAACTACTGTAATGATTTAATGTCTGGATGTTCAAGTAAGTGCATAAATAAGCTAGTTCAGAATGCAGGAGCAAGAGTCCGCACTAGATTTAGAAAATATGACCACATAACCCCTGTTTTAATCAGTCTACACTGGCTCCCAAATAAAACTCGCATTGATTTTAAAATACTACTGGAAAAGGTAGGTATTTTGTGAATGGAAACTTACAGATCATTGGACGAGACACCTGTCATTCACCTGTATATCTTGACTGACAGGTGTCTTGTCCAATGATCTGTAAGTTTACATTCACAAACTATACCTACCTTTTCCGGTTTGTCTGAATCGTTGCACGAAACACATTAACAAATCCAAAAAACACAACGGCAAGTCAGACAAACCGGAAAAGGTAGGTATAGTTTGTGAATGGAAACTTACAGATGATTGGACGAGACACCTGTCATTCAAAATATACAGGAAGTATGAAATCTTATAACTTTGTTTCTTGTACATGTGTAAAATTGTCCGTTTACTTTAAACTATTTTATATTATTTGGATACGTGCACCTTTAAATATAAAATATATCAGAAATAAACATTGGCAAGCAAGGAGACAGTGGAATTAATTCAAAGAAATTCATATGCAGTGATGTTGGAGATGCTGCAGTATATCATGACAAAAAGATCTAAAAAATTGTAAGATTTGGCACGTTTTACGCTGGATGCCCTTCCTAACGCAACCCTCCCCATTTATCCGGGATTGGGACCGGCACTGTTTGTGCAACTCTAATGGCTGGGTTTGGTTCCCTGAACGGGAATCGAACCCGGGCCACGGCGCTGAGAGCACCAAATCCTAACCACTAGTCCACCAAGGAACCCAAACTGTGATAAACAATAACAGAGAACACTTTCTTGTTAATAATATACTTCTAATGGTAAAATTTTATCTACAAAATCTAAATACTTGAAACCAACGGGTTTTTTTTGCATTTTATAATAAGTTTATTTCTTTCACAACAGCCCTAAAAGTGATTAGAAAGAAAAATGCAATGAATCTTTTGTCCTTTATAGAAAAATATGATTTACAGAATAAACCATAGCCCTGTTTATTTGTATCCTTTTTTTACTTTAATTTTATTATTATTATTATTATTATTATTATTATTATTATTATAAATTGTATTTATGTATGTGTATATATTTGTATTTTCATGCACCTGTTCTGTGTATTGTAATGTAAATTGTACATGTTATTGCCATGTTGTTTGTATATGGTTAATTGCTTAATAAAAACATGAATAAATAAATAAATAAATAAATAAATAAATAAATAAATAAATAAATAAATAAAAGGGGAAAAAAAATTTTACTTCCTGTATATATTGAATGACAGGTGTCTCGTCCAATCATCTGTAAGTTTCCATTCACAAACTATACCTACCTTTTCCGGTTTGTCTGACTTGTCTTGACTTGTTTTTTGGATTTGTTAATGTGTATTTGAATTTGTTAATTTGTTTTCGGATTTGTTAATTTGTTTTTGAATTTGTTCATTTGTTTTCGGATTTGTTCATTTGTTTTTGAATTTGTTAATTTGTTTTCGGATTTGTTATTTTGTTTTTGGATTTGTTAATGTGTTTTTGGATTTGTTGTTTTGTTTTTGGATTTGTTAATTTGTTTTCGGATTTGTTGATTTGTTTTTGGATTTGTTAATTTGTTTTTGGATTTGTTAATTTGTTTTCGGATTTGTTAATGTGTTTTTGGATTTGTTAATTTGTTTTTGGATTTGTTAATTTGTTTTCGGATTTGTTAATGTGTTTTGCACTTCCCGGCCACCGTAGATTCTGCTGCAAACCGGGAAAAATCAACATGTTGAGGTGAGCCCCAGGTTCCTCTTCCGAATCATTACAACCGTGATCTGCAACAGCCATTACAGTTAAAGATACTAAGTCTTCAGTCTAAACATCTAGTTCAAGCAGTCTCTCCACGTTTGATGTGTGGCACAAGGACACTGAAGCATTTGATGTACTGTCAGAATTATCCTGACACCCATCCCCTCATCTTGTCCGGTGTGCTGCACCCGCCTCATGAATCCCAATCTCATGTTCAACACTGTTGATCACATCCTCTGTTTCACCTGAACCCATTCCCTCAACCTAATTCAAGTCAACAATCCATTGAGAAGTCCTTCTCCCCTTTGTTCGCAATGAGGACTCTAGAGTATGCCTAACTTGATTGTGAATTTACCCCATTGTTTCAGTGTTCGTACAGTTTCCTCTGACGCCTTAACTTTCTCTCAACTACTAGGCTGTCTACCACGCTCTACAAAGAACCTCACCCTATTCACGACTGGATCCAGACGCTGTTTGTCAAGCAACTCAGCATGCGTAAGCTTATTAAGCGGCTACTGCACGTCATCCTCCAAACCCCTCAAATGCTGAACATACGTGACTGCTGTAGTTGCAGCGGCTTCCTCCCAGTGGCTATGAGAGCAGAGCACAGCCGACATTTCCCCAGTGGACACTGTCCCTCCAGCAAAGCTCTGAACTAGGTTAGACACTTCTTGACACTTCTGTGACGCAGGCACTGTCTCAAATCCCTACTCTTTTTCACGTACACAAGACAAATGAAACATATCCGGCACTCACCCAACCCCAAGCATCTCCGCTTCATGCCTCAGAATATCGTATGGGCTTCTCGTAAGTCTGTGCAAAATCTTAGAAGTAGCAAGAGGCTCCCGACTCAACGCATCGTCTACCACATTCTTCTGCCCCGGTATGTACTGAATGTCAAACTCAAAAGGAGCCAACTTTGCGACCCATCTCTGCTCGCAGGCATCAAGCTTCGGCTTGGTCAAAATATACTTGAGCCAGTTGTTATCCGTCCAAACCGTAAATCTGTGCCCACGCAGCCAATGACTGAATTTATCGCAAAAATGCCCACTTCATGGCCAGAAATTCAAGCCTATGAGCCGGATACCTGGACTGGGCATGGTTAAGGGACTTTGAAGCGAAAACGATTGGTCTTGCGGCAGCATGACCCTCCTGAACCTGGGAAAGCACAGCCCCAAGACCACTCATTAAGGCATCCACAGATAGAATAAATGGCTTTGAGAAGTCAGGATGAGCAAGTAAAACTTGCTTCACCAGCATCATCTTCAAAGTCTCAAATGCCACTCTACATTAACCAGGGGTGAGTTTCCGGACAACCCCGGACCTCTTTCCTATGCCCCTCACCTTCCTAGGTTTCTTTTGGCCTGTTGTCAACTAAAAAAGAGGCGTTGCAATCATTGAACAACTCTTAATAAAATGTTGATAATAGATAACCATCCCCAAAAAGGACCTAATTTTACCCACGGAAGGAGTGACATCATCAGCCTCCATTGAGTGTTCCTAAGACACACCCACAAAAGCCTCCACCTTCATCTGATCAATAGCCACGCCCTCCTGTGAAATGATGTGACCTTAAAATTTCACAGATCTCCGTAAAAATTTACACTTCGAGGGTGACAGCTTTAAATTATGATCCCTGAGACGTGAAAACACCATCTCAAGTCTCTGCAAACTTTCTTCCTCATTTTTACCGAAAACCAACAGGTCATCAAGGTAACAGAGCAAGCTCATAAAATTTTGATCACCAAAAATAGTTAGCATCATTCTCATGAATGTTGCGGTACTATTGCAAAGACCCTGTGGCAAGCGGTTGTACTCATGCAAACCAAAGGGAGATCCGAAAGCGGTAAACTTTTTGTCCTCTTCATGTAAAGGGATGTTGTAGTACCCCGATGTTAAATCCATGGTACTAAAAACTTAGATTTTTATATTACCTATTATACAAACAACTCATATTTTAGATTTTTTATGCCATTTTTTGTTGTTCACTTATTGCAATTTTTATGGAGTTTTCATGAAATAATGCTTCTGAATATGAACATTTATTTTTTCATGTTTATCATATTTTTATGAAAAAAAAAGATAATTTGTCAAAACTTAATTTGTTAGGCCACACACACTGTAAAAAAATTGTGTTGGCTTTACTTAAAAATAAATAATAATAAAAATAAATAAATTAAAAAAAAAAAAAAAAAAATATATATATATATATATATATATATATATATATATATATATATATATATATATATATATATATATATACCATTTTTGCATAAAAGCTTTTAAGTTAGTTCAACCTAAGTAGACCAATAATATTTAGTGCTCCTAGAGCAGTATATTTTTCCACCCTCATAGAAAATAACAAGCATAATCCTAGATTAGTTTTTCTGCAATAAATGGACATTTGGTGCAGCCCAGATGAGGATGGGTTCCCCCTTGAGTTTGGTTCCTCTGAAGGTTTCTTTCTTATGCCATCTTGGGGAGTTTTTCCTTGCCACAGTCGCCACCGGCTCACTCTTCAGGGACAAACTTACACTTATAAAGAACATGTTGATTTTTTATCACCACATTATCTGTGCTAAGCTGCTTTGAGACAATGTTCATTGTTAAAAGTGCTATACAAATAAAAAAAATCGAAATGAATTGAATATTTGACAATTACTTGCAAGTTGATTCAATTTTATCTTTAAGCATCTATGTAGCTCATAATTAATTAAGTTAAAGCAACATAAAATATGACGCTTCAAATCTCTTAATATTAAATGAAATTACCCAAACTGTTAGCAATCAGTTATGTGCAACATGCAGTTAACATCCTACCATCTTAATAAACATGCAAAAAACATTGTTTATTCTGGACACAGAAGTTCAAAGTTTTTTTTTTTGCTAATAAAACAACATTTTGGCACAGATGAGTTTAGACACATTAAAATTTTTCTTTACAGTAATAATCAAGCTTTTTCAAGATTGGAAAAAAAAACCTTTTCTTCAACATTTACTTTTAAACAATGCAAGAAAACCAGAATACTGTCATACAATATGGAACGACATTAGTAAGGCATGTACTGTAAGGTAAGGACATGTATATTTCTTTTACATACTTTCAGTTCTTTAACAGTAACACTGTTGAATCTGTAATTGTTAAACTTTGCTACTAATAAAAAAATAAAAAAAAACCTACTCTCAAAAAGTATTACAATATGTCAGGCAAAAGAACGTGCCGGAAACCGAAGTGAAATCCACAAGGCTTTTTAATGAGAAAAGAACAGGGCAAAGCACAAAAAAAACCCCAGGTTTGCTAAACCAGGTAAGAGCTGTGATCAGGCAGAAGCAAAACAAAACCACCTAGAGTCACGTAGCCAACGAATAAACAATACTGAGTAGCTTGGGTAGTCCGACAGTGTTCTATTGCCCAAGCTGTAGAACGAACAATGAGCTGGTGGAGGAACGGGGGTTATATAGCATGATGAGGGCCAGGTGTAGCTGATTAGTAAGTGGGAGAGTGGCTTGGAGTGATAAGTGAAGGTGTGGCTGGTGGATCCCTGACACAATACAGGATTACAATATCTCATTTCTATTTTTCTTTGGCAACCACCATTTAGTGCAAACTAACAAAATAGAACAAAGATGTGTGTCTTGCATTTCTGTCGAACAGAATGTAAAATAGCAACATCTTTTAACCATGTAAATGATGCAGCTTGTTCTTCAGAGAAATAATTTTTTGGAGAACGTTTGCTACTGTCTAGCTCCAGTAGAATCTTCTGGAAAAATCCAAACGTGTAGCGTAGTTTTTTTCGGTAACAGATTAATTTCATATATTAGGCCTAGTAGCAAAACACAGGCCTTTGCAACACCTGATAACCCTGTCAAGACCTCAGTACCTTACAGCACTATCACAGTCACTAAGGGGATGTTTCTGGAGCCACCTTTTGTGATGATCCTTACATGCTGTGGCAGTTCCTGCTAGTATATGTCCCCATCCTAAGATCCTTTTTAATTTGAGAAATAAAACATTTACATCTCTTCCACATAATTTGGGTCTATGGTTTCATTTATAGCTTATTGATTGTTGTTGTTAAATGTATTATTTAGGTTTAGAACTTACTGTACAGATGTTGATGATCAATAAGTTGCTATACTGTAACAAACAAGTAATCTGCATGTTAAAACGGTTTTTCAAGCAAAGTAAATTTTACACATAAAGCATGCACTTGACAAAGGTTCTTGTACATGCTTATGATGTGATATAACAAAACAAATCATGTTTTGACAAAAATATAACTTTTTTCATACAAATATCATGGATAATATGAAAATATGAAATTTCATAATCATAATTTCTAGAAAAACTGTTAAAAACTGTAAAAAGTGAAAAATCAGGTGTGGAAAGTCAGGTGAACGAAAAGCAAAAAGGTGCCATGGCAAATCATATTGTAACTAAAATAAGACATTTTTTTGAAAAAATAAATATAATAGCTATTATGAAAATATGAATTAACATTGCTTTCATAATTTTCATAAAATTCTGATAGTTATTCTCAAAATATGAATTTTTATATTTATTTTAATAAAAACCTTACAAGGTGCAATAAGTGAACGAAAAAACAAAAAACGCGCCATGACAAATATATATTTTGCCTAAAATATGAATTTTTTCATAAATCAGTATATAATGACAATATTACTTTTTATATGAAATAGCAGAATTTTATTAAAAACCGTTTAAAGGTTTAATAAGCATTTGAAAACTCAAAAAGGTGACAAAAAAAAAAGATAATCATGAAAATATGAATTTTCATGTTCTCAAGAAGAATTTTATATAAAACCGTTTAAAGGCGCATTAGGTGAACAAAAAATTAGTGGCATGACAAAGCATTTGTTGTATCTTAAATATGACTTTTTTCTAATAAAAATAAAGTTATTATAAAAATTGGAATTGAAAGGTATGAAAAATAATGTTTTGGCAATGATATGAATTTATTTTTTATAAAAAAAAATAATTATGAAAAAATGAAATTTAATTTTCTTAAGCATAATTCATAAAAAACGTTAAAAAGAGCAATGAATTAACAAAAAACTAAAAAGTAAAATGGCAAATCATGTTTTATCAAAAACAAAAAAATTGTAATACAAATATAATAAAAAAAATAATTGTTTATATTAATTTGCATATTCTGATAAATGGAAAAAGTGGAAAAAATTATTATAAAAATATTACTTTTAATATTAATTAGCATGATTGTATTAAAAAACGTTAAAAAGTGCAAAAAGTGATTAAAAAACAAAAAGGTGACATGATAAATATATATAAAAAATTATAATTATGAAAATATGAATTTTCATTTTCTTAAGAATAATTTAATGAAGGTGCATTAAGTAAAAGAAAAATGACATTGCAATGACAAAACAGTTGTATTTAAAATATGCCTTTTTTTGTTCACTTATTGCAATTTTTAAGTTTTCATGAAATTATGCTTCTGAATATGAAAATGTATTTATTATGAAATAAATCTAATTTTGTCTAAATTTAATTTGTTATGCCACCATTGTCGTTTTTCAATTATTTATAGCACCTTGTAACATTTTTTAGTTTATTTTATGAAATTCTGCTAATGAACATAATAATAATAATAACTAATAATGTTACTTATGAAAAGAGCATACTATTTTCAAAAATGTATTTGTCATGTCACCATTTTTATTTTTCAATGCATTTATTGCAACGGTTTTATTTTTTTAATTAAATTCTGATAATGATTATGAAAATATTTTCATAATAGCTAGAAATAATTTATGAAAAAAGGCATTTTTTTTTTCAAAACATGATTTGTCATGGCACCTATATCATTCACTTTTTGCACTTTTATAAAATGTATAAAATTATTATAAATATGAAAATTCATATTTTAACAATATCATATATTAATGAAAAAGTTATATTTTTTGTCAAAATGATATATCATGACACCGTTTTGGTTTTTTTCGTTTTTTTCGTCTTGTTTGTCTTGTACTTTTTTTTTTTTAATTAAGCTTATGTATAGAACAAAATATTTTTTAAATAACTAATATTTTCATAGGAAAAAAAAAGACATTTTTGACAAAACATGATTTGTCATGTCACTTTTTTAGTTTTGTGCACTTTTTATTGTCTTTTCATGAAATTATGTTTCTGAATATGAAAATTTATATTTTATAAGTAATTCATTATAAAAAAACAATCGTCAAAACATGATTTGTCATCACTGTGAATTTCTTCAATTACTGCACTTCTTAACGGTTTTTGATGAAATTGTTTTTCAATAATAAAATTCATATATTTGTAAAAAAGTAATTGTCATCACATTTTTCGTTTATGTATTGCACTTTTTAAAGTAGTTTCTTGAAATTGAGATTATGAATATGAAAATCAATTTTTTCATTATCATATTTTTATTTAAAAAATCTAATTTTATCTAATCTCAATTTGTTATGCCACCATTGTTGTTTTTCGATTATTTATAGCACCTTTAAACCTTCTTTTTTAAATGTAAATCTGCTAATGAACAAAATGATTTATATCACATTATAAACATGTAAACATATACTGATCAATAGCATGCTGTATGTGCAAATACACCTGCACATGGTTCAATAAACCGCATTTCTTTTGTCCTACGAGGCTGAGGATTACAGAATCGCATTTTCAGCACCTAAGCAGCTCATCGCTCACAGCATGTACAAGACTTTTCCAACAATAATGACTTATTGATGAATTACGACTGTCTAAACCATTTTACGTTTACTATTTACTGATTTTAACAGTATTTTATAAATTATGCTTATGAATATGAACATTAATATTTGCATAATAACGATCATATTTCTGTGAAATAAGTCATATGTTTGTCAAAACATGATTTGTAACAATATATCAGATTATAAACATGTAAAAAAAATATTTTGATCAAGAGCATGCTGTATGTGCAAATACACCTAGGTTTAAAAAACCTCTTTTCTTTCGTTTTTTTTTTTATTTTTTATAAAAAAGGCATATTTTTTGGTAAATACATGATTTGTCATGTCACCTTTATAATTTACTTTTTGCACTTTTTACAGTTCCTCATTAAATTATTATTATAAGTATTAAAATTCATATTTTTACAATATCATATTTATGAAAAAGTTATTTTTTTCAAAACATGATTTATCATCTCACCTTTATTGTTTTTAGTTTGTCTTGTATTCTTTACCGTTTATTTTATTAAGCTTATAAATGTAAAAATATTTATATTTTTAAAATCATTTTTATACGGAAAATGTATATTTGTTGTCAAAACATGATTTGTCATTTCACCTTTTCATTCCCGTATTGAACTTGTTAACAGTTTTTCATAAAATTACATTTACGAATATAAAACGTCATACGTTACCTATCATACAAAAAAGTAATATTTTAGTCAAAACATGATTTTTCGTCTTTTTTTTGTTGTTTTTCACTTTTTGCAATTTTTATGGAGTTTTCATGAAATAATGCTTTAAAAATTTATTTTTTCATATTTAAAAAATTAATGGTCATCATATTTTTATGAAAAAAAAAAATTCTCAAAACCTAATTTGTTTGCCACACTGTAAAAAAATTATGTGTTGGTTTTACTTAAAATATATATGCACAATTTTTGCACGAAAACGCCGGCGGGGGTGGGGGTTGGGGGGGTAGAAGCGATAAGCAGAGGCAAAGGGAAAACTCGTTTTTTACTACTCTCTCTATCACTACTGTACACTATGTATCCCTAAACTTTTATTTTTAAAAAATTTTCTTCTTTGCTCATCTTAATTTTCATCACAGTCTTCACTTTCTGGCTTCGCTTCGGCATTTAGCAGCCCCGTTTCGAGCTCGTACCTCAATTTTTTGCTCGCGTAACAAAGCAAAAAATCGAATGAGTGACCGCTCGTACCTCGGAAAACTCGTACATTAATCCACTCATAGGTCAAGGTACCACTGTAACAAGAAAATATTTGTCCTATAAACTCAAATGTTTGAGTTTACTCAACTTTAATACAACATTTAGTACTTAAATGTAAGACAAATAATATGTAGTGCTGCTAAATCAGCATATTTCTCCACCCTCATAGAAAATAACAAGCATAATCCTAGATTTGTATTCAGCATGGTCGCAAAATTAACAGAAAATAAAAGCACTGCACTAACATGCACACCATCATTAGGTAGTAATGATTTTATGAACTTTTTAAATTATAAAGTTGAAAACCTCAGGCAATAAATCCAGATGATTAATATAAATCCAAACTATTTTACAAATAACCCTGTAGACAGCAGTGTAATTATAAAAAACAATTACAAAGCTTTACTTCTATTCAAGAGAATTACTTAATTTCATTTATTTCCTCATCAAAATCATCAAGGCATTCTGATCCATTGCCTACAAGTTTCTTCAAACAGATAGTTCTAGAGGTAATTGAACCTGTTTTAAAATTGATAAACTCCTTCATTAGCACTGGTTATGTACCAATATCCTTCAAACTGGAGGTTATCAACCATCTAATAAAGAAACCTGACCTTGACCTATGTTGCTGTCCAACTACAGGCCAATATCAAACCTCCCCCTTATTTCCAAAATTTTAGAAACGGTCTGTTAAGCAGTTATGCTCACATCTACTTAGAAATAACATTTTTTAAATGTATCAGTCAGGATTTTGGCCTCATCATAGCACACCTTCTAGGTAAGGAGGTAAATTAACTGTTATTGGCCTCTGATTAGGGTTTTCTCTTTACTTGTTTTGCTCAACCGAAATGCAGCTTTTGACACCACTGATCATACTATAATGTTTGCTAGACTTGAGAACGTTGTTGGAATAAAGGGAACAGCTCTCTCCTGGCTTAGGTCTTATTTGACTGATCACTATCAGTTTGTTGATGCAAATGGTGAGTTCTTCACACTCTCTGAGGTAAAGTTTGGTGTTCGGCAAGGATCTGTCTTAGGCCCACTGCTTTTCTCTTTATAAAATATATTTTAAAAATAAAGACAAATAAGATTTTCATTACAAAAATGTTTAGATTTTTTGATTTTCGATCGTTTATTGCACCTTTTAACGTTTATATATATATATATATATATATATATATATATATATATATATATATATATATATATATATATATATATATAAAGCTGATCAGGATTATGAATATTCATATTTTCACTATAACAATGGTTTTTTTTATATTTTAAAAAAACATGATTTGTCATGTCACTTTGTCATTTGTCATGTCATTCACTTTTTGCTCTTTTTTACAGTTCTTCATGAAATGACAAACTATGAAAATTTACAATTTAACAATATTAGTTTTTAATGAAAAATATGAATCTTATGAATCTTATGAAATATATATTAGAAAATAGATATTTTCATAATAACTAATATTTTATTATGAAAATAGGCATATTTCTTGTCAAAACATAATTTGTTACCTTTTTATTCCTGTATTGAACATTTTAACAGTTTTTCATAAAATTGTTTATGAATATAAAAATTTAGATTTTCATTTTAAATATCATACAAAAAAGTAATATTTTAATAATAAAGTCAAAACATGATTTTTCATGTCGCTTTGTTTCATCGTTCATTTTTTGCCATTTTTGAAGCGGTTTCATGAAAAAATGCATGAAATTGGTTTTAAATATAAAAAAATTTATATTTTTGTAAAAAATTTGTTTACGTATTGCACTTCTTAACATTATTTAATGAAATTAAGATTATGAATTGTAAAATTATTTTTTATAATCATATCATATAAAAACGCTTTGTATTCTAAACTTAGTCATGCCACCATTGTCGTTTTTCAATTATTTATTTTTTTACAATTATTATACATTATTTATATATTATATAAGACAAATAATTATTTCTATTTGTTGTTTTTTTCATTTTATGGAATAATCTTGAAAAATTCACATTTTAATAAATATTAATGTTTCTTATGAAAAAAAATCATATTATTTGTCAAAACATGATTTGTCATGTCACCATTTTTATTTTGTTTTTTATTTTCGATCATTTATTGCAATTATATTTATTTTAATGAAAATCTGATCATGATCATGAAAATTCATATTTTCATAACTTTTTGTCTTTTGGATTTAAAAAAGGCATGTTTTTTGTGAAAACATGATTTGTCATGTCGCCTTTATCATAATTTTTTTTTTTTTACATTTCCTCATGAAATTATTATTATAAATATGAAAATTCATATTTCTACAATATCGTATTTTTTTTCAAAACATGATTTATCCTCTTACCTTTATTGTTTTTCGTTTGTCTTGTATTTTTTACAGTTTATTTTATTAAGCTCATGAATAAAAAAATATTTTTAACATGATCATTTTTATACGAAAAAGCATATTTGTTGTCAAAACATAATTTGTAATGTCATCCTTTAATTCCCGTAATAATTTTTATTTTTTCTGGTTTACATAAAATGATGTTTATGAATAGGATAAGGATTTTTCATTTCTTTTTTTTTGTTAACTTATTGCAATTATTAAGGAGTTTTCATGAAAAAATGCTTCTGAATATGCAAATAAATTTTAATATTTATCATGTTTTTATAATCATTTTTTCCTCAATTTTGATGAAAAATTTTTACTTTGTCAAAACTTATTTTGAATTTTTTTTAATTGAATTTTCATATACATAATCATAATAATTAAAAAAAAAACTGTTAAAACCTGCAAAAAGTGAAAAAACCTGAGGAAATTTATAATTCACCAAAAACGCATCAACACCTCATGATTGGCAACACCGTCTATGTGCTGTAAAAAATAAGCTTCTTATGGGCTGAAAATGCGATTCCGCAAGTCTCAGCCTCGTAGAGCAAAAGGAAAACGTTTTTTCAAACAAAGTACATTTGCACATACAGCATGCACTTTACAAAGATTTATTACATGTTCATGATGTGATATAACAACAGAAATCATGTTTTGACAAAAATATAACTTTTTTTCATACAAATATGATGGATATTATGAAAATATGAAAACTCCATATTTCTTCTTCTTCTTCTTCTTTCGGCTGCTCCCATTAGGGGTCGCCACAGCAGATCATCCGTCTCCATACCACCCTGTCCTCTACATCTGCCTCTGTCACACCAACTACCTGCATGTCTTCCCTCACCACATCCATGAACCGGTATGTCATCTGGTCCAGACGACTTCCACTCTTCATCCTCATAATCGCTGCTCTCACGTCCTCCTTACTAATCCTATCTACATCCTGCTTCACCAACTTCACATCATCCAACCTTCTCTCTCTCTGATTTTCCTCATTCATCAGCTGCTCAAAATACTCCCTCCACCTTCTCAACACACTCTCCTCACTAGTCAACACATTTCCCTCTCCATCCTTTACTGCTCTAACTTGCAGCACATCCTTTCCAGCTCGGTCCCTCTGCCTGGCCAATCGGTACAAAATGAAATTCCATATTTAAAAAACCTAATTTCGAGAAAAACTGTTGAAAACTGTTAAAAGTGAACAAATCAGGTGTGCAAAGTGATACTTCTTTAAAAACGCATCAACACCTCATGTTTGGCAACACGGTCTATGTGCTGTAAAGAATAAGTTCTTATGCCCTGAAAATGCGATTCCGCAAGTCTCAGCCTCGTAGAGCAAAAGGAAAACGGTTTTTCGAGCAAAGTAAATTTACACATACAGCATGCACTTGACAAAGATTTATTGCATTTCTGATGTGATATAACAAAACAAATCATGTTTTGACAAAAATCAAACTTTTTTCATACAAATATGAAGGGTATTATGAAAATATGAAATTTCATATTGATCATATTTTTGAGAAAAACTGTAAAAAACTGTTAAAACATTTGATGACTTTTAAACAATTTAATATGAATTATGCTTAAGAAAACTTAAATTAAAAACATTAATATTAATATTTATTTCATAACTATCATTTGTCTTTTATGAAAAAAAGACAAATTTTAGTCTAAACATGATTTGTCACAGCACCTTTTAATTTTTCGTTCAGTTATTGCACCTTTTAACGGGTTTTCATGAAATTATACTAATAAATATAAGATTTACATTTTTTTAAATCATCAGAATTTCATGAAAATTATGATTGTAAAGTTAATTATTATTTTTAGAACTATTAAAAAAAAACTTATAGAAAAAAAAGACATTTAAAAAAAATTCATATTTTCAATAATAACTCAGATATTTATAAAAAAAAAAATTATTTAATAGGCAAAATTTTATTTACCATGCCTTTTTTGTTTTTCGTTAACTCGTTGAACTTTTTAATGTTTTTCCATGAATTGGGCTTAAGAACATGATCTTTCATATTTTCATAATAACTATCATATATATTTTTATGAAAACAAAAATCACATCTTTGTCATAACATTATTCGTCATCCCACATTTTAATTCCTATTTTCATAATAATGTTTATTTTTTGAGAAAAATGTCATATTTTAGATACAACAAATGTTTTGTCAGGGCACCTTCTTGTTTTTCGTTCACTTAATGCACCTTTAAACTGTTTTATATTAAATCAATCTTAAGAACATGACAATTAATATTTTCATGACTATAATATTTTTTTTTAACATATATTCTTGGAAAACACGGTTTGTCATGTCACCTTATTGTTTTTCAATCACTTATTGCTATTTTCAACGGTTTTCAATAAATTTAAGCTAATTGTTCCCTGGTGGTCTGGTGGTTAGGATGCGGCGCTCTCACCGCTGCGGTCCGGGTTCGATCCCCGGTCAGGGAACCAACCCCAGCCACTCTTAGTGCCGGTCCCAAGCCCGGATAAATGGGGAGGGTTGTGTTAGGAAGGGCATCCAGCGTAAAAACATGTGCCAAATTAAACATGCGGAGGATCCGCTGTGGCGACCCCTAATGGGAGAAGCCGAAAGAAAGTTTAATAAATTTAAGCTAATTATTATAAAAAGTAATATTTTCATATCTTTTTTTCACGAAAAAAGTCATATTTTAGGCAAATCATACATTTGTTATAGCACCTTTTCATTTTTCGTTAACCTATAGTGCTTTATTTCATGAATTATTCTTACAAACATGAAAATTCATATTTTAATAATATCTTTTTATGAACAAAAGTAATATTTCTGTCAAAACACGATTTGTAATCTCACCTTTTGTTTTTCATTCACTTCTTGCATCTTTTATCGTTTTTTTATGAAACTGTGCTAATGAATATAAAACTTCACATTTTCATTATCAGATTTTAATAAAAAACATAAATAAATTATACATTTGGTGAAAATTTGATTTGTCATGTCCTGAAAAACTGAAAAAAAGTAATATTTATGTTAAAACTTTTGTCATTTCACATTTTTCTGTTAACTCATTGCACTTTCAAACGTTTTTTAATGAATTATTCTTACTATTAAAATTAATATTTTCATAATTATAACTTGTCTTTTACGAAGAAAAGTCATATTTTAGTAAAAAAATTGTCATCTCACCTTTAAATTTTTTGTTCAGTTATTGTACCTTTTAATGATTTTTTATGAAATCATGCTAATTAATATATAAGATTCATATTTTTTATAATTATCACAATATTTTAATAATATTTTTATAATTTATATAAAATTATGATTGTAACTTTAATGAATATTTTCAGAATTATAAAAATAACCTATAAAAAATAACCTTGTTGCACTTTTTAAATTTTTTTAATGAATTAATGAATGTTTTGTCAAAACATTATTTGTAATGCTACTTTTCGGTTTTTTTTCGGTCGTCGTACCGCCGCCTGGCCGCGTAGAAGTCGTCGTACCGCCGCCTGGCCGCGTAGAGGTCGTCGTACCGCCGCCTGGCCGCGTAGAGGTCGTCGTACCGCCGCCGGGCCGCGTAGAGGTCGTCGTACCGCCGCCGGGCCGCAAAGAGGTCGTCGTACAGCCGCCGGGCCGCGAAGAAGGCGACGGCTCGCCCCCGGGCTCCACAGAAGGCGACGGCTCGCCCCCAGGTCCTCCTCAGGTCGACGGTTCGCATCCAGGGCCTCCTCAGGTCGACGGCTCGCATCCAGGGCCTCCAGGTTCCCCGCAGGGCGACCCCCCCGAGGGCGTCGCTTCGTTCCTGGTCTCCAGGGAGGTCGTCTCTCCGCCTCCTGTCTCCGCCGAGGGCGTCGCTCTGCTCCAGGTCTCCAGGGGAGTCGTCTCTCCGCCTCTGGTCTCCGCCGTGGACGTCGCTCGGCCTCCGGTCTCCAGGGAGGTCGTCTCTCCGCCTCCTGTCTCCGCCGAGGGCGTCGCTTCGTTCCTGGTCTCCAGGGAGGTCGTCTCTCCGCCTCCTGTCTCCGCCGAGGGCGTCGCTTCGCTCCAGGTCTCCAGGGAGGTCGTTTCTCCGCCTCCTGTCTCCGTCGAGGTCGTCGCTTCGTTCCTGGTCTCCAGGGAGGTCGTCTCTCCGCCTCCTGTCTCCGCCGAGGGCGTCGCTTCGTTCCAGGTCTCCAGGGAGGTCGTCTCTCCGCCTCCTGTCTCCGCCGAGGGCGTCGCTTCGCTCCAGGTCTCCAGGGAGGTCGTTTCTCCGCCTCCTGTCTCCGCCGAGGGCGTCGCTTCGCTCCAGGTCTCCAGGGAGGTCGTTTCTCCGCCTCCTGTCTCCGCCGAGGTCGTCGCTTCGCTCCAGGTCTCCAGGGAGGTCGTTTCTCCGCCTCCTGTCTCCGCCGAGGTCGTCGCTTCGTTCCTGGTCTCCAGGGAGGTCGTCTCTCTGCCTCCTGTCTCCGCCGAGGGCGTCGCTCCGCTCCATGTCTCCAGGGGAGTCGTCTCTCCGCCTCCGGTCTCCGCCGTGGACGTCGCTCGGCCTCCGGTCTCCAGGGAGGTCGTCTCTCCGCCTCCTGTCTCCGCCGAGGGCGTCGCTTCGTTCCTGGTCTCCAGGGAGGTCGTCTCTCCGCCTCCTGTCTCCGCCGAGGGCGTCGCTTCGCTCCAGGTCTCCAGGGAGGTCGTCTCTCCGCCTCCTGTCTCCGCCGAGGGCGTCGCTTCGCTCCAGGTCTCCAGGGAGGTCGTTTCTCCGCCTCCTGTCTCCGCCGAGGTCGTCGCTTCGTTCCTGGTCTCCAGGGAGGTCGTTTCTCCGCCTCCTGTCTCCGCCGAGGTCGTCGCTTCGTTCCTGGTCTCCAGGGAGGTCGTCTCTCCGCCTCCTGTCTCCGCCGAGGTCGTCGCTTCGTTCCTGGTCTCCAGGGAGGTCGTTTCTCCGCCTCCTGTCTCCGCCGAGGTCGTCGCTTCGTTCCTGGTCTCCAGGGAGGTCGTTTCTCCGCCTCCTGTCTCCGCCGAGGTCGTCGCTTCGTTCCTGGTCTCCAGGGAGGTCGTCTCTCTGCCTCCTGTCTCCGCCGAGGGCATCGCTCCGCTCCATGTCTCCAGGGGAGTCGTCTCTCCGCCTCCGGTCTCCTCCGTGGACGTCGCTCGGCTTCCGGTCTCCGCCGTGGACGTCGCTCGGCCTCCGGTCTCCGCCGTGGACGTCGCTCGGCCTCAGGTCTCCGCCGTGGACGTCGCTCGGCCTCCGGTCTCCACCGTGGACGTCGCTCGGCCTCCGGCCTTCGTCGTGGACAGCGTACGGTTCCGGGTCCACGCCGTGGAGATCGCGCCACCGCTGGGCCGCTGACCCGTTCCTGATCCCGACCGAGGACACCGTTTTGCCTTGGGCCCCTTCCGATCCTCCCCTGTTCTGCTGCGATGCTCACAGGGCCTCCTTTGTCCCGGGTCGGTTGGGGAGGCCTTCCTCAGAGTGCCCCGGCCCGCCTGGCGTTGGTGGGTTTTTGGGGCGTCGGGTGCCGCCCCTGGAGGGGGGGGTACTGTCAGGGATTCCCCTGCCGTATCCTGGTTCTGTTTCTTATGGATTACTGTTAGCCGTAGCCGTTTACTTTCGTTTCGGACTCTAGGTTTCCTTTTGGATTACTCGTCTCGAGAGGATCTTCTTTGTTTGTTTTCTCGCCTCGGCAGCAGTGAGTGTTTCTTTGTGGAACTGAATAAATAAACTATGATTGACTTGCTTCCGCTTCCGTGTCCTGTCCGTCAGCCTGACAGATAGATAGATATAGTTATATATATAATACATAGATATAGATATAGTTATATAAAATAACTATATATATTTTATATATATTTTATATATAAGTTATATTTTCGTTACAACATGATTTGTCAATGCACCTTTCAATTTTTTGTTCACTTATAGCACTTTTTAATGGTTCTAGATTAAATAATTCTTAAATAAAAATTAAGAACATGTCAGAACTCAGACCCTGTACCTGAGCGGACACATCAATTAAGTGGCTCTAAGTTCGAATAATTTTCGATCAATTACTAATCAGTTACCAATAAGTTTAAAAATAACAAATATTAAACAGCCAGACCAAATGAAGAATCTTACAGTCATGAGATGAGAAGGAGCAAATCCCTTTATTGCAGTTAATACAACCCGGTCCTAGAAGGCCTTTCAAGAGTGAGCTTACTTAACAGCAAGACACCCGTCAGTTATCACGGACAAGTGCGAATTCACGTGGCAAATCTTTCACTTTTTATACCCCATATTTACTTACATTTAAATATTATTCTCTAACTTCTCCTCCCTACTACTTTACATACACCAATAATTTTGCGATTTTTAGCATATCCCACATTTTGCTTACGTGTTTTCTGGTAAGTTTATACCTTTTCTTGGCAAAATGCCACCCCTTTCCAGGAGGCCTCCTTCACCTCCATACATTTCTAATTTACATGTACTGTAAACATCTGATGGTGACCTTACCTTCTTGTAAAAAAAAATCCCCTGATCATGCATTTTACCACTTACACCACTTTACCACTTTACAACCAATCCTTCCCCGCAATTTTCACACCTTTTTGTTTTGTTTGCTTGTTTTGTTTTTTTCCTTCCTTGCTAAAATTCCTTTGTCTTTTCATATGTTCCGTACATAATTCCGTTCAACTAATTCCGTAATTCCCCCTTAGTGAAATCTTAGATTTGATTTTCTGTATTCTTAGCTTTGTATTAATTTATTAGAATTTTTCAGTATTCATCTTAGCTTGTGCTATGTGTACAATTTTTTTATCTGTGCAAAATATTCCTATTTTCTCTGACTGCATAATTACGAACGAGGTTCCTGTCTTGAACATTTTCTAAATCAAATCTTGCCTATATCTTAACTACAAGCTTCCTTAGCACTTCCTGTATGTTTGTGTGTCTTGGTTATTGAACATCTTATATGTCAGAGATTCCCCTGCCACGCCTCCCTCGGCCGCTGTCAGAGATTCACCCTGCCACGCCCCCCTCAGTAGCTGTCACGCTGCCTCGTTATCCTTTGCCTGCCATGATCACCGACAGCTGTGGCTCGTTATGGACTAGACTATATAAACTCACGTTCTCGAGTCACAGGCTGTCGGTTCTTGAATTGTCATGCTGGTCATTCCGTGACTCCAAGACTCTGTTTCCGCGTCGGATTACTCTTTGCCGTGGAGTTACTTTTGTTTCAGATTTTGCTTTCCGGTCTACATTTACTTTCGTGTTGGATTACTTGTCCCGAGCGGATATTCTTTGTTTGCTTTTTCTGCACGGCTTGTTAGTGTTTCTTTTGTTGAATCGATTTGAATAAACTATGATTGAGTTATTTCCGCTTCCGCGTCCTGTCCATCAGCCTGACATTATACCACTTGTTTTCATCAACTGACAATGTGTAAGTTCTGTGCTCTTCTCTTGCTCTTCTCTCTTTTAAGATTTTGTGTGTATATATATATATATATATATATATATATATATATATATATATATATATATATATATATATATATATATATATATAAATATAATTTTTTCTTTTTTTTCCTCCCACTTAAGATTCTACTTTGATTATATGGATTATATGTGCATGAATGCAGTATTATTATAGTTAAAGAAGAGGAATCGTGGAGGAGGTATTATTTTATGCACTTGCTGTCGTTGGTGGGCATTTAAGGTGGTCCATAAAGGGTAGCCACAGAGAGAAATGGTACCAAATACAGTTGCCCATTTCCAGATCAACCTGCATGTTGCAACAAGGGGCGTACATTGGAGGTCTGGACCGGAAATCGAAGACGTACCCTCCGGGACAGCAGTGTAGCGTAGCACAGGTGGGAATACTCAGTTGGCACAAGGAGTATGGAACTAATGACTTGGCTATTATCTGCACACAACACTTAAAGCATCATGACATCACAACATGAGGGAAGGTGAAAAGGGAAGACAGGGGCAATCAAAAACAGAAAAACTAATTCAGATTTAGTTACATATGTGAGTCATATTCTTCTCGCCTAATGTGTCCTCCATCTACTGAAGTTTCTAGTAAGAACATGTCCTCTTCCGTATGTTACATGATATACTGACCAAACAAAGAATGTACAGTTTTATTAAGAGTTCTTAGCAGTAAAAGTCTGCAACAAATAAGAATGATAATAATGATCAAGATAGTAATTAAAATGGTGCCCATTCACAACAGTCCAGCCAATCCCACCACCCAGGCTGAGATCCCGATGAATTTCAAACCATTTCATCACGCATGCTTTTCAATTTGTCCAGGATGGTGTTCTGTGGTCCAGTAGGGCCAGTATGGAGAGGAATGAACACTCTGTCCCAATAAGTTCACAAACACCTGCTTGGGGGACACGCATAATGTCTATAGCAAAACGATTTTGTACCGTCATTAGTGTGGTGGCATGAAGTTGTGCAGACAATAATCCCAAAGCTGCAACTGTGTGGTTAATGAAGCGCTGCTGGTTATACCAGATGTAGTTTATCCAGTGGGCATTACGCACAATTCCTACAGGCATAGCAATAATGGCTGTGGCAGCCATTGTGCCTCAAGCGATAGCAAAGTGTTCGTCTGGGAACCCGGCAGGGCATCTTAACCAGTCAATGTAGATCTTAGGGTCAGGTCCCCATTGCATTATGGATGACATCAGATCAGTTCCATTGATGTGTAGGTACTTCTTCCAGTCTACCTTACGTGTAAGGGCATCAAGAACTTCAATGGTGGTTGGCTTTATATCTCGCCGGTGTCAGTTATGTCTCGACTGTACCGTCTTTATATTATCTTTTTGTGTTAGCTGCGGGTCTAATATTGCCTGCAGCCAATTATTGTCCAACGCAATTACTCTAATGCCACTATCTAACAATACTGGTGTGCATCTGCCATCCCAGAGTCTAGGCAACACACTGCCAGACATTATGTCCTACACAGTACCAAAAAATATCCGCCAAGGGACAAAGTGCCCCATCTAAGGCTGGGGACTTTTAAATACTTAAGTAGCGTGGGACGATTAAGTCCTTATGCTCGAGGGTCCGTTTTAGGAAGATAATTACATTAAGAGCTTAAAGACTTTATCCAGGTTGGGCCATGTGTTTTGGCTCCCGAACCAAGAAGGCATATTGTCTCTACATTGCCATATATCTGGCCAACCTGTGACTATAATACTGCTATGTTCTGATAAGGATTCTACAATGTTTGGCCTTTTGACCCGTATCTCTGCAGTCAAAGTAAATTTTGACCCCAGATGTTTTATGGCCCATTCAGTTGAGTCAGTATGGAGAACACTTGAACTGTTTCCTGTCCATGCTATGGTATACATAATGAAATAACGATGAGTGGCTTGTAGCACCTTGTTAAGCGGTGCATTTGATAAGAGGGCTAGGGCGCATGCCTCATGGTTTCTAATGATGCTACTTTTATGAGCTGATATGTTTTGTTTTGTGCCAGTATCGGTTTTGGGTTTTGTACCTGCGCCATGTAAAGTTACCGCTGCTGTGCTAACTGCGTGCTTGGTACACTTCGAATGTAGGCCATTTCATAGTATTCAGGCCTACTATAGTCTCAAGTTGATTTTGAACTTCGTTTGGCAGGGCTTTCTTCAGCATCAGTTTAAATAGTGCTTTACTGGCAGCAGTTTCATCCCATCGAGCTCCCATTTCCTCTCTCCAAGCATCCTGTAATTTTAAAATGAATTGAGCTATTCCCTCTTCCTCTTCCAGCTTGATGATTTCCACTCTTCCAGGATCCAGTGAGAACAGCAGGGGGCTCAGAACACAACCCTGGGGAGCTCCAGTGCTGAGGGTGAGGGTGGATAAGTTGTGTTTTCCCACCCGTACGGCTTGTGGTCTGTCTGTCAGGAAGTTAGACATCCATTGGCACAGCGGCAGGCTGAATCCCAGAACCTCCAATTTAGAGGTGAGTGTGGAGGAAATTATGGTGTTAAATGCTGAACTGTAGTCCACAAACAGCATCTTTGTTGAATTCCCATTTCTGTGGTCCAGGTGGCTCATCATGGTGTGGAGGAGATGAGCAATGGCATCCTCAGGGGAATGATTCTGACGGTACGCAAACTGTAATGGGTCCAGTGAGTCTGGTAGTGATGCAGTGATGAAGTCTCTGACCAGTCTCTCAAAGCACTACATTACTACTAAAGTCAAGGCTACAGGGCGATAGTCGTTAAGGTAGGCGGGCTAGGGTTTCTTCAGGACAGGAACAATGGTGGACTGTTTGAAGCATGAGGGGACAACAAACTGTTCCATTGAGAGGTTGAATATCTTAGTGAACACCGGTGTTAGCTGGTCAGCGCAGGCTTTTAGAACCCGACCTGTGATGCCATCTGGTCCTGCTGCCTTCCTGGTATTCACTCTTTTGAATGCTCGCCTTACGTCATGCTCTGAGATGGTGAACGTGTTCACCTTTCCAGCTCTCTCAGCGTGCACGCTGGTTGTGCCGCTAGCACCGCTAGCGTGGTTAGCTGCAGCCTCAAAACGATGTTTAGCTCGTCTGCCAGAGAAGCGTCCGCATTCACCATTCTAGAAGATGGTGTTCTGTAGTCCGTGATTGTTCTTAGCCCCAAGCTCCTAGAGCCACCATGTTGGAAATGTGACTCTAGTTTCCTCCCATAGCGCCACTTTGCTTCCTTCACCGCTCTGCGAACACTGAAGGACGCAGCCTTGTAATCGTCCATGTCCCCGGTGGCGAGCCCCGTGTTGTAGGCAGCGGAGCGGGATCTACAGCGTAGGTGGTTTTATCCACCCACAGCTTCTGTTTGGGAAACGTTCTGATGGTGGTTTTTTGCACCGTATCATCCACTAGTTTCCCAATGAATCCCACAACTGCTTCCATGAACATGTTGACATCATCAGAGCTGTGCCTGAACATGTCCCAGTCTACGTCATCCAAAGCGTCCTGCAGAGCGGCCACCGATTGGTCAGTCCAGTGCGCGAGCTCTCTCTAAACTGGCGCTTCCTGTTTCAACCTTTGTTTGTAAACAGGCATGAGGAAGATGGCGGCATGGTCCGATTTCCCAAACGGTGAACGTGATTGTTCTTAAATGGTGTGTAACAGTGGTCCAGTGTCCTTTCAGGCAAAAGAGAAGAGGTTTCTGATGACAGAGAATACAGATAAGAAATCTGCCCCTTTAGTGCCCTTGGAAGAAGAAGACTATTTTCAACATCAGAAAGTTCCCAGCGAATGTTCCCTTACGAGTCAGGGAAGTCAGGGTTTAAAGCAATTGGGGATTGCATGGACAAATTCTTGGGGACATTGAGATACTTCCTGACATCATCCCAAGCCAAAAGCAAAAAATTCCCAGCTACTGTGCAGACCTCCTGGATAAACGGAAGGGATGTTAGCAGTCTTGGCGCACATGCAAAAGATTCCATACTGACCCACAAGGAGTCTGTATCATTTAAAAACCACCTAAGCATTTGTTTAATCTGAGCAGCCCAATAAAATAGCTGCATATTGGGCAAGGAGCCACCCCCATACTCCCTCGTCTTCAAAAGAGAAGCAAGATTAATCCTATGTTTTTTATTGTTCCATACAAACCTACTAATAGCTGCATTCAGATCTTTAAAAAGGTTCTGATCCAAGTAACAGGGTATACACTGAAATAAATAGAGTAGATGGGGGAGCACATTCATTTTGATCGTGTTAATCCTTCCGAAAAAGAGAAATCGGTAAAGGGGCCCATCTATTCATATCCTGCTTAAGTCTTGCCAATAAGGGTGAGTAGTTCCTAGAGAATAAATCCTTTAAATCAGAGGTTACATGTATGCCCAAATAAAGAAACCTAGAGTCAGTAATTTGAAAGGGACAATGTAAATTAACCGGTTGTGGGGTATTTAAAAATATGGCCTGGGATTTTCCAAAATTTATTTTATATACAGTAAACTGACCAAATTGATTAATTGTCTCCAACAGACTGGGAATAGACAGCTGTGGCTGTTTTAAGTAAAGAAGAACATCATCCGCATATAATGATGGACAGTGTTCCATCCCACCTGCCATCACCCCCCGGAAGCCCCTATGCATGCGAATACTTTCTGCCAAAGGTTCGATATATAAGTCAAGTCAAGTCAAGTCAAGTTTATTTGTATAGCGCTTTTCACAACAGACATTGTCTCAAAGCAGCTTTACACAAATCAACAGTGATGGTGAATGGTGTGAATTTGTCCCTGATGAGCAAGCCGTGGTGACTGTGGCAAGGAAAAACTCCCTTAGATGTTATGAGGAAGAAACCCCGAGAGGAACCAGACTCAAAAGGGGAACCCATCCCCACCCGGGCGACATCAAGAGCCCGATCATAAATCTCCCAACGATACAGAACACCGGAGAGTGAGAACCAACACGAGCACCGGAGTATAAGTCCATAAGTGATGTTCTTTCTGCAGTCCTAAACAGTCTACATGGATAGTAGCTCCTAGTTTTATGAGCTCAGCATTTGTGATCATCACAGATCCAGCATCAGCTTCTCCATGCCAGAGCCTTCAAACACTCCAGGAGGTCCAATGTCGAAACTCCACACATGTAGCGGGATCCAAATGGCACTGGTACGTCTCTAGATGGTTCGGGATGTTTGCGAGTTCGGCATCAACTTCTTCAAAGGTCCGTAATCATCATGAGGTGGGAGGTGACTGAAGCTGGCCAAACCTCAGGGTGTCTCGGGATGGGGAGAGAAAGAGAAGCAGTGGAGAGGAATTAGCGTAGCTGCTGTTCATGATATTAACAGCACAAGTTGATAATGTGCATGTGATCAGATGTTCTGGAGCACAAGGTTATGATGTGAGACGTATGTTATGTGTAGGCTTTGCTAAAAAGATATGTTTTTAATCTACACTTAAACTGGGTGAGTGTGTCTGAGCCACGAACACCGTCAGGAAGACTATTCCAGAGTTTAGGAGCTAAATGTAAAAATGCTCTACCACCTTTAGTGGACTTTGCTATTCTACGAACTACTAGAAGCCCAGAGTTTTGAGATCTTAGGAAGCGTGGCGGATTGTAGCGTGTTAAAAGACTGGATAGATACATGGGAGCCAAACCATTTAGTGCTTTATAAGTGAGAAGTAATAGTTTGTAGTCTATTCGAAACTTAACAGGAAGCCAATGTAGGGACGATAAGATCGGGGTTATGTGATCATATTTTCTTGCCCTTGTAAGAACTCTGGCTGCTGCATTCTGGACTAACTGAAGCTTGTTTATTAATGATGCAGGACATCCACCTAGTAACGCATTACAGTAGTCTATTCTGGAGGTCATGAACGCATGGACGAGCTTCTCTGCATCGGATATGGACAACATATTTCTTAGCTTAGAAATATTTCTAAGGTGAAAGAAGGCTGTTTTTGTAACTTGGTTGATATGATTTTTAAAAGACAAGTCGCTGTCTAAAATAACACCCAGGTCTTTTACCGTTGAACTAGTGGTTACAGAACATCCGTCTAAATGCAGGTTGAGATGCTGGAGCGACTGTATACTAGTTTTTGGGCCAATGAGCAAAATCTCAGTCTTATCAGAATTTAAAAGTAGAAAGTTATGGGTCATCCAATCTCTTATTTCCTTAAAACACTCAGTTATCCGGGTTAATTGAGCTGTATCGCCTGGTTTAGATGAGATATATAGCTGAGTATCTTCAGCATAACAATGGAAGCTAATTTCATGCCTTCTAATAATATTTCCTAACGGAAGCATGTATATTGTGAAGAGCAGGGTTCTTAGAACTGAACCTTGCGGCACGCCATAATTTACTTGCATTAGCCTGGATAGCTCTCCATTTAAATCTACGAAATGGTAACGATCGGACAGGTAGGATTTAAACCAGCTTAATGCCTGTCCCTGAATGCTGATGTAATTTTTAAGCGATCCAGGAGGAGATCATGGTCTATAGTGTCGAATGCAGCATTAAGATCTAGTAAAACCAACAGCAAGATAAAGCCTTGGTCTGAAGCTAAAAACAGGTCATTAGTTATTTTAACTAGAGCAGTTTCTGTGCTATGATGGGGCCTAAAACCTGACTGAAATTCTTCAAAGATATTGTTCTCTTGCAGGTAGGAACATAACTGGGCAGCGACAATCTTTTCTAAAATCTTGGACATAAATGGGAGATTTGAAATTGGTCTGTAATTTGATAACGTGTTTGGATCCAGATTAGGTTTTTTAATGAGGGGCTTAATAACTGCTAACTTGAGGGATTTAGGGACATGTCCTAATGATAGTGAAGAGTTAATAATATTCAGAAGAGGTTCACCAGTTGTATATAACACTTCCTTCAATAATTTAGTAGGAATTGGATCTAACTGACATGTTGTCGATTTAGCTTTGGCAATAACATTACACAGCTCTTCCGGTCCTATACATGTCAAATAGTGGAGTTGTGGAGTTGAAGGTAACACTGTCTCAGGATATGCTGTCAGAGGTTGAACTGCCACAATTGTTTTTCTAATGTTATCTATTTTTTCAGTGAAGAAAATCATAAAGTCCTCACTATTAAACTGTGATGGAACACAATTTTCAGAGCCCTGATTTGTAGTTAGTTTAGCTACAGTACTGAAAAGGAACCTGGGATTGTTTTTGTTATTTTCTATAAGTTTGCTCAGGTGTTCAGCTCTAGCAGCTTTTAGCGCCTGTCTGTAGCTGAGCATACTGTCTTTATACGCGATTCTAAATACCTCCAATTTAGTTTTCCTCCATTTTCTCTCCAGATTACGTGCTGTTCTCTTGAGGGCATGTGTATGACTAATATACCAAGGTGCAGGTGCTTGTTCTCTAACCTTTTTAACCGGATGGGGGCAACGGTGTCTAATGTGCTAGTGAGGATAAGGTCTATGTTGTTAGTTATTTCATCAAGATTATTAGCAAATATGGGTTTAGTGAGAAACTGAGATAAATTAGGCAGGTTATTTATGAATCTGTCCTTAGTGGTTCGAACAATAGTCCTACCAAGTCGATAACGTGGTGCAACACGGCTAATCTGCTCTACCGGTAGTGTGTACAGTATAAGGTAATGGTCTGTGATGTCATCACTCTGAGGTAAAATATCTATATCAGTGACGTCTGCTCCGTGGGATATTATTAAGTCTAGTGTGTGGTTTAAACGGTGAGTTGGTCCGGTGACGTTTTGTTTAACCCCAAAAGAGTTTAATAAATTAACAAATGATAATCCTAGAGCATCATTTACATCATCTACATGAATATTAAAATCTATATAAGGCAAACAAGAGTGGTGACAAGGGACAGCCCTGACGGCAACCTCTTTGGATTGAAAGTCGACTTGATAGTAAACCGTTAGTATTAACCACAGCTGACGGGCTAGAGTAAAGAAGCCTCAGTAGTTTGATAAAGTTAGAGCCCAAATTGAACTTGTCTAACACTTGAAATAAAAACGTCCACTCAACCCTGTTGAAAGCTTTCTCTGCATCCAGAGATATTAACGCAGCCGGGTCACCGTCAGATGTTGTATTATGTTCAACAGACGACGAACGTTGTCTGAACCATAACGGGATTTAATAAAACCAGTTTGGTCTGGTTTAATAACCTTAGGTAGAATCTTCTCCAGGCAACGAGCTAAGGTTTTAGCCACAATTTTGAAGTCAACATTAAGTAAACTGATCGGGCGATATGAGGCACAGTCTAATGGGTTCTTTCCTTTTTTGATGATCAAGCTAATAGAAGCAGTCCTCCAGGAATCCGGAGTAAGACTGTCTTCCAAAAGGTTATCAAATACTGGCATGAAAATAGGGGACAGCACATGCCAAAATCTTTTGTAAAATTCCGGAGGGAAGCCATTCAACCCTGATGCCCTCCCACTAGGCATAGATTGAATAGTGGCAAAGATATTACCTTTTGTCAGAGGGGAATTGAGAAAGGCCTGGTTCTCATTTGAGATTGAGGGTAGGGGTATCCTATCCAAAAAAGTGGCAGGGTCTTGGGGTGCGCAAGAGAAGGTGTACAGATTCTCATAAAAATCTTTAAAACTGGAGTTTATTACAACAGGATCATGCGAAACTTCTCCCTCAGCGGTTTCAATGGCCCTAATGGACCTTTCAGCCTGTTCACACTTGAGTTTATATGCCAAGAGATGACTGGTTTATTCCCATACTCATAAAACCTTTGCCTGCTAAACATCACTAACTTTTTTACATGTTCTGAATAGTAAGTTAAGTTTAAGACCTGGCACCAATTAGAAGATTCCAGTTGTCTTGCCTGGGTGAAAGTTTATGAATCAATTCCAATCTTTTAACCTCCTCCTCTAATGTTTTCCTGTTCTCTGCCTTTTGTTTTTCACGCCACGTGGTAAAAGAGATAATGTGGCCTCTCAAGGTGGCCTTAGCCGCATCCCATTTAGTGGTGCTGTTCACTGGACAGAATTCGTTATCCTGCCAGTACTGGGATATTTTTTACTTCAAGAAACTGGCAGAAAGCATTTTCAGTAAGAAGATTTCGGGGTTGAAAATCCGGTTAAATCTAAATACACTGGGCTATGGTCCGAAAGAACCACTGGACCGATTTCACAGGATCTCACACAATTAACAAATCTGAAAGGCAAGAATAGATAGTCTAATCTGGAATAAGAATTATGGGGAGAAGAATAAAATGTGAAATCCTTGACCCCTGGGTGCAGCTCCCTCCAAATGTCCACTAAGCCTGAAGTGTGACACATATTTTGCAGAGTTTGTGAAGAACAGGCAGATGATCTTGTGAAAGATGATCTGTCTAACCTACCGTCCATGACACAATTAAAGTCCCCAGCCATAATCCTCAGGCCATTACACTTGTGATTAAACAATAGGACCATCCTTGATATAAAGTCAGGGCTGTCCTCATTTGGGGCATACACATTCAAGACAGCAAGAGGTTTTCCCAAGATGTGACCAGTAGTCAGAACAAATCTGCCCTCAGGATCTTTTTCAACCTGTTCTAAGATGAAAGGAAAATTTTTATGTATCAAAATGACCACGCCCTGTTTATTTGATGAGAAAGAACTAAAATATACTTCTCCAACCCAGTCCCTTTTAAGCTTTAAATGTTCTGCATCTGACAAATGTGTCTCCTGTAGGAGTGCAATAGTTACCCTTTCCATCTTTAAGAATGTCAGAACTTTCTTCCTCTCGACTATGCCACCCATGCCCTTCACGTTCCATGTGACCACCATAGTCAGATCAGACATACATCAGTGCTGTTCAAAGTGTTTAAATGCTGTGGACTGACAGAAGTAAGATTAAGACAACATAACTCTGTAATATAACTGGCTCTCCTAAACATAAACAATAACCCCCACCAACCCTCCCCCCTCTGCCCTATCCCCAAACGATAGGGCTCACATATCAACTCGTCACACACACCATCCACCAACACCTCCATTGACCACCCAGAGACACGACAGACAGAAAGAACCCCCTAAAAACTCCTAGAAATAAACAAATAAAGTCCACTCTAATAACCTTAATAAGAGAAAATATTAATTAAATACAGCCTATAAAGAAAGAGAAGAAAGAAAAAAAATTTGTGGACATGTAATTAAATGGCTTTTTTTTTTTTTTACTAAAAAAATTTTATAAAATAAACTTTAAGTATACCCCTTGACCCACCATTCTTTTACACACGCCTCCAAACGCTCGCCGTTTCCGCACAACCTCTGCAGATAAATCTGGGAAAAAACGTAACGTGGGACCACTATGGTTTACCGGTGTTTTCCTGGCAGCTCTCAAAACCGCCTCTCTTACTGGGAAGCGGAGGAACCGCACAATAACACTCTTCGGCGGCGCGTTCGGTGTTAATTGAGATGGAAGGGGGGCTCTGTGCGCTCTCTCGATCTTGATAGCAGGGAAACCTGCAGGAAGCTGAAGCCAAACCGGAAACATAGACTGTAAAAAAGTAGTCAGAGATTCACTGTCTTCCGCTTTCTCAGGAAGCCCAACAATCTGCATGTTTTTACGGCGACCCTGGTTTTCCAGATCATCCACTTTAGCTTGCAGGTGCTCCACGGTAGCACGCAAATTAGCCATCAGCTTGCTATGTGCACTCCCCGTGTCTTCCACTGCAGAGATCCGTTAATAGGCTGTAGTTATACGCGTCTCGGTGTCAGTGACTCGTACAGTGATAGCAGTGAACGCATTCTCGAGGATTGCAACAGAGGAAGCAATTTTTCCTAACTGTCCCTCAATACCGTCTAGCCGCGTGCCCACAGCCCTAATTTCACTAAAAATAAGTGAAGTGTCCGATTGTGGGCTAGCACTAGACTCTTCCCCTTCCCCATCACATGTGGAGGTATTTTTCTTTTCTCTTTGCTTTTCTGTGACCTTGTTGATGAAAAAATAGGAAAATCTTTATCCCCACCACTTTCCATCTCCTTCCACACTATTAAATAGTACAAATTATACAGAAAATAGGGCTGAATAAAAATTATACGGAGTTCTAAAGCGGAGCAAAACTCTTAAGCTGCCATCTTGCTCAGGTTCACGTGACCACCCCATGAAATTAATCTTTAGAACATGAACATTTATATTTTTTTAATTATAATTTTTTTATGAACATATATTTTTGGAAAACATAGTTTGTTATGTCACCCTATTGTTTTTCCATCACTTATTGCACCCTTTTCACGGTTTTTAATAAAATTATCCCAATTAATATAAAAAGTTATATTTTCGTAATCAATTAAGTTATAAAAAAAGTCATAATTTAGGAAAACATATATTTGTCAATAGTATATATATATATATATATATATATATATATATATATATATATATATATATATATATATATATATATATTGAAAATAACTATCAGAATTTTGTTAATTATGATAGCAATGTTAATTTATATTTTCATAATAAATATCATATTAATTTTTATGAAAATTTATGATTGTAAAGTTAATTAATATTATCAGAAGAACTATTAAAAAACTTGTGGAAAAAAAGTAATTTTTTTGAAAAATTCATATTTTCATAATAACTATCACATATTTATTTTAAAAAAGTAATATAATGGCCAAAATTCAATTCGCCTTGTCTTTTTTGTTTTTCGTTAACTCGTTGAACTTTTTAAAGTTTTTTTAATGACTTGGGCATGAAGTTTCATATTTTCATAACTATCTTTTTTTTTTTTTTTTATCACATCTTTGTCATAACATTATTTGTCAATCCAGCGTTTAATTCCTATTTTCATAATAACTATGTTTATTTTTACAGAAAAATGTCATATTTTAGATACAACAAATGTTTTGTCATGGCAGCTTCTCATTTTTCATTTACTTAATGCACCTTTAAATGGTTTCATGTCACCTTTTTTTTCAATCACTTATTGGCACCTTTTAACGAAAAAAAAAAAATGCTGATTAACATAAAAAGTTATATTTCCATATATTTTTTCAGGAAAAAAGTCATATTTTAGGCAAATCATATATTTCTTTTTGGCACCTTTTATTTTTCGTTAACCTATAGTGCTTTTTTTCATTAATTATTCCTACAAACATGAAAATGTATATTTTCATAATCTTTTTTTAGGAACAAAAGTAATATTTTTTATCAAAACACAATTTGTCATCTTTTATTGTTTTTTCATGAAATTGTGCTAATGAATATAAAAATTCATATTTTCATTATCAGATTTTTATGAAAACATAAATAAATTATAAATTTGGTATAAATTTTATGTCATGTCCTGAAAAACTGAAAAGAAAAAGTAATATTTTAGTTAAAACATTTGTCATGTCACATTTAAATTTTTTTGTTAACTCTTTGCACTTTTGAACGTTTTTTTTTAATGAATTATTCTTACCATTAAAATTAATATTTTCATAATTATCATTTGTCTTTTACAAAGAAAAGTCATATTTCAGTCAAAAAAATTGTCATGTCACCTTTTAGTTTTTGTTCAATTATTGCACCTTTTAATGGTTTTTAATGAAATTTGCAAATAATTTTTTTTTCATAATACTATCAGAATTTTATCAAAAGTATTATTTCAATGTTAATTCATATTTTCATTACTATCATTTGTTTTTTTATGAATTTTAATTTGAATTTAATACATGATTTGTCATGGCACCTTTCTATTTTTCATTCACTTATTGCACCTTTTAACATGACATTATGCTAATAAATATATATACAAATTCATATTTTTATTATAATTATAATTTTTTTTAAATAAAATATATAATTATGTGAAAACATGATTGTTCATTACTACTTATCCTTTTTGTTGTTAACTTTGTTAACTCGTTTTTTAAAGTTTTTTTTTTTTTAGGAAATACTTGTTAATAACATGAAAGTTCATACTTTCATAATAAATATCTACTGACATTTTTTAATGAAAATTATAATTGCAATGTAAATTCATATTTTCATAATAAATTATATTTTTTAATAAACAAAAGTCATATTATTGTCAAAACATGATTTGTCATCCCACCTTTTAATTCCTCTTAACTACTTCATAATAACTATGTTTATTTTTATGGAAAAAAAAATTATATTTTAGATACAACCAATGTTTTGTCATGGCAGCTTCTCGTTTTCATTCATTAAATGCAGCTTTAAATGGTTTCACATTAGCTTATTCTTAAGAACATGAAAATTCATATTTTCAAAAGTATTATTTTTTATAAACAAAAGTTATATTCTTGTCAAAACATGATTTGTCATTTCACCTTTTTGTTTTTCAATCACTTATTGCACCTTTTAACAGTTTGAATGAAATTATGCTAATTACTATAAAAAAGCAATATTCTCATATTTTTATTGAAAAAAGTCATATTTTATCAAAACATGATTTGTCATGTCACTGTTTTGTTTTTATTCACTTATTGCACTTTTTACTGTTTTGTCATGAATTATGCTTAAGAACATGAAATGTCATATTTTCATAATAACGATCATATTTTTTTTTATGAAGAAAAAATCATATCTTTCTCATAACATGATTTGTCATGACACCTTTCATTCACTTATTGCATCTTTTAATGGTTAGTATTGAAATTGTGCCAATGAATATAAAAATTCATATTTTCTAATCATAATTTTATGAAAAACATAAATACATTCTAAATTTGGCCAAAATTTTATTTGTCATGTCACCTTTTTTGTTCTCTTTATCCAATGTTTAATAGTTTTTAATCAAATTATGCAAAAAAAGTATTTTTTTATTTTTTTAAATCATCATTTAAAATGTTTTTCTCAAAACATTTGTCGTCACTTTTTAGTTTTTTATTAACTTATTGCATTTTTAAACCTTTTTTAATTAATTTTGCTTAAGAACATTACAATTAATATTTTCATAACTATCATTTGTCATTCACGAAAAAAGTGATATTTTAGTTAAAACATTAGTTGTCACAGCACCTTTTTGATTTTTCGTTCACTTATTGCACGTTTTAACGGTTTTACATGAAATTATTCTTAAGAAAATTAACATTCATATTTTTATTATCATATTTGTTATGAACAAAAGTTATACTTTTGTCAAAACATGATTTGTCGCTGATGAATATAAAAATATTTAAAAATTATCATATTTTTATGAAAAACAAATAAATTATAAATGTGGCCAAAATTTTATTTGTCGTGTCACCTTTTTTATTCTCTTATTATTCTCTTCCACTTTGTAAATTGTAATCAATTTATGTACACCTTTTACTTTTTTCATAAATGATTTTTACAAACATAAAAAATATACATTTTAAATGTAAAAAAAATATGAAAGACATTATTTGTCAAAACTATTTGTCATCTTTTTTGTTTAAATTTTCGACTTTTATAATGAATTTTCATAAGAAATTATGCTTATAAATATGTGCATAAATATTTTCAAAATATCTGTTTTGTCACATTTTTTTACACTTATTGCACTTTTTAACATTTTTTTCATAAAACTAAGCTAATGAATCTGAAAATGTATATTTGTATAAAATCGTTCATATTTTTATGGACAAAACATGATTTGTCATGCTACTTTTTTGTATTTTTGTTTTTCACGTTAAAAAGCGTGAAAAACAAAAATACAAAAAAGTAGCATGACAAATCATGTTTTGTCCATAAAAATATGAAAAATAATATACAAAATATAAAAAATAAAATATAATTTTTTTTTATTAAAATTATACTCAAGTATAGGAAAAAATTGCCAATTATATGATCTTAATTGATATTTAATAAACTATGACTTTTTAAACAATTTTTTTCATTCTATACAGTTTTTAACAATTTTCATGAAATTATAATTATGAATTTAAAATGTGATAATTTTTGTCACCATTGTCCTTATTGATTTTTATGAAAATATGATAATGAACATAAAAATTCTATTTTTACAGTACTCCTAAATCATCTATAACTTATAATCTTTTTGAGCAATATCAACTTTAAATAATGGCCAGTAAAGCTCAAAGTGTCTTCTTTTTATAGATATTTAAATTGTGTATGTAGCCCACTTTTATCAGGAACTGTTAACATTTAAATTTAGGTAGGGCATTTCAGCTGTGAGTCCAAAAATCTGTGCCGAAGGCTAAGAGGTTAATGAAATTATGATTATACATATAAAAATATTTTTACAATAACATTTTTGATGAAAATAAGTAATATTTTCGTCAGAACATGATTTGTGATGTTACCTTTTTTGTTTTTTATTTTTTAATATTGCACATTTAATGCTTTTATATAAAATTACGTTTCTGAATATAAATTCATATTTTCATATTCTTTATAAATATTTTTTAAATAATGATGATATTTGTATTAATAAAAGCTTTTTTTTGTCAAAACATGATTTTCGTACACTTATTGCACTTTTTAACGGTTTATCATGAAATTGAGCTTATGAATATAAAATTGTATATTTACATAAAACTATTTTTTTTATGAAAAAAAAATCCTATTGTTGTCAAAACATAATTTGTCATGTAACCTTTCTCGTTATTTGTTCACATATAGCACATTTAAAAAAAAAATTTATTAATTAAATTAAACTTATAAACAGAAAAAAATATATATTTATAAAATAGCAATCATATTTGTATGTATAAAGGCTTTATTTTTTCAAAACATGATTAAAGTCACGATTTTAAATAAATTACCAAGCCATTAGGGTTGCACAAGCCAGTGCACTCTTAGTGCTGGTCCTAAGCTCGGGTAAATGGGGAGGGTTGCATTAGGAAGGGCATCCAACGTAAAAAAAAATATGTATAATCAAATATGCGGATCACGAAAAAGAAATTCATACCGGATCGGTCGAGGCCCGGGTTAACAACAACCGCCACAGGTATCGTTGGACAACAGGGCACTGGTGGAAATAGGGATACTGTTGGCCGAAGGAGGAGAAGGAGAAGAGGAAGATGTCTACAGAGATAGCAGGGAAAGGAGAAGTGGAGGAGAGTGGAGGTTAAGGTTGGTACTTTAAATGTTGGTACTATGACTGGTAAAGGGAGAGAGGTAGCTAATATGATGGAGAGGAGAAATGTAGATATGTTGTGTGTTCAGGAGACCAAGTGGAAAGGGAGTAAGGCCAGGAACATTGGAGGTTTAAACTGTTCTATTATGGTGTGGATGGAAAGAGAAATGGTGTGGGAGTGATCCTGAAGGAAGAGTACACTAAGAGCAGTGTTGGGCAGAAACAAAGTTACTTTAGACAGTAACTAATACTGTAATGTGTTACTTTTAAAGATTCTGTTACTATTACCGAATCGTGCGTTACCCGTTACTTTTTTAAATGAATGAATTTGGGCTGGAGTGTAGACTACAGTCTAACCTGTTTACAACAGAGACACATTGTAGAATTGAAGGATAAACCACTGTAAACACGAAGAAGACGCACTGTGGGCGTGTCTTTGTTTATTTAGGTCTGTGCGGCAGTAATGGCGGGTCGAGGCGAGAGCAAGACGAGTTTCTAAAAGTGGATATATGCTCATTATTTCACTTTAGTTGAGCAAAAAGACAAAAACTTTTTAGTCAAATGTAAGTTGTGTCTTTCTGGTTCGAAGCTCATATCTACTGCGATAAACAGCAACTCCAATCTGTCGAAGCTTCTCCAGAAACTACATGCCTTGATGAAGCTAGAAGCTAACCAGGTGTTCTGTTCTACATTGTGGATAGTTTTCATACTTAAGCTGTGAAAGGAACATTTTTAAGAGCTCAACACAACAGCAGAAGCCACTTTAGTTTTTGATTGTGAATATATAATTCAGCTTGTTTTGTTATTTATTTCAGAAATCATTGTGATATATTCAGTTTGTGCTGGTCTGACTTTAATAAAATAGTGTTTAAAAATTGATTTGTGTTTAAGTCAGTTTTGTGTTTGTATAGAACATAACGCATAAAAGGGCATTAATGGGAACATTAAATAACGTTCTTTAAAAAAGTAACTAAAAAGGTACTTTGAACAGTAACGCATTACTTTTTGGTGTAATTAATCAACAAAGTAATTAAGTTAGTTTTTGAATGAAGTAACGAGTAACTGTAACTAGTTACTATTTTTTAGTAACGAGCACAACACTGAGTAAGAGTGTAGTGGAGGTGAAGGAAGTTTCTGATAGAGTGATGATCATGAAGCTGAAAGTTGAAGGCATGATGATAATGTCATCAGTTCTTATGCTCCATAAGTGAGCTGTGAGATGGAGGAGAAGGACATTTTTGATGAAAAATGTGGAGTGAGTTGGATTAAGTGGTAGAACGAATGATAGATTGGTGATTGGGGCAGATTTCAATGGGCATGAGGGTCAAGGGGAACAGAGGTGATGAGGAGATGATGGTTAGGTATGGCTTTAAGGACAGGAATGTGGAAAGGCAGACGGTGGTAGATTTTGCTAAAAGGATGGAAATAGCAGTGGTGAACACTTATTTTAAGAAGAAGGAGGATCATAGGGTGACGTATAAGAGTGGAGAAAGGTGCACACAGGTGGACTATATTCTATGTAGGAGATGCAACCTGAAGGAGACTGTAAGGTGTTGGCAGGGGACAGTGTAGCTAGACAGCATCGGGTGGTGGTCTGTAGGATGGGTTTGCAGGTGAAGAAGAAGAGGAGGAGAGCGAGGACTGAAAGAAGAATAAGATGGTGGAAACTGAAGGAGAAAGACTCTAGTGTGAGATTCAGGGAAGCGGTCAGACAGGGGCTCAGTGGTGGTAAAAAGGTGCTGGATGATTGGGCAACTACTGCAGAATTGTTAAGGGAGGCAGCTGAAAAGGTACTTGGTGTGACTTCTGGAAAGAGAAAGGAAGACAAAGAGATGTGGAGGTGGAATGAGGAAGTGAAGGAGAGCATAAGGAGGTTGGCAAAACAGAATTGGGATCGACAGAGTAATGATAAAAGTAGACAGGAGTACAAGGAGATGCGGCAGCAGGTAAAGAGGGATGTGGAGAAAGCCAAGGAAAAGGCATATGAGGAGCTCTATGAGAAGTTAAGTATTTTTACCGATTGGCCAGGCAGAGAGACTGAAGGATGTGCTGCAAGTTAGAGCAATAAAGGATGGAGATAGAAAGGTGTTGACTAGAGAGGAGAGTGTGTTGAGAAGATGGAGGGAGTATTTGTGCAGCTGATAAACGAGAAAAATGAGAGAGAGAGAAGGTTGTATGGTGTGCAGATGGTGAAGCAGGACATAGATAGGATCAGTATGGAGGAAGTGAGAGCAGCAATTAATAGGATGAAGAGTGCAAAGTCGGTTGGACCAGATGACATACCGGTTGAAGCATTGAGATCTTTAGGTGAGATGTCAGTGGAGTTTTTAACAAGATTGTTTAACAGGATTTCGGAAGGTAAGAGGATGCCTGAGGAATGGAGAAGGAGTGTGCTGGTACCGATCTTTAAGAACAAGGGAGATGTGCAAACCTGCAGTAACTACAGGGGAATTAAGTTGATCTGCACACTATGAAGTTATGGGAAAGAGTAGTGGAAGCCAGGCTGAGAGAAGAGGTGACCATCTGTGAGCAATAGTATGGTTTTATGCTGAGGAAGAGCACCACAGATTAAATATTTGCTTTGAGAATGTTGATAGAGAAGTATAGAGAAGGTCAGAAGGAGAAGGAGTCAGAGAAGTATGTGAGGGTGGTGCAGGACATGTATGAGGACAGTGTGACAGCAGTGAAGTGTGCAGTAGGAATGACAGACTAGTTCAAGGTGGAGGTTAGACTGCATCAAGGATCGGCCCTGAGCCCTTTCCTGTTTGCAGTTGTGATGGACAGGTTGACCGACGAGGTCAGACAGGAGTCTCAATGGACTATGATGTTTGCGGATGATATTGTGATTTGTGGTGAGTAGGGAGCAGGTTGAGAAGAGCCTGGAGAGGTGGAAGTACACGCTGAAGAAAAAGGAAATGAAAATCAGTAGGAGTAAGACAGAGTACATGTGTGTGAATGAGAGGAATGGAATGGTGCGGTTGCAGGGAGAAGAGGTGGAGTAGGTGGAGAAGTTCAGGTACCTGGGGTCAACAGTGCAAATTAATGAAAAGTGTGTTAGAGAAGTGAAGAAAAGAGTGCAGGCAGGGTGGAGTGGGTGGAGAAGAGTGGCAGGAGTGATTTGTGATAAAAGAGTATCTGCAAGAGTGAAAGGGAAAGTTTATAAGACTGTGGTAAAACCTGCGATGTTGTATTGTTTAGAGACAGTGGCATTGAGTAAAAGACAGGAAGTGGAGCTGGAGGTAGCAGAGCTGAAGATGAGGTTTTCGTTGGGAGTGACGAGGATGGACAGGATTAGAAACGAGTTTATTAGAGGGACAGCACATGTAGGATGTTTTGGAGACAAAGCGAGGGAGGCAAGATTGAGATGGTTTGGACATGTTCAGAGGAGGGACATTGGGTATATCGGAAGAAGAATGCTGAGGATGGAGCCACCAGAAAGTAGGAAAAGAGAAAGAGCAAGGGGGAGGTTTATGGATGTGGGGAGGAAAGACATGCAGGTAGTTGGGTTAAAAGAGACAGATGGAGACGGATGATCCGCTGTGGCAACCCCTAATGGGAGAAGCCGAAAGAAGAAGAAGATTTAAATTAAGCTCAAGAATAAAAAAATTGCATATTTTATTTCAAATCATGATTTGTCATGTCACCTTTCCATCACTTATTACTTTTTTTTAATGGTTGTTCATAAAATTGTGCTTTGTCAAGTCAACTTATTTTTATTTTTTTTTTTTAATATTGCACTTTTTAACTCTTTACTTGAACTTTTTAAATTCACATTTTCATATTTTTAATATATACATATAATACGTTTTAAGTTTTTATGAAAAATAAAATATTGTCAATACACAATTTGTCATGTAACCTTTCTAATTTTTTGTTTACGTATAGCATGTTTTAACCAGTTTAAAAAAAAATAAAGCTTATAAACAGAAAAAATATCTACAGTGAGGAAAATAAGTATTTGAACACCCTGCTATTTTGCAAGTTCTCCCACTTAGAAATCATGGAGGGGTCTGAAATTGTCATGGTAGGTGCATGTCCACTGGGAGAGACATAATCTAAAAAAAAAAAATTCTAGAAATCACAATATATGATTTTTAAACAATTTTAAAAATAAATAATTTGTATGATACAGCTGCAAAAAAGTATTTGAACACCTGTCTATCAGCTAGAATTCTGACCCTTAAAGACCTGTTATTCTGCCTTTAAAATGTCCACCTCCACTACATTTATTATCCTAAATTAGATGCACCTGTTTGAGGTCATTAGCTGCATAAAGACACCTGTCCACCCCATACAATCAGTAAGAATCCAACTACTAACATGGCCAAGACCAAAGAGCTGTCCAAAGACACTAGAGACAAAATTGTACACCTCCACAAGGCTGGAAAGGGCTACGGGGAAATTGCCAAGCAGCTTGGTGAAAAAAGGTCCACTGTTGGAGCAATCATTAGAAAATGAAAAAAGCTAAACATGACTGTCAATCTCCCTCGGACTGGGGCTCCATGCAAGATCTTTCACCTCGTGGGGTCTCAATGAGACCCCTCCATGATTTCTAAGTGGGAGAAATTGTAAAATAGTGTTCAAATACTTATTTTCCTCAAGTTCTATTTTGGTCTCATCTGACCACATGACTTTCTCCCATGAATCCTGGATCATCCAAATGGTCATTGGCAAACTTAAGACATGCCTGGACATGTGCTGGTTTAAGCAGGGGAACCTTCTTAAATGCATGATTTCAAACCATGACGTCTTAGTGTATTACCAACAGTAACCTTGGAAACGGTGGTCCCAGCTCTTTACAGGTCATTGACCAGCTCCTCCCGTGTAGTTCTGGGCTGATTTCTCACCTTCCTTAGGATCATTGAGACCCCACGAGGTGAGATCTTGCATGGAGCCCCAGTCTGAGGGAGATTGACAGTCATGTTTAGCTTCTTCCATTTTCTAATGATTGCTCCAACAGTGGACCTTTTTTCACCAAGCTGCTTGGCAATTTCCCCGTAGCCCTTTCCAGCCTTGTGGAGGTGTACAATTTTGTCTCTAGTGTCTTTGGACAGCTCTTTGGTCTTGGCCATGTTAGTAGTTGGATTCTTACTGATTGTATGGGGTGGACAGGTGTCTTTATGCAGCTAACGACCTCAAACAGGTGCATCTAATTTAGGATAATAAATGTAGTGGAGGGGGACATTTTAAAGGTCAGAATTCTAGCTGATAGACAGGTGTTCAAATACTTATTTGCAGCTGTATCATACAAATAAATAGTTTAAAAAACATATATTGTGATTTCCGGATTTTTTTTTTTTAGACTATGTCTCTCACAGTGGACATGCACCTACGATGACAATTTCAGACCCCTCCATGATTTCTAAGTGGGAGAACTTGCAAAATAGCAGGGTGTTCAAAAACTTATTTTCCTCACTGTAACAATCATATTTGTATTAATATAAGCATATTTTTTGTCAAAACTTGATTTACGTCACATTTTTGTTCACATATATTATTTTATTGGCTCAAATGAAATTATGATTATTAATATCAAAATTCATATTTTTATAATAACTATCATGTTTTTATGAAAATAACTCATTTATGACAAATCACGGTCACGTCACTGTTTTTGTTTTTCATTTACAATATGCACGTTTTAAATTTATTTATTGAATTTAAACTTATTAAGATAATATTTTTTATGAAAGAATTAAATTTCTTTTGTAAAAACATGATTTGTCCTATACCCTTTTTGCATACTTATTGCGTTTTTTAACGGTTGTTAATGAAATAATGATTATTAATATATAAATTCATATTTTCATATTAACTATAATTTTTTTAAATGAAATAATTTATATCTTTTGTCAAAACATGATTTGTAATGTCACATTTCGCGTTTTTTGGTCATGTATTGCACGTTTTAAAGTTTTTAATGAAATGAAGCTTCTAAATAGAAAAAGTTCCCTGGTGGTCTAGTCGTTAGGATGCGGCGCTCGTAATGCTGCGGCCCGGGTTCGATCCCCGGTCAGGGAATCAACCCCAGCCATTAGGGTTGCACAACCCTTAGTGCTGGTCCCAAGCCCGGATAAATGGGGAGGGTTGCATTAGGAAGGGCATCCAGCGTAAAAACGTGCCAAATCAAACATGCGAGGATCTGCTGTGGCGACCCCTAATGGGAGAAGCCGAAAGAAAGTTTAATCTTATAAATAAAAAATCTATCATATTTGTGTAAAACAACGCATAATTTATTTTGTCAAAACATGATTTATGCCACCTTTTCTTACACTTATTGCAGTTTTTTATGAAAAAACTATTATATTTTATGGAAAAAAGGCATATTTTTTGTCAAAACATGATTTGTTATGTTAACTTTTCGTTTAATTATTGTACTTCATGGTTTTAATGAAAATATGCTTTTGAATATGAACATTAACATTTTCAAAATGTCTATATATTTTAAGAAAAAAAGTCATATTTATGTCACAACATGATATTTAAGGTCAACTAGTCGATAAATAATTGCACTTTTTAATGGTTTCATAGAATTATGCTTATAAATATGAAAATTCTTATTTTCATAATTATCATATTTTTATTTAAAAAGTCATATTTTTGTCAAAACATGATGTGTCATGTGATATCTCATCAAATGAATGCAAATGCCCCGGGTCAATTTCCTTCTGTAAGTGCAAATAAGGCTGAGACTTGCGGAATCGCATTTTCAGTGCCTAAGAAGCTCATTTCGTTACAGCACTTATACGGCATTGCCAAACGTGAGCTGTTAAAACATTTGTGATGAAATATGACTTTCTGAATCAGTTTCTCTCATTTGTGCCCTTTAAAACAATTTTTTATAGAATTATGCTTATGAATATGAAAATTCATATATATATTTTTTTAATTCATATTTTTGTCAAAACGATTTGTCATGTCAATTTTTTTTCCGGTCAAATAAGTACTTATATACATTTAAAATAAACATTTTCAATATAAATCATATTTTTTGTCAAAACATAATTTGTCATGTCATCTTTTTTGTTTAAATATTGGACTTTTTAATTTTTTTCATAAAATAAAAAGATAAATAGATTAAATAGATTTTTATAAAATTATGTCTCTGAAAATGTTTAATCATATTTTAACAATAGGTTTTACATTTTTATAAAAAAAAAAAAATCATATTACACAACAGTCTATTCTCTTAATTTCTCTGCTTCCAGTACGTGTATACGGATATTAGATTTTTTGTCCAATCGGATTTGCTGCCATGTCAATCTGATCTGCTCAGGGCCTTCAAAACCAGTACTGCTGATCTCTTTACCTTAGTCTTTATAAAAAATAGCTCTGTTTCTTTAACCAGTAGGATTTTAAATTCGCCTCACATGCCCAGAATAGCGTCAGCATTTTTCCATCCTCTTATCGGTTTGTCAGAGGAAAACTGTTACAGCCAAGTTTGACTGGCAAAACACGTCTGTTGTGCTCTGCAGACATTAATTAATCTGAGTTAGACTTTTTTGTGCTTACGGAGGAAGAGAAATTGATTTGTCTCGGACATGATTAAAAATAAATTTTCAAGAAATGCTAGACATCGTGAGGAGAGGTCGTCCAACCCCGAAGCTTGCAAGCTAAGCCCAGAAAGGGTTTGTTCGCCACTTTCAGACCAGTGCATACGAGCGGTACCACTGGCTTACAGTCTCTTAGGAGCGGTGCAAAGTATGAGCATGCACCTCTGGTGAGTAAGTTGTATTTTATTTAGATTTTTATGTTTTTGTAAAAGCATCACAGCCATTATTCAGTTTTTAAGAACTGCATAGGACAATGCAACAAAAATATTTCAACCTCTCCAAAGTGGTTAGGGAGCTTTGCACTCTTTAAAGTGAAAAGTATAAAGCCCTTTATAAAATTGAAATTGCTATTAAAATCTAAGCCTTGAACTAATTTTGTGTCATCTGTCTGTAAATGGTTAGCAGAAGAATTGTAGCCCTCGAAAATTCAGTGTTTAATGAATATGGGACCCTGGAACCACCAGAAATCCCAACCAAAAATAAAAGTCCTCAATGTAAGGCCATGTTCAGACCATCTCTCTAGACCAAAATTAATGGATCTGCCAATCAGTTTAAAACTTTTGTATCACACCTCCATTAAGTCAGCTATGTTGCCAGCAGTAATGATGATTGGACAGCATACCAGGAAAGTTACATACTGTATGTAGGGGCCACAGCTCATTGGATAGAGGAGGAAACCTTGGAGAGGAGATCTGCCCCACTCGCTTGCTTTAGCAGCCCGGTTGAAATAAAGTTGACTCTTGCACTGATGTTGGCGTTTGACTCTTTTTCCTGTTTTATTTTCCTTATAATGCACCGTATTAGACTTTAAAACACCTTATTTGCATCCACAATTCCCTTTTTATTTGAGTCCACAACAACACCGTAAGAGCTTTGTGCCTCCTTCAACCAGGTACTAAAATAAAAGAAGGCCAAAAAACACAAAAATAACCAAAAATAAACCATATGCTACACTAATCAGGCAAATATAACTACTCTAAATTACTTTTTGCTGCTTTAACTTTATATTTAAACGTTTTGACTCCGTAACCGTGTTGCTTCTTCTCTCCATGCATGAGCGATCTCCACATGTGCCCGATTTTCGTGTATGCGCGATCTTCGCGGCAGTCCGTCTAGCCGTCATTTCAAAATAAAAGTCTCTATAGGCTTAATAACTTTAATTGCCGATATTAAATTTGCAAAACAGAATAAACACATAATATTTAGAAAACTTAAACTTATGTTCAGTATAGTGCATGTAGAGAATATAGAGCGTATTTAAAACTACTCAAATAACTGTGGGTTATTTACACTCCCACCAAAATCACGAGTGACTATAATCTCAAACTTGAATCACGAGTGATTTTCAAAATGAATTAACCATTACTTAGCCTAGATGAAAGTAAAACAAAGAACTAATCATTTATTATGAACTGCTTAGCTTAAAGGATACATGAAGTTGTTTAAGCTGCCTCTAGCAGCAGGACTAATTTCTGCACTGGGCGCTCGACTACTGATGGTTTGCTCAGACGTTTTCCATTCTTTCCCAGCCTTCTGTCTCCAAAGCGTATTTTTACTCTTCTCACTAGATTATCCTTGCTAACCACAGTCTCAATAACTTCTGCCATACGCCACTCATTTCTAGGCAAGTCTTCTGCTTTCTCCAACACTATTTCTCCAACTTGCATGTTCCTCTTGGGGGTTAGCCAGCATTGTCTGGTTGCGATGTTAGACAAATACTCCTTTCTCCAACGGCTCCAGAACTGTTCGGCTAAGTACTGGATATAGCGCCATCTCTTGCGAGCATACAGGTCTTCTCTGACAAATTTGCCAGGGGGTGGTAAAGCTTGGGCAGATTTCAAAGTGAGCAGATGGTTTGGGGTTAGGGGTTCAGGACTTTTAGGATCATTTAAATTGTCTATTGTCAGCGGTCGGCTATTTACAATTGCCATAGCTTCGTAGAAGAAGGTCCGTAGACAGGAATCATCCAGTTTTCCAGAAGATAAGGACAGAGTGGAATGAAGGACGCTTCTTAGGGTCCTAATCTGTCTCTCCCAAACTCCTCCGGTGTGACTTGCATGAGGTGCGTTAAAGACAAAATCACACTGCCTTTCTGCCAAGAATGCCACCAGACGGTTGTTGTCAATCTCCCTTAAAGCCTTTGCAAACTCGTTCTTGGCTCCAATAAAGTTACTTCCTTGGTCACACTTTATCTGATGAACCGCTCCTCTGATGGCGATGAAACATCTCAGACTATTAATAAAGGAGTCCGTGGACATATCATCTAGCATCTCAATGTGGATGGCTCTGCAACAGAAACAGGTGAGAAGAAGTCCGTACCTCTTGCATGATCTAGGCCCTTGTTTTGTGAAGAACGGGCCGAAACAGTCCATTCCACAGTACGTGAATGGCGGGGATGGATCTATGCGCTCTGAGGGCAGATCTGCCATTTTTTGATGTTCTGTGGGTCTGCGGTGTTTACGACATTTTATACAGTGTTGCACAAAAGAGGCTACAGTCCTGTTTACTCCTGGAATCCAAAATCCTCTTGATCTGATCTCATTGATAGTTAAGCCTTTACATTGATGTCCAGTTTTCTTATGACAATCAGCAATTAGGAGTTTTGTTAGGTAATGTTCCTTTGGAAGGATCACCGGATGTTTGACAGAGTGTGGAACAGAAGCATTGCCAAGTCTTCCTCCCACCTTAAGCAATCCATCATGATCCACAAAGGCATCAAGATAGTGTAGCCTGTTACTGCGAGGTAGTGTCTTGCCCTTACTCAACAATGCTATCTCCTCTGGATATGTCTGACTCTGCAAGTCTTTGATAACAGTGCGCTTAGCATCCTCACGCTCCACTACTGTACTGTGATCACTTGACTTGTCCTTTCTCACTCTACGAAGTAGGCGTGCCACTGCTTGGGTGACTTTGGACCATGAAGATAACCTTGTGAGTCGGTCAGATAAACAGGTGTCCCCTACTGTATAGGTATTCAGTGATGTAGCCTTTTTGACCTCTGGATCTCCAATTTGAAGTTGAGGGTTAACATCCACAGGAGGAGGTATATGTCTTTGCCATAAGATGTTGGGTCCAGTGAACCAGCAGGAAGTGACAAGATCATCAATACTTAGGCCTCGTGATGCATAATCGGCTGGATTCTCATCCGAGGGAATATACCACCACTGTTGAGGAGCGGAACTGTGATGAATTCTCTGAACTCGATTCGCAACAAATGTGTGAAAGCGACGAGCTTCGTTACTGATGTAACCCAGTACCACTTGGGAGTCAGTCCAGAAATATACCTCTGCATCAGTAAGATTAATTTCTTCTTTCAGCACATCATTTACTGCAACTGACACAACCGCCGCAGTCAACTCTAACCGAGGAATTGTTGTGACTTTGAGTGGAGCTACCCTAGATTTAGCCATGAGCAAAGTACAATGGACATCACCTTGTTCGTTTTCGATTCGGAGGTATGAGCACTGGCTATACCCATTCGTACTGGCGTCCGAAAAGTTATGAATCTCTTTCCTTGTGATTTTTCCAAATCTAGCAGGTACAACACAACGAGGAACCTTGACCTTCACCAAGTTAGTGAGATCTGTCTTCCAGTGCTCCCACCTGGGCCGCAACACATCAGGTAAGGGATCGTCCCAGCCCATGCCATTTCTGCAGGTTTCTTGAAGAATAGCCTTTCCCTTCAGTACAAACGGCAAAAGAAACCCTAAGGGATCGAACAAGGAGGCCACAGTTGACAGTATACCTCTTCGGGTTGCTGGTTGGTCCTTAAAGTTAACACGAAATATGAAGTTGTCATCATCCGGATGCCAGTAAAGGCCTAAAGCTCTTTCCAAAGGCTCATTGGAGAGGGAAAGATCAACAGTCTTAACATCTGTTGCATGTTCAGAGGATGGTATGCTCTCTAAAACTGCCTTATTGTTAGAGACAAACTTATGCAGCCTCAAACCTCCCAGACTACAAAGATGACGTGCTTCTTGTGCCAACTGAATTCCTTTCTCTGCATTTTCAACACTGGAAACTCCATCATCATTGTAAAAATCTCGCATAATGAATTGTGAGCCTAGGGAGTGTGAATGCTCACCCTCTTTTGCAAGATGCTTCAATCCAAAGTTGGCACACCCAGGGGACGACGAGGCACCAAAAAGATGTACTCTCATTCGAAAGGTTTGAGGTGGTAAGTTGACATCTCCATTTCTCCACCAAAGGAATCGTAAGTAGTCTCGATCTGCTTTGTCGACATGGAACTGGTGAAACATTCTTTCGATATCACACATCAAAGCAACTGGATGATGTCTGAACCTTAAAAGAATTCCCACCAGGCTATTCATCAGGTCAGGGCCTGTGAGCAAATGGTCATTTAGGCTGGCTCCCTTGTATCTGGCAGAACAGTCGAAGACTATGCAAATTTTCCCGGGCTTCTTTGAGTGATACACCCCGTGATGGGGGATGTACCATTTTTCTCCCTCCTTTCCTTCATCCAGGTCTCCTTCAGCGTCTCCGTTTTCTATGATCTCCTCCATGAACTTCACATAATGTTCTTTATACACTTTATCCTTCTCTAATCTCCTCTTGAGATGTTGAAGTCTTACCACTGCAAGGGGTTTGTTATCTGGAAGGAAGGGTCTCTGCCTGAAAGGAAGTGGCATTTCTAAGTGATTGTCTTTGTTCATTTTGACGTTTTCTTCTAGTCTGTTCAAGAACACAATGTCCTCCTGAGACACTGCCTTTGTGATTTAATTAGTGTCCTTGAAATCTGACTCTAGTAATTTAATAAGATCTGCTGGTGTAACAGAAGGAATTTCCTTGATAGATACTCTGTGACATATGTTAACACCACTTATTGACTCATGATTCTTCAACGAAGGGCCCACAATGCTCCATCCAAGATCCGTGCGAACAGCATATGGCTCGTTGACTGCTCCAATGTTCACTTCTCTGGGTGCTAGAACTCTGGAACTGTTATATCCTATCAAGAGTCCAACCTCACAATCTTGAAGTGGGGGAATTTTATCTGTGAGAGCAGTGAGATGTTTCCAGTGTCTGGCAGTCTCATTGGTCGGGATGTGCGCACGGTCCACAGGGATACATTGCCTTGTGTATGCAGGAGGAAGGTCTAGAACGACTGTAGAATTAAAGCCTCTGACTCTGAGACCAGACACCCTTTCACTTGTTGTTAATGAATCTCTTCCAACCATAGTAGTGAGTCTAAGAGTAACTGGACATGAGTTTACCTTTAGAGTTTGACTTACTGCCTCTTCAATGAAGATCGAGTCACTTTGTGTGTCTAGAAAAGCATAGACAAGTTTCTCAGAGACCGGGTCTCTTTGTGAAGACAACCACACAGGTACAATCATTGAGGTGATGGTGGATGTACAACCAGATTCTACACTCAAAGACGTTGTTACAACTCTCTCAGGTGCATTTTCTGAGGCATGACTAGGAGAAGACTTCGACCTCATAACAAAGGTGTCATCGTGCAGGCATGTAGGATGTCGTCTTCTGCATGTATCACATGTATGTCTGACACTCTCTGGCACTATGACTGGGCTTCAAACATCCGTAGCACAGCTTATTGTCCTTAATGAACTGCCTTCGCTCTTCAAGAGATCTTACAGAGAATTTAGAACAATCATGAATTCTATGCTCTTCGCTTTGACAGAATAGACATGGTTTAATGACCTTACTAGACAACCTTGGATTCTCATGCTGTGTAACCATCTTTGTATGGAAGACATTGGCCTTATTCTTGCCAAGCTTAGGGTCGTGTCTTTCCTTGTTAGCTTCAGAGGTATGGAGGGCAGAGTAGGAAGTAATAGGGTTGCAAGCTACTTCAGCCTCTACTGAAACAAATCTGGCAAAGTCGTGAAAGGTTGGGAAATTTTGAGTCTCACTCAACGTTTGTGTGGCTTGACGATTCCAACGGGCAGCCGCCCAATCTGGAAGTTTGCTGACGAGTTTTCTGTTCTCTTCACAATCATGCAATATATCCAGTCCCTTTACATGAGGCATAGCACCTGTACAAGCATTTAAGAAATCCGAGTCCTTCAGCATCCTTGCTTTGTATCCTGGGCCAGCTTGAGAATTTTTCTCTGAATGCTCTTTGTATGATGAATGGCTGTCCATAACGATCTTGCAGTCTTTTCCACGCGTCTTGGTAGGCTAGCTCATCGTTTCTGTAAAGGATGCCTTCTAAAGTCTTACGAGCAGGACCAGTGACATACCTTTTCAAGTAATACAATTTATCTGCTGAAGAGATGTGCCTTTTGTCAATGAGTGATTGGAATGAAGTTTTCCACTCAATGAAATGAATGGGGTCACCACTGAAGATAGTAGGCTCTGGCATAGGAAGTCTGTTCAACATCATGCTATCTTGGACGGCCTGTGCTAGGTAAGATACATCAGCACTGGTAGGTGGTGATAACGCCTTTTCATTCAGGATTGGCTTAACTGAGGTTGCACGTGCAGGCTCTGGCATAGAAATGCTTACAGGTTGCTGCAGCTCACTGTTCTGATTAACAGAATGAATCGTTTCTTCTCTGTCATAAACTTCTAGTCTTGCTCTAGCTGCCTTTACCTCCCTTACTGCTTGTAATGTTTGCAACTCACTTTCTTCAGCATTAAGTTCTTGCCTTTGCTTCTCTTCTAGAAGTTGAATTCATTTCCTTTGTTCATTTTCCTCTATCATAGCAGCGTATTCTGCTTCCTTAGCTGCAAGCTCTGCCGCTGCTTCAATTCGTTTAGCTCTTAGCGCAGAGTTCAATGAAGATTGACTTACAGGTATACTTGCTTCAGAACTGATACGTGAAACTGTAGAGCCATAAACAGAGCGAGCATAATCTCGGACAAGCAGTTCACGAAGACGCCCCTTCACTGCTTCACTGTCAAAGTCTCCATCAACACCTGAGATCCTCTCATAAGCAATCTTTACAATGTCCTTTGTCACCGCATCGCAAGCATCAATCCGTCTTCTCATATCTGTGGAAGGAGTGACATCACTGCGGACCTTTATGTATGCATCCATTACATTGTCTCTTTCCCTTTCCATTGTATCTACAAGCATTGCTAATTCACTCTCAGAGATGTCTGTTTTCATCTGCTCCCTTGCCTTTCGAGCCTCAGCCTTCCACTGCTCATATGTGCGGATAAGCCTGCTTTCTGCTTTTTGGGACTTCTCCATCTGATATGCAAACATTTTCTCTGTTGGAATACGTTTGCGAACAGAACGGCGTATTTCATTTCCTTCTCCCTCTGAATGATCTTCTATCTCATCATCTACATCCTTACTTTGAGAAGGTTGCATTTTAACTGCTTCCATTTCCTCCACTGGAATACATGGCTCTGATCCTTGGCTAGTCATCATTTACATCAGCATATAGAATCAATGAGATAAAGCTCTTACTGTAGCAGCCCGGTTGAAATAAAGTTGACTCTTGCACTGATGTTGGCGTTTGACTCTTTTTCCTGTTTTATTTTCCTTATAATGCACCGTATTAGACTTTAAAACACCTTATTTGCATCCACAATTCCCTTTTTATTTGAGTCCACAACAACACCGTAAGAGCTTTGTGCCTCCTTCAACCAGGTACCAAAATAAAAGAAGGCCAAAAAACACAAAAATAACCAAAAATGAATCGTATGCTACACTAATCAGGCAAATATAACTACTCTAAATTACTTTTTGCTGCTTTAACTTTATATTTAAACGTTTTGACTTCGTAACCGTGTTGCTTCTTCTCTCCGTGCATGAGCGATCTCCACATGTGCCCGATTTTCGTGTATGCGCGATCTTCGCGGCAGTCCTTCTAGCCGTCATTTCAAAATAAAAGTCTCTATAGGCTTAATAATTTTTAATTGGCGATATTAAATTTGCAAAACAGAATAAACACATAATATTTAGAAAACTTAAACTTATGTTCAGTATAGTGCATGTAGAGAATATAGAGTGTATTTAAAACTACTCAAATAACTGTGGGTTATTTACACTTGCCATAGATAGAAAGAGTCACACATACATTTGATGTAATAATAGGCGTTCTTGATGATATTCATTGTCAGTATAAAATAAGGGAAAAAGTGGTAAGAACCACAACAGCCAGTGGCCCAAACATCATCAAAACATTCCATGTATTTATACTTACACTATAATTTTTATATGCTTGAAATAATGTGTATTTGGAGCAAAAAAAGGAATATTGGAAAGACCAAAATGTTTATAGTTTGTCTTTAAAGTCTACTTTTTCTTTTAACTTACAAAATTGTGATCCAAATGGAGAAATTGAATTACTTTTTTGTTTGAAGACTGCGATCCCTGCGTGGTGGGTCTAGCACTGCTGTATTGTCTAAATGTTAAGTGTTAAGTGTGTGTCTGTTCTTTGTTCTGTGTAAAGAAGATGGGTCATGACATCTCTCACCTATTGGAGGAAGAAAATCCCAAAGATTTAATGTATAGAATAGTGCCGGTTATTGGACTACCGTAATTTCCGGACTATAAAGCGCAAATATAAGCCGCACCCACAAAGATTTTTATTTTGAACATAAATAAGCCGCAGGTGTCTACACTGAAACTAAAGAACTTTACACAGGCTTTAACGAAAGACAGTGACTGTTACACGGTGTAACGGGTGAAATATGTTGTGGAGCGGAATTTTGGGAATAGCCTGCCGCGGAATTTTTCTCGGTATTACTGCATGTGTGCAAGGCCGAGGAATATGTCCTTATTATTTTCTGATGCTCATTTCTACGTTTCTTTGACTAACCTGTAATGCTGTTGCCAAGAAAAATAAAAAAGCACGAGTTTTGGAAACCTGTTTGTGCTCATAGCAAGCTATCCCATGACCCAGACTCAACGCGTTACAACGACTCGTATCTAAACAGTAGCCTACCAAGAAAGTCATTGTTCAGAGTCTTCCTCCTTCCTTTTACAACTATTTCTCTCAAAGGTTTTTCTTTTGGCATCGTCCCGATGCCGTGCAGCTCAGAACACAGGTGAAGTGCGTTTTTTCATGTCCGGTTGCTTTCAGCGTGACGAATAATTCACATTTCCTGTAGACAGTCCGAGTAAGCGGCAGGTCAAACATCAGAGGAACCTCATCCATATTTATGATTCAGTGGGAGCGCATCTGATTTAATATAAAGAGTTTCATTGGTTCACCTGAACCCGTTTGGCAATTTCATTGGTCTAATGTTATGGGGTTCAGTTTTTGGCTTGAAGCTTGTGAAACCGGAAAAACCCAGGAAAAATCCATATATTAGCCGCTTCGTTGTTTAAGCCACGGGGTTCAAAGCGTGGGAAAAAAGTATAGTCCGGAAAATATGGTAATCCTTATTTAAAAAATTTGGAAGGTTGGAGTAAAAGCATGTTTCAGGTTGAAATATTCTCAATAAAAATTGAGTTTTAAACACAATCTAGCGGTTTCTACTCTGATCCAGGTTTAGTTAACTCGCTATGCTCTTTGCTGCAACAGATTGTGGTGGATTCCAGCCCTAACACAAAACTCAAGGTGGCGTTCCTATCAGAAAGGAAAATTGCATCTATATGGGGAATAGATAGGGTTCCAATTCCATGTCCTGAAACTCACCCTTTGTTTGTTGTGACAATGACTAGTACAAGTTTTTATCATAGACTTAGTCTTGTGTGAGAACTACAAGGCGAGCACCAGTTAGTGAATGGAGGGCGAGGCCGGGGGAGACAAGTGGTAAGTGTCACACACCTGTTGGGAATGTGTCTAATCAGTGTTTTCTTTTGCAGCAAGTGGATAATGTCGGCTAAAATTATTTGAGAATATGCTTATTTATGTTTAGCGATACTAGGGAGAAGCCCTAAAAGAAAACCCCATTAACAAAAACAGTCCAGAATGGAAAGTCCCAGTAAAGAAAATGACACACAGGCTCATAACACAAGGTTCTGGAATGTTTATTAATTCCCACAAAAAAACGACATGAACAGGAAAAATCCACAGTAGTGTTTGCCCGTTTAATGGAGCTGCTTGGAAAATTGGAAACTTGAGGGACACGCACGAGACAATATAATGGCCACATGCATTTATCAGGAGCAGGTGTTGTTGCAGCAGCCACATGAGTAAGCAGAAATTGGTGCTGTTTCAGTGTAGATATGACAATAGAGGATAAGCGACGCTGTGCAGAAAAGCGCCTGGCTGACAGAACAAATAATATGCAAAGAATTAATAAAAACGAAATTAAGTGCTTATGCAAAATACTGAAATTACTAGACAAATTAAATTACCTTTAATCAAAAAAATGAGAAGAAAGCAAGGTAGAAAGCACATTAGGCTAACTTGCAGGAGCCAAAGTGTTTTCCAAACTTGATGCCAATGCAGGGTTTTGGCAGATTCCACTTTCAAAAGAATCCTCTTTGCGAACCACATTTATAACTCCATTTGGCTGGTTTTGCTATAACCGTCTATGCTTTGGAATCTCTTCTGCACCTGAGCATTTCCAAAAGCGCATGTCCAGGATTCTTGAGGGACTGGAAGGTGTTGTTTGTCAAATGGATGATGTGCTAGTCTGGGGATCGTCACAGAGTGAACATGATGAGAGGCTAAGAAGGGTGCTCTCAAAGCTTCAGGGAGCTGGAGTCACACTAAATGAGAAATGTGAGTTTTCCAAGACAAAAATCAAGTTCCTTGGACAGATCGTTGAGGCATCTGGGGTGAGCGCAGACCCAGATAAGCTGGAAGCAGTTAAAGCAATGAGACAGCTATGTAATATCAGTGAAGTAAGGCGGTTCTTGAGAATGGTAAACCACCTCAGTAAATTCTTACCACATTTGGCAGTGAAAACGCAGCCACTCAGAGACTTACTGAAAAAGTCCAATATGTGGGTTTGGGGGTCGCATCAGCAAGAGGCCTTCGAGAAAATCAAAGAGGAACTGACAACACCACCAGGTTTGGCGCTGTATGATCCAAATAAGGATACAGTTGTTTCTGCAGATGGTGCTGTTCTCCTCCAGAAGCAAGCAGACAATGTATGTAAACCTGTGGCATATGCTTCAAAGACTCTCAGTAACACAGAGCAACAGTATGCACAAATAGAGAAGGAGGCATTGGCCTCCACATGGGCGTGTGAGCGGTTTGCAGAGTTTCTCATTGGGAAGAGTTTCCACATTGAAACCGATCATAAACCTCTTGTTCCTCTGCTTGGCTCCAAGACGTTGAAAGAACTCCCTCCATGCATTCAGCATCTTCGCATGCGTCTTCTGAGGTTTTCATACACCATATCACATGTGGCTGGCAAAAACATTGCGACAGCAGATGTGTTGTCTAGAGCTCCCATAAACAGTACAGCGGGAGGGCTTTCTGAAAATTATATTTACCTGTATGACTCTGTAATGGCGAGCCTTCCAGCCACTAAAATGAGGCTCAAAGAGATCTGGGAGCACCAGCAGCTAAAGAAGTACTGTGTGGAAGGTTGGCCAAGTAAGTTGCAGTGATGATAGACAGGTTGAAGGACAAGGTCAGACAGGAGTCTCTGTGGACTATGATGTTTGCGGATGATATTGTGATTTGTGGTGAGAGTAGGGAGCAGGTTGAGAAGAGCCTGGAGAGGTGGAGGTACACGCTGGAGAGAAAGGAAATGAAAGTCAGTAGGAGTAAGACAGAGTACATGTGTGTAAATGAGATTCAGGGCAGTGGAGCGGTTGCAGGGAGAAAAGGTGGAGAAGGTGGAGGAGTTCAGGTACCTGGGGTCAACAGTGCAAAGTAATGGAGAGTGTGTTAGAGAAGTGAAGAAAAGTGTGCAGGCAGGGTGGAGAAGAGTAATAGCAGGAGTTTGATATAAGAGTATCTGTGAGAGTGAAAGCGAAAGTTAATAGGACTGTGGTGAGCCCTGCGATGTATGGTTTAAAGACAGTGGCATTGAGTAAAAGACAGGAGGTGGAGCTGGAGGTAGCAGAGCTGAAGATGTTGAGATGTTTGTTGGGAGTGACGACGATGGACAGGATTAGACAGGAGTTTATTAGAGGGACAGCGCATGTAGGACGTTTTGGAGACAAGGTGAGGGAGGCGAGATTGAGATGGTTTGGACATGTGCAGAAGAGGGACATGGGGTATATCAGTAGGAGAATGCTGAGGATGGAGCCGCCAGGAAGGAGGAAAAGAGGAAGACCAAGGAGGAGGTTTATGGATGTGGTGAGGGAAGACATGCAGGTAGTTGGTTTGAAAAAGGCAGAAGTAGAGGACTGGGGGGTCTGGAGATGGATGATCGCTGTGGGGACCCCTAATGGGAGAAGCCGAAAAGAGAATGCTTAAGTCAGTTATGTCCCAGAACATCCATGCAACCACATTGACACTTCATTTGAAGAGCAAAGACTTTTCTTGGTGGAAGAAAGCCAAAAAGGCAAGAAGAAACATAACAGCCATTAGTAAAAATATTTAACTAACACTTAACCTTTAGAATAAAAGAAGTGATCCAAGAGCAACCAATGATTGTGAAGGTTAATTTAATATGGACTGCACTTTTTATTTTCTATAGCAGGAAATATTTATTATATTTCTTATTATGTGTTAAAATCACAGTATATAATGTGTACTCAATATTTCATAGTAAGTTTCATTATTGTTAATACAATTGAATGTTTGTTGTAAATCTTACCACATCACCAACAAAAAACCAACTTCTGTGAGGCTACGTGGCAGCCACTGACAAGTACACATCTCAGCTCCTATAAATTATGCAGAGCCAGAGGAGGATCATTTGGACTTGACATGATTGAGCTCCTCGTAAGACTTGATTAAAGGGGAAGTAAATTTCAGTGTTTAAACATTTTACAATTTGATCTATATAGTTTAGCTGATGATAACATTTTCATGCTTTGTCTATTTGGTTGTTTCTTTTGTATGATTTGGAAGATGACATAAATTGTTAATCACACAATGGTGGTTGCTTTGGAAGGCTTGCAATTGTTGTAAATGTAAAGTATGTATCAAAAACTTTCAAAGGTTCAAAGCAGGGGTGACCAAAATTGCTTTTGCAAAGCCAATGTCCTATGGAGTAGAGTTCCAACCTACCTGGAAATTCTAGTAATAGTGAAGACCTTGATTGATAGTTGATTAAGATGTTACAGACAGAAAGACAGTGGCCCTCTAGGATTAGGACTGGACACCCCTAACTTAAGTGGTTTACAGTTTTTAGTGTTTTCATCTTATTTATGTGTTCTAGACCTGTGCTTGGCATTCTTTATGTGTTGACTGTTTAATTGTATTTACTTTTGCTTATTGATTTTACTATATACAACTATGTACAACTAGAAAGTTTGAAACTAGTCTAACGCATAGCCTGTTCAGTCTTAAAAAAATTAAATCCCACTCTCTTGTGATAACATACTATCTATTTCTATATTTCTATGCTTAATATATTCTTATAGTGTTGTGATACAGATGGAACAAAAGGTGCCTCTATTTTAATTCTCTCAGTTTTGGAAGAAAACACCCAAACAACATTACCAATTATCCAGAACATTGCTGTTGTACTGGACTAGGTTGTTGTTCTGGAAGATCTTCCAGACTGCTCTACTGATCTGGCCTTTAAATACCAAACCTGGGATGTGAATGCACTTAGAATATTCTTTTATTTAAAAACAGTGGTTGGTTTCTGAACAATTTTTGGTTAACTTGCATCAAGTTAGCAGTTAATTTTTTCATTGAATTTTTTTATAATCAATGCAAGATTTAATTGGGAGCCAGTGTAGACTGAATAAAACAGGGATGATGTGGTCATATTTTATGGTTCCGGTAAGGACTTTTTTGCTGCTGCATTCAGGACTGATATTTTGGAGCTTATTGATTGTATTGATTGATTGTATGCACTCAACCAGACAGAAAACAGTAGTACAGCAGTCTAATCTAGATTTAACAAAAGCATATATATATATTACAATATTACATTGGAGATTTGGCCTGTAACATGTAGCAAACCATGAATATGCAAGGTTCATTGTACACATTTTTTTTCAAATTCATTATTTAAATTAATAATTAATTTATGACATTTCAGATAAAAAAAAAAACAGCAGAAAAACACAAATTCAGTTTCATCAAGTGCCAAAAGGTCATCAACTTGTTATTAACTATGCCGGGCATGTCTCAACAACTATGACCACCTAGTGAAATACTGCATGTCAAGGCTGTATCGATCACTAAATGACTACTTTTAATTAACTGCGATACATTTGAAAATGGCCATTGTTCCTATCAAAGTCTGCAATGCAGACCATATTCCCCTAGGCTTTCCACTCTTAATCTGCAATATGGCAAGTATGCATGCTCAAAACCGATTCTTAATGAATTGACTTCTACCAATAACCTTCCTTCAAAATGCAAGCTATTGTTCAACATGAATTTTGCTTTGCCATGCTTGCAGCTCGACAAACAGTTAAATGGCATCACAAACAACATAGCAAATTCAGTACAGGTAGTTGTCGACTTACGACCTATGCAACTTACGACCACAATCGCTAGCCACGGCGTACGACAGTGCGTACCATCTTCCGGCATAATTTTACAGTACTGTACATATAGCCTACTCTACTTATGACCAAATCATGTTACGACCGGTCTGTCTGTCCCAATCATGGTCGTAAGTCGACGACTACCTGTATATACTAAAAAGTTTTAAAATTATATTAAGAGGGTAAAACATTACCATCCTGACACCCAGCTTTACGCTTTACTATTAGTCATAAAAAAATGAAACCTTACTAAACACTTTATAACTAAGCAGCTGGATTCAAATAACACAAACACACACACACACACATATATATATATATATACAGTGCCCTCCACAATTATTGGCACCCCTGTTTAAGATGTGGTCGTGGACTTCTAAAAAATTCTCCTTTTTTTTAAAACAACATAGAACCCAAATGCAAAAAAAGAGAAAAATCCAACCTTTCATTTAAGTACATAACTTTGGTGGTAAAAAAAATCATACATTTAGAAAAAAAAAAAAACTTGAAATCATGTGTCCCACAATTATTGGCACCCCTAACAATTCCTCTGAAAAATGTAATTGGTTTTTTTTTTTAATATATTTTTCTGTAGTTGCTAAGGTTGGTCAGGGTATCTAGGGACTTTTAATTAGTAATTCATGATTTCCTGTTTCCCTGGGGTATAAATATGACGTGACACAGAGGCCTAATTCTCTTACCCATTTGTCAACATGGCAAAGACAAGAGAACACACCATTCAAGTAAGGCAGATGTGTGTCGACCTTCATAAGTCAGGCAATGGCTACAAGAAAATAGCCACTCGCCTTAACTTGCCGGTATCTACAGTCAGAGGAATCATTAAGAAGTTTAAAACGACTGGAACAGTGACAAACAAGGCTGGAAGAGGTCCCAAGTTTATCTTGCCACAACGCACAGTGAGGAGGATGGTAAGAGAAGTAAAAAAATTTCCCAAGCTCACCGTCACAGAATTGCATCAAAGAGTGGCATCTTGGGGTCACAGAGTCTCCAAAACAACCATCAGACGCTCTCTACATGCCAACAAGCTGTTTGGGAGGCATGCAAGGAAAAAGCCTTTTCTCACTAACACTCACAAATGTAAACGTCTGGAGTTTGCTAAGCGGTACTGGGACTTCAACTGGGATTGTGTGCTTTGGTCAGATGAGACTAAGATTGAGCTTTTTGGCAACAAACACTCTAAGTGGGTCTGGCGTAAAACAAAAGATGAGTATGCCGAAAAGCACCTCATGCCCACCGTGAAGTATGGTGGAGGATCTGTGATGCTGTGGGCCTGTTTCTCTTCCAAAGGCCCTGGGAACCTTGTTAGGGTGCATGGCATTATGAACGCTTTGAAGTACCAGGATATTTTAAATAAAAACCTGATGGCCTCTGCCAGAAAGCTGAAGATGGGTCGTCATTGGGTCTTTCAGCAGGATAATGATCCAAAACATGTGGCAAAATCTACACAAAAGTGGTTCAGCAGTCACAAACTCAAGGTCCTCCCATGGCCATCTCAGTCCCCAGACCTCAACCCAATCGAAAACCTGTGGGGCGAGCTAAAGAGAAGAGTGCATAAGAGAGGACCCAGGACACTGGATGATCTAGAAAGATTGTGCAAAGAAGAATGGTCAAAAATCCCTCTCTCTGTGTTCTCAAATCTTGTGAAATGTTATAGGAGGAGATTAAGTGCTGTCTTGTTGGCAAAAGGAGGTTGTACAAAGTATTAACATCAGAGGTGCCAATAATTGTGGCACACATGATTTCAAGTTTTTTTTTTTTTTTTAAATGTGTGATTTTTTTACCACCAAAGTAATGTACTTAAATAAAAGGTTGGATTTTTCTCTTTTTTTGCATTTGGGTTCTATGTTGTTTAAAAAAAAAGGAGAATTTTTTGAAGTCCACGACCACATCTTAAACAGGGGTGTCAATAATTGTGGAGGGCACTGTATATATATATATATATATATATATATATATATATATATATATATATATATATATATAATTTTGCATTTTAAGAGCCCATCACTGAACAGTGCACATCAACAATGATTCATTTCAATTCAGGTATATTTCTATAGGGCTTTTCACAATTTACATTGTCTCAAAGCAGCTTTACAGAATGTAAGAATTATAGAACACTTATCATTAAATTTATTTGGTCAGATGTACTGGAGTTTATGATATGTGATGTGTATGCCAGGCTAAAGAGATGTGACTTTAATCTACACTGAAACTGGGAGAATGTGTCTGAGCATCGAACACTATCAGGAAGACTATTCCAAAGTTTAGGAGCTAAATGTAAGAATGATCTACCACCTTTAGTGGACTTTTACTGTTATAGAAACTACTAGAAGTCCGGAGTTTTAAGATCTCAAAGAGTGTGACGGATTGCAGCATGTTAGAAGATTGGATAAATACATATGAGCTAATCCATTTAGGGCTTTGTGAGTAAGTAGCAATTATTTTTTTATTCAATTCAAAACATAACAGGTAGCCAGTGTTGGGATGATAATATGGGGGTTATATGTTTATATTTTATCTAATTTGTAAGAACTCTGGCTGCCTCACTCTGAACTAACTAAAGCTTGTTTAGTAATGATGCACAGCAACAGCATATGTACTAACCACCTAGCATATGTACTAACCACCTATTAATGCATTACAATCGTCCTGGAGGTCATGAATGCTTTAACTAAATTGTCTGCATCAGATATAGATAACGTTTTTTTAGCTCAGAAATATTTTTAAGGTGGAATAAGGCTGTTTTTGTAAAATGGGTAATATTAGAGCTGGTCCTAAAAGTTTTATCTATATTGGAGACTATAGAATCAATATTTTTTTATTATTTAAGCAAAAACAATATAACCAAATATTAACTGCATTTTATTAACTAAAAGTGCAATGTAAAAAAGTACTTTTTTGTTACAGTATTTTAGAAAAACAGTAATCAATACAAAGTAAAAACCTTTTTTCTGGATTAATAAAGTGCAAACTTTCTACAGTCTTTAAAATTTCTGGCTATTCTAGCAAAATAAAGTATTATAACAAAATATGAGAAATTTGTAAAGTGCAAACTGCAGACTTAACTTAAATCACCTTTTATAAAATAAATTAGTAAAATAGTTCCCTGAAGAAAAACTATTTTGTAAACCAGTTCAACATACATCTTACATTCTAAATAAAATCAAAAAGGTGCCAGAGAGCATTTTACATGTTTTTTGCAAGGTACACAAGCCTGTCCACTGTATCAGGCTTGAGACATGCCCTGTGGCATGCCCCCACCCATGCTAAAAACCCTCTCTAATGGAGCACTTGTAGCAGGAAAAGAGATGTACTTCTTGGCCAGATTACTAAACCTTGGAAAGGTTGCCTTATGCTGCTTCCACCTCTGAAGTGTATCAGGTTCTTTGTCTGTATCTGGGACGTCAGCTCAGTTTAAATTTTGTCTGCATCTGACTGTGGGTAATGTGCCACTCTCTTTATGAAGAAGCTTCCTAGAGTTTTTTTCTTCTTCAGCTCAGGCTAAGCTTCTTTTTGGTGCAGCATCACACATGGTAGTGATGAGTTTTTTTCAGTGGGCAGAACATCAGCTCTGTGATGGCTCTTTCTTCATATTTTTTATTCTTGTCAATATGAATATAAGCTGTGTGGAACCTATGGTCTATCATCGAGGCCATATCAAACAGTTCATCAGTAACAGGCGACTGTATTTGTCACTGAGGTACATCAGTCTGTTTTTTTTTTTTTTTTGTGAGCTTAGTATCTTTCTCCTCTGGTTGAAGAAGACTGCTTCTGAACACATGGATCACAGGTTTGATGAACGAAACGCTCACATATTCCTTTTGCAGACAGTGCATCAGTAAAATCTTGCACTGGTTTTTGGCTTTGTTCACAGACTCCAACACATTTGTCTTTTCACTTGTTCCACGACATGTTGTATAATTTTTTGCCTTGAACCCCACCAGGTTGGGTTCTCTGTGATAAGCTGATGAGCTCAGTCTGTGCTTTGGCAAATCTCTTTTTTTTCCCAACTAAATGAAAAAGCACCAACAACCTTCTTGCAAACCCCAACTGCACGTTTAATACGTAGATCCTTCACACCATTTCCTGTATGAATAAAGAATAAGAAATCAGTTCTTCACATGGACTATATTCACACATTAGTTTGTGAGCTAGTAATAGTGTGCTATTATGTTTATATGTGTGGAATTGATGTGAATGTATTTGATTATGAAAAATTGAAGAAAATATATACAACTATAAAAAATATTTTATAAAAAAATTATTTTATTATAATAATAAAAAATTATTTTAATTAATTACTAATGTTGATTATGGCTATAGTAATATATTAATAACTCTGTTTAGACAAATAAATACATTTTTGCAGTCATTTAGAAACTCACAGATAGCGTTATGCAGGTTGTGTCCAAAACACTGGAAGTTGGTCCACTCGTTTAGTTTCAGAGCTTTAATCATATTGGTGCCACTGTCTGTTGTCATGCACCAATGCCTTTGTTCCCCATGTTTTCACTAAGCCAACATGTCTTTCAGACATTGGGCAATTATTTCTCCAGTGTGGTCAATGGGGAAATAAGCTGTCTGGAGGCAGAAACTTTGCAGAATTCGGTCGTCTGTTATACATTGTGCCATCAAACTCAAATAGGGATGCAAGAGTCATCTGGACTAAAGATCTGTCGTGGTGGAGTAAAACAACACATTCTCCAGCTGCTTTTCAATGTTTTTTTTTAGGTGTAGCGTTGTATAGCTTAGGAAGAGTAACTTCTGAAAAATACTTTCGGGTTTGGAAGCTCATATACCATATACCGTACATTATTTTGAGCATATGAATAAATCCAGGTTTTTTTATATGGGCACAATGTCTTTGGTGATGTAACGTGCCAGAGCATTAGTAATATCTTTCTATCAAGGCCGCTGCTTATCATATGGGATACAGTGGGTCTGGTATGAATTTCTGGTTTGTGATCCGCATATTTGATATTGGATGTTTATGCTGGATCCCCTTCAAATGCAAAACTCCCCATTTATCCGGGCTTGGGACTGGCAGTAAGAGTGCACTTGCTTATGCAACCGTAGTGGCTGGGCTGCATGGTCAGAGAGAGCACTAGTCACAATTAGCAAACCCATGCTGTTCAAATATTTTTTGCAGATGAAATCTCTCTCTCTCTCTCTCTCTCTCTCTCTCTCTCTCTCTCTCTCTCTCTCTCTCTCTCTCTCTCTCTCTCTCGCTCTATACTATACATAAAATGTATTTTAAAATAAAATATCAAATACCTTTTTTTTACTTTAAGTAAATCAAAATAAACTACAAAGTACAGCAGCCACACCATGTATCATATACATTTATATCAAATAAACTATTCTATTTTTTGTTTTCATTGGCCTATTAGATCAAGTAAACAATGTTTGATAGTAACAGCTTTTTTCTGTCATGCAATAAATCTGATATATATATGCTCTGGCAGCAGGTTGTCCAGATGAAGGCCAAAGGGATGACCCTATCAGCCATAGCAAGACAAGTTGGTCGTTCCAAATCTGTGATTTCAAGAATATTGAATCTTTACAACGGCACAAACTCAAAGTCTGCCAAGAAGGCTGATCGTCCACGGAAGACAAATACAAGAGAGGACAGGATACTGCGGAGGATCTCAATGGGCAATCGTTTCCACACTGCAGCTGGAATTGCTCACCAGTTCAGTGCTGAACAGGGTAAGAATCTGTCTCGTCATACAGTGTCTCGACGTTTACGAGCATTTGGACTTAAAGCCCACTCTGCAGTGACCAGACCTCTCATTAGCAGAAAGAATCAAAAGGCTAGACTAAGCTTTGCTAAGGAGCATGTTGTGTGGACAGTGGAGAACTGGTCCAAAGTTCACTTCAGTGATAAAAGCAAGTTTAATTTATTTGGGTCCGATGGGAAACATTATGTTCGGCGACAAACTGGAGAAAGACTGAACCCAAAGTGTGTAAAGAAGTCAGTGAAAAGTGGAGGAGGAAGTGTCATGGTTTGGGGCATGTTTTCTGCAGCAGGAGTTGGGCCTCTTATACAGCTACATGGCAGAGTGAATGCAAATGTTTATCAGAACCTTCTTCAACAACATATGGTTCCTTCCCTGCGTTCATCACCCAATCAGCCTGCAGTGTTCATGCAGGACAACGCTTCATGTCACACAGCAAAATGGGTAAAGCAGTTCCCTGAAACTAAAAACATTGAAATAATGACATGGCCTGACAGAGTCCTGATCTCAACCCAATAGAGAACCTCTGGAAAATCCTTGGCAACAAAGTTATGGCCAAGAAACCCACTACAGTCACCGAACTGTGGAGGAGACTGGAAGAAGAGTGGACCAAAATCACACCAGAGCAGTGTGAGAGACTAGTGCTGTCCTGTGGTGAAGTCTGAAGTCTGTTCAGTGTTCAGAAGTCTGATGTGCAGTGTTCAGAAGTCTGATGTGCTGGTGTTCAGAAGTCTGATGTGCTGAAGTCATTCAGAGCAGAGGCCTGTACACTTCCTACTAATTGCTGACTGTTGTAACCTACAGAAAATTTTGTTGTAATCTTTTTCCATGCTACAGTCATTGTTGTTCTCTAATTTTGATCAGTGTGTTTTCTGCAAAATAATGTTTTTTTTTTAATGCCTCAGTTATTTTGTGGAAAAGGTGTTCTGGTAGCATGGTTTAGACAGGACAAAAACGCCTTCAAGTGAGGATGACATTATTTCAGAATTGTTTAATTGTTTATAAATTGTTCTCTAATTTTGATCGCTAGTGTGTGTATATATATATATATATATATATATATATATATATATATATATATATATATATATATATATATATATATATATATATATATATTCATTCATCATGGGTACACTTCAACTATAAGAGACAAAATGAGAAAAAAAAATCCCAAAAATCACATTGTCTGATTTTTGAAGAATTTATTTGCGAATTATGGTGGAAAATAAGTATTTGGTCTCACAGACCTGTAACTTATTCATTAAGAGCCTCCTTTGTCCTTTACTTGTTACCTGTAATAATGGCACCTGTTTGAACTTGTTATCAGTTTAAAAGACGTCTGTCCACAACCTCAAACACCAAAGAGCTGTCAAAGGACACCAGAATCAAAATTGTAGACCTGCACCAGGCTGGAAAGACTGAATCCGCAATCGGTAAACAGCTTGGTGTGAAGAAATCAACTGTGGGAGCAATTATTAGAAAATGGAAGACATACAAGACCACTGATAATTTCCCTTGATCTGTGGCTCCACACAAGATGTTACCCTGTGGGGTCAAAATGATCACAAGAACGGTGAGCAAAAATCCCAGAACCACACTGGAGGACCTAGTGAATGACCTGCAGAGAGCTGGGGCAAAGTAACAAAGGCTACCATCAGTAACACACTATGCTGCCAGCAACTCAAATCCTGCAGTGCCAGACGTCTCCCCCTGCTTAAGACAGTACATGTCCGGGCCCGTCTGTTTGCTAGAGAGCATTTGGATGATCCAGAAGAGGATTGGGAGAATGGTACAATATGGTCAGATGAAACCAAAATAGAACTTTTTGGTAAAACCTTAACTTGTCATGTTTGGAGGAGAAAGAATGCTGAGTTGCATCCAAAGAACACAATACCTATTGTGAAGCATGGGGGTGGAAACATCATGCTTTGGGGCTGTTTTTCTGCCAAGGGACCAGGACAACTGATCCGTGTAAAGGAAAGAATGTATAGGGCCATGTATTGTGAGATTTTGAGTGAAAACCTCCTTCCATCAGCAAGGGCATTAAAGATGAAACATGGCTGGGTCTTTCAACAACGCAATGATCCCAAACACACCGCCCGGGCAACGAAGGAGTGGCTTCATAAAAAGCATTTCAAGGTCCTGGAGTGGCCAGTCTCCAGATCTCAACGCCATAGAAAATCTTGGAGGAAGTTGAAAATCCGTGTTGCCCAGCGAATGCCCCAAAACATCACTGCTCTAGAGGAGATCTGCATGGAGGAATGGGCCAAACTACCAGCAACAGTGTGTAAAAACCTTGTAGAGACTTACAGAAAACATTTGATCTCTGTCATTGCCAACAACTTTTGTTATTGACCAAATATTATTTTCCACCATAATTTGCAAATAAATTTATTATAAATCAGACAATGTGATTTTCGGGATTTTATTTACTCATAGTTGAAGTGTACCTATGATGAAAATTACAGGCCTCTCTCATCTTTTTAAGTGGGAGAACTTTTCACAATTGGTGGCTGACTAAATACTTTTTTGCCCCACTGTATATATACACTCACCGGCCACTTTATTAGGTACACCTTACTAGTACCGGGTTGGACCCTCTTTTGCTTTCAGAACTGCCTTAATCCTTCGTGGCATAGGTTCAACAAGGTACTGGAAACATTCCTCAGAGATTTTGGTCCATATTGACATGATAGCATCACGCCGTTGCTGCAGATTTGTCGGCTGCACATCCATGATGCGAATCTCCCATTCCACCACATCCCAAAGGTGCTCTATTGGATTTAGATCTGGTGACTGTGGAGGCCATTTAAGTACAGTGAACTCATTGTCATGTTCAAGAAACCAGTCTGATGAAACCAGTCTGCTTTATGACATGGCGCGTTATCCTGCTGGAAGTAGCCATCAGAAGATGGGTACACTGTGGTCATAAAGGGATGGACATGGTCAGCAACAATACTCTGGTTGGCTGTGGTGTTGACACGGTGCTCAATTGGTACTAATGGGCCCAAGGTGTGCCAAGAAAATATCCCCCACACCATTACACCATCACCACCAGCCTGAACCGTTGCTACAAGGCAGGATGGATCCATGCTTTCATGTTGTTGACGCCAAATTCTGACCCTACCATCCGAATGTTGCAGCAGAAATCGAGACTCATCAGACCAGGCAACGTTTCTCAAGGTTCGACCAAAATCTCTGAAGCCTCATGTATATATACAGTGCCCTCCACAATTATTGGCACCCCTGTTTAAGATGTGGTCGTGGACTTCTAAAAATTCTCCTTTTTTTTAAAACAACATAGAACCCAAATGCAAAAAAAGAGAAAAATCCAACCTTTCATTTAAGTACATTACTTTGGTGGTAAAAAAATCACACATTTAGAAAAAAAAAAAAAAAACTTGAAATCATGTGTGCCACAATTATTGGCACCCCTGATGTTAATACTTTGTACAACCTCCTTTTGCCAACAAGACAGCACTTAATCTCCTCCTATAACATTTCACAAGATTGGAGAACACAGAGAGAGGGATTTTTGACCATTCTTCTTTGCACAATCTTTCTAGATCATCCAATGTCCTGGGTCCTCTCTTATGCACTCTTCTCTTTAGCTCGCCCCACAGGTTTTCGATTGGGTTGAGGTCTGGGGACTGAGATGGCCATGGGAGGACCTTGAGTTTGTGACTGCTGAACCACTTTTGTGTAGATTTTGCCACATGTTTTGGATCATTATCCTGCTGAAAGACCCAATGACGACCCATCTTCAGCTTTCTGGCAGAGGCCATCAGGTTTTTATTTAAAATATCCTGGTACTTCAAAGCGTTCATAATGCCATGCACCCTAACAAGGTTCCCAGGGCCTTTGGAAGAGAAACAGGCCCACAGCATCACAGATCCTCCACCATACTTCACGGTGGGCATGAGGTGCTTTTCGGCATACTCATTCGCCAGACCCACTTAGAGTGTTTGTTGCCAAAAAGCTCAATCTTAGTCTCATCTGACCAAAGCACACGATCCCAGTTGAAGTCCCAGTACCGCTTAGCAAACTCCAGACGTTTACGTTTGTGAGTGTTAGTGAGAAAAGGCTTTTTCCTTGCATGCCTCCCAAACAGCTTGTTGGCATGTAGAGAGCGTCTGATGGTTGTTTTGGAGACTCTGTGACCCCAAGATGCCACTCTTTGATGCAATTCTGTGATGGTGAGCTTGGGAAATTTTTTTACTTCTCTTACCATCCTCCTCACTGTGCGTTGTGGCAAGATAAACATGGGAGCTCTTCCAGCCTTGTTTGTCACTGTTCCAGTTGTTTTAAACTTCTTAATGATTCCTCTGACTGTAGATACCGGCAAGTTAAGGCGAGTGGCTATTTTCTTGTAGCCATTGCCTGACTTATGAAGGTCGACACACATCTGCCTTACTTGAATGGTGTGTTCTCTTGTCTTTGCCATGTTGACAAATGGGTAAGAGAATTAGGCCTCTGTGTCACGTCATATTTATACCCCAGGGAAACAGGAAATCATGAATTACTAATTAAAAGTCCCTAGATACCCTGACCAACCTTAGCAACTACAGAAAAATATATAAAAAAAAAAATAAAAAATTAATTTTTCAGAGGAATTGTTAGGGGTGCCAATAATTGTGGCACACATGATTTCAAGTTTTTTTTTTTTTTCTAAATGTGTGATTTTTTTACCACCAAAGTAATGTACTTAAATGAAAGGTTGGATTTTTCTCTTTTTTTGCATTTGGGTTCTATGTTGTTTTAAAAAAAAAGGAGAATTTTTAGAAGTCCACGACCACATCTTAAACAGGGGTGCCAATAATTGTGGAGGGCACTGTATATATATATATATATATATATATATATATATATATATATATATATATATATATATATATATATAAAACAGAATAGACATGCACGCTCTAAATAAGAGTTATTTGAAAGAATGGGCAAACCTATAAAAGAAAATATGAAACATGATTGAAAATGCATTGATGTTTGGGGTGATTTTGTCTTTACTTTTCTTAAAATTTAAGACAATAATAGACATTAATACTCTAAATAAGAATGATTGAAAGATTAAGCAAACCTATAAAGGAAATGTGTTATGAGTGTTTGAATATGGCAATTTAAATGCACTAATGTTTGTTTCTTACAAATTGTACAGTAAAACGACCTGAAAATTAATTCAGTGATAGTCAGGGACACTCTGTGTAAAGATCACTCTCTCTCTCCCTCTGTCCATCATTATTATATATATAATTATATTTCTATTCATCTTTCAAATTGTGTTGTAAACAGAAAAAATAATCCAAAACATTTCTTTCCAAAAATTCTTTGCATAATCACATTCCAAAAAAAAAAGGTGATATTGTTTATTATAATTACTAAATGGTGGCTTTTAAAATTGCTTTTGCGTTCTATAACTGTGTATTTGCATTTGAACAGGTGACTCGTTTGACAGGATCTGCAGGAATTGTTAACGAACAGGGTACCAGTGGAAATTGGGCTACTGTTGGCCGAAAGGAGGAGAAGGAGAGAAGGAAGACGTCTGTCTACAGAGACGGCAAGAAAAGGAGAAGTGTAGGAGAGTGAAGGTTAGGGTTGGTACTTTAAATGTTGGCACTATGTCTGGTAAAGGAAGAGAGGTAGCTGATATGATGGAGAGGAGAAAGGTAGATATGTTGTGTGTTCAGGAGACCAAGTGGAAAGGGAGTAAGGTCAGAAATATTGGAGGTGGGTTTAAACTGTTCTATCATGGTGTGGATGGAAAGAGAAATGGTGTAGAGGTGATTCTGAAGGAAGAGTACAGCAAGAGTGTAGTGGAGGTGAAGAAAGTTTCTGGTAGGGTAATGAACGTAAGGCTGGAAGTTAAAGAGATGATGATAAATGTCATTAGTGCCTATGCTCCACAAGTTGGCTGTGAGAGAAGGAAAGATTCTGGAGTGAATTAGATGAAGTGGTAGATGGTGTACCAAGAAATGAACGATTGGTGATTGAGGCAGAATTTAAAGGGCATGTAGGTGAAGGGAACAGAGGTGATGAGGAGGTTATGGGTAGGTATAGCCTTAATGGGAGGAATGTGAAAGAGCAGATGGTGATAGATTTTGCCAAAAGGATGGAAATGGCAGTGGTGAACACTTATTTTAAAAAGAAGGAGGATCATAGGGTGACATATAAGAGTGGAGAAAGGTGCACACAGGTGGACTATGTTCTATGTAGAAGATGGCAGGGGACAGTGTAGCTAGACAGCATTGGATAGTGGTCTGTAGGATGGTTTTGGAGGCGAAGAAGGAGGAGAGTGAGGACCGAAAGAAGAATAAGATAGTGGAAACTGAAGGAGGAAGAGAGTAGTGTGAGGTTTATTGAAGAGGTCAGACAGGAGCTCGGTGGTGGTAAAGAGGTGCTGGATGATTGGAAAACTACTGCAGGAGTGATAAGGGGGGCAGCTAGAAAAGTACTTGGTGTGACATCTGGAAATAGAAAGGAAGACAAAGAGACCTGGTGGTGGAATGAGGAAGTGCAGGAGAGCAAAAGGAGAAAGAGGTTGGTAAAACAGAAGTGGGATCGACAGAGTGATGGAAAAAGTAGGCAGGAGTACAAGGTAATGCGGCAGCAGGTAAAGAGGGATGTGGCGAAAGCCAAGGAAAATGCATATAAGGAGCTGTATAAGAGGTTGGACACTAAGGAAGGAGAAAAGGATTTGTACCGATTGGCCAGGCAGAGGGACCGAGCTGGAAAGGATGTGCTGCAAGTTAGAGCAATAAAGGATGAAGAGGGAAATGTGTTGACTAGTGAGGAGAGTGTGTTGAGAAGATGGAGGGAGTATTTTGAGCAGCTGATGAACGAGGAAAATGAGAGAGAGAGAAGGTTGGATGATGTGGAGTTGGTGAAGCAGGAAGTGGATAGGATTAGTAAGGAGAAAGTGAGAGCAGTGATTAAGAGGATGAAGAGTGGAAAGTTGGTCGGACCAGATGACATACCGGGAGAAGCATGGAGATGTTTAGGAGAGATGCAGTGGAGATTTTAACCAAATTATTCAACAAAATTTTGGAAGGTGAAAGGATGCCTGAGGAATGGAGAAGGAGTGTGCTGGTACCAATCTTTAATCATAAGGGAGATCTGCAGACCTGCAGTAACTACAGAGGAGTAAAGCTGATCAGTCACACCATGAAGTTATGGGAAAGAGAAGTGGAAGCCAGGCTAAGAGAAGAGGTGAACATCTGTGATCTGCAGTATGGTTTCATGCCGAGAAAGAGCACCACAGATGCTTAATTTGTTTTAAGAATGTAGATGAAGAAGTATAGAAGGAATTGTGTTACGTCCCAGTAGATGTTCCTTTGTGTGGGTGTTTTTCTCTCTCTCTATTGTTTCTCCCATTTTCTTAAATTTCCTCCCCGTTTGGGCTGCTATTGGCTAGGGTAGTAATCATCGTTTGTGACATGACTGCTCTTGTGGCCAATCCGGTTTGCTGCTGGGGTTTAAAAAGAGGACTTCGGGAACATTAAGGAGAGCACCTTTTGTTTTGCGCCTTGTTGTGGTTAAAGCATTTATTCTTGTTTTTTTTCCTTTCGACTTGGGTTTGTACAACATTTGTTGAGTTAAAGTTGAATGTTGTTATCTTGTTTGTTTTCGTGTGTAGTGTTTATATTCTGATAACAACCTTTGCGTTTTCTCTAGGAGTGTTGGGCAGGTAGTATGTCACATGACTTACATCTTGCAACACGTGGATGGTGTTATGTATAGAGACACTAGCTAGAAGTGTGCGCTGCTTATGTATTTTGGGTAGTTTAGAGTAGGTAAGCTAGGGCGTGTAGAGGCGCCAGAAACTTGCTTTGTTTAGTGTTAGGTTAGTGGTTTATACTGAGTTAGTTGGGTTTGTTTTATTGTGTTCTTTTCTTTAGCACCACTTCCCGCCCCTCTTTTCTGTGGGATTATTTATTATGTTTTTGGTTTTGATTAGTTGTGTAAATATTGTATATACGTTGTCATTTCCTTTTGTTCCTAATTGGTCGAATAAATTATTTGTATTATATTTGGTTTACGTGTCCTTTTCCCCTGCCTATCCACAGAATGATCACAGTATGTGTTTATGCAGCAGTATAAGCATAAATAAAAGGCAGACACGAGAGTGTAACTCAGCAACTTTTATCTGCAACAGAGCAGTTCAACTAGCCTCAAACCAACAACAAGGCATGAGCAATCGACCGTCGATCGCATGATCCATTACATCCTGTAACATCCCCCTTTACAAATATGAACAAATGGAATCCCCTTTTTTACACTAAATAAGAACAAATACTATATGACTTTGGGCTTTGCTTTAAGTAAACTGCCACAATAACATTTATAACATATTAAATATCCAGCCTTTTAGGTGGCTTGGACAATCGGCCAGCCCTAGTATACGTGTGTCCATCTGATGGTGAGAGTTTGACAAGGTCAGGTGAAGCCTGTGGCAAGGGCTTTACAAGAGATGAATCAGCAAGGGCTCCTGCAACGCTACTCTCCGACATAAGAGGCATCTCGGGTTCACTTGTGTTCAATGCTTGTGTGGCGGTTGACTCTGCCACTTTCAAGTGCACTCTGTTTCGTCTATATATGGATCCATCCACATTAACAAGATAAGATCGTGGTGCTACTTTCTGAAGGCAGGTGCCGACCTTCCAGAGTGCAGGGTTTTTCTGTGGAAAGGGCTTCATACGTATCTTCTCACCAATGTTCAGCTCTGGCAGATCACAAGCTGACCTGTCACAATAGGATTTTGCCTGCTGCTTTCGGTGTTGAAGCCTCTCAACAACCCCAGTGACCACAGATGGCTCCAGAAGCTTGTTTGTTACTGGAAGAGACGTTTTCAGTCTCCGCGACATCAACCTTTGTGCAGGGCTACTGTCCATATTTTCAGTTGGGGTGTTTCTCCAATGAAGTATTGCTTTCCAAGGGTCAGTTCTGTCGTGCATGGCTTTGCGCAGAAGGTTTTTTGCAATCTTGACGGCTGACTCAGCCTTTCCATTTGATTTAGGATGTCTTGGTGAAGAAGTGACATGCTCAAATTCCCAGTTGGAGGCGAAGCGCTTAAACAGAGCACCGAACTGAGGGCCATTATCTGTGATAACTCTATCTGGCTGACCATGTCGAGCAAACTGAGCCTTGCAGCGCTTGATGACTGTCTCTGCAGATAGGTCAGGAAGCAGTTCAATCTCCCAAAAGTCTGAGAAATGGTCCACAATTATAAGATAGTCCTTTTGTCTGTGACTGAATAAGTCCATGCTGACAATCTGCCATGGCCTGCTGGGGATGTCGTGAGATAGCATGGTTTCCTTCTGTTGGTTGTGTGCAAATTCATTGCAAGTTGAACAGTTACAAAGTCTTTGATTTCTGCTTGCATACTAGGCCAATACAGTGTGTCACGGGCCTGACGATAACATGCGTCGCCTCCTATATGGCTTGAATGTATGCGTTTGAGCATCTCTGGACGTAGTGATTTGGGAATGATGACTTTCTGACCCCGGTACAAAATACCATCTTGCGCACTTATCTCAATTTCTATAAGGCCAGTATTCTCGGATGATGTGTGTTGTCCTTTCTTTCTCATCAGGCCAGCCTGCCAGGACAATGGTTTTGAGGGCCTGTAACGCTTCATCCCTTTCAGTATGCTCCCTGATTGTCCTCAACCGCTGGTCCGTCACATTCAAGTATTCTGCTTGGTTGATGAGTTGTACCTTTTCCTGCTCTTTTTGCAAATGACATATGGCATGCCTCTGGTAAATGGCTCCCTTGCCTGTACAGTCAGCAGCTGCTCTGCTCAACATGTCACTGATGAACATTTTAGGCCCTGGCTTGTAGACAACTTTGAGACTGTAAATGAGTGTCATGAGCATGCTTTGAAGCCGCTTGGGTGCGCTGAGAAGTGGTTTGCTGAATATTGTGACCAGGGGTTTGTGGTCTGTCTCTGCTGTGACCAACTCTTGTCCGTACAGGTAATGGTGAAACCTTTGACAAGCGAAGACAATGCTGAGACACTCTTTTCCGATTTGTGCGTAATTTTTTTCGGTGGGAGTCAGTGCTCTTGAAGCAAGGGCGACAGGCTGTCCTTCTTGCATAAGGCAGCACCCAAGACCGCTTTGGCTGGAATCACTTTGTACTGTGACAGGCTTGGCAACATCGTAATAGCGTAGCACAGGCATCGATGTGGCCATGGCTTTTAGTTTGCAGACTGAATCTTCATGTTTGGGTAGCCAGTGCCATGGGGTGTCTTTGTCGAGCAAACGCTGCAGTGGCTCGCAAACAGTAGACAAGTGGGGCATGAATTTGGCTAAATAATTAGCAAAGCCGATGAGACGCTGTACACCTTTAGCATCTGTAGGGTTGGGCATGTCCATGATAGCCCACACCTTTTCTGGGTCAGGCTTCAAGCCCATGGATAAAAGAATATGACCATGGAACTTGACCTTGTTTACTTTAAATTGCAACTTTTTTAAGCTAAGTCGTAGCTTGACCTCCCTGCAACGCTCCAACAGGGCCTGCAGCTTGTGATCATGATCATTTTCAGATTGCTGGTCCGTGTCACCACAACCAACAACAAGAATATAATCTGCGATGGGCTCAATGCCCTTTAGACCTGCTAAGAGTTCATGCTGTTTCCGTTGATAGACCTCAGGTGCCACTGAGACACCAAATGGTAGCTTTAGCCACCTTTTCCTGCCCCATGGGGTCCAGAATGTGGTCATGAAGCTGCTCTCTTGGTTGAGCTTGCACTGTAAGAATGCATGTTTGGCATCAACCAACGTGAAGATCCTTGCTTTAGGCAATTTGTATAAAACATCCTCCAGGGTTGGCATGATATAATGAGAGCGTTTTAGAGCTTTGTTTAGAAACTTTGGGTCTAAGCAAATTCTCAGCTTGTCTGGTTGTTTTACTATCACCATGTTGCTGATCCAATCTGTTGGCTCTGTAACATCTGTAATATGACCCTCGGCCTGATATGCTTCCAGTTGGGCTTTTACTGTTGCTTTCATAGCAATTGGAACATTTCGTGGGGCACACTGTATCGGTGTAACATTGGGATCCAGCTCAAAATGGACCTCACCAGGCAGTGATTCCACAGGCAAGTTGAACACATCACTGTATTTATCAATTAACTGTTCCTTAGTCAGAGGCTCAGACCGTTCATATCCAATTTTGAGCACGTCATCCGGTATTGTGATCGGCATCAGGCCTAGCTGTTCACAAGTTGAGCCTGAGAGAAGTGGATTTTGACTTGATTCTACTATCTCAAAAGACAGCTGATATTTCTCTCCTTTGGAGAGAATGGACTCAACTACGTAAATATCATCATCACTGTCCCTAACCGGCTCTTTAGAATGTTCAATGCAGTGAAGCTTCCCCTCCGTAGATCTGCTTTTACTCTTAAGGCATACTTTAGCAAAGTGATTGTCAGTTCCACAAAGTCTACATGTTTTGCCATATGCTGGACAGTAATCCCGGCCCCTTGAATGCACATTACCACAGTATCGGCATGTCTTGCTTGAATTACTCTGCATCCGCTGATTAGGCCTGAATGGTTTTCTAGCAACAGTGTGAACCGTTTCGGCTACAGTAGGCATGCATGCTGCATCCATCGCTCTCATATGCATAGTGGTCTGTTCAGCTGTGCGACACATCTCAATGGCTGTGAGCAGCGTTAAATTTTTTTCACTTAACAACCTGCGTCTGGTTCCTTCATTTATAATGCCCAGTACAATTTTGTCACGAATCATTTCATCCTTTAATCCACCATAATCACAAGTCGTTGCTTTTTCTCTCAATCTGGTCACAAAATTTTCTATGGATTCCCCTTCCTCCTGTTTACAACAGCCGAACACATACCTCTCATAAATGACATTTCTGGCAGGTTTGAAGTATGCTTCCAATGCATCTAGGATGGTTTTAATGTCACTTTGTTGTTCATCTGTGAGATTCAGATTGTGCCGGTAAACATGTCTGCATTCAGATCCCATCACGCTTCTCAATGTAGCAGCTTGTACTTCCCTGGTCTTTTCAGCCAGGCCAGTGACCAGCGCATAATCCTCGAACTCGGCTCTGAATAAGTCCCAGTTAGCGCTCCAGTCTCCGTTCATGTTCATCGGTAATGGCGGAGGTATATTAGCCGGTACGCCGCTCGGCAGGCGAAGCGCGACCGCAGCATTATCAGCGTCCATAATCGCTAAACTTCTTGGATCGGAATTAGCAAACACAGCGTCAACTTAAGAAAACGCGCTAGGCATCTTCTGACACCATGTTTATGCAGCAGTATAAGCATAAATAAAAGGCAGACACGAGAGTGTAACTCAGCAACTTTTATCTGCAACAGAGCAGTTCAACTAGCCTCAAACCAACAACAAGGCATGAGCAATCGACCGTCGATCGCATGATCCATTACATCCTGTAACAGTATGAATGTTACAGCTTCAAACCCTAGACTAAAAAAAAGAAGTCGTAACATTTAATGGGGGCTCATCCGGGATGCTGTCCCAAATAGTAAAAATATAAAAATAAAAATACTGTGGCCGTTTTGTGTATGCTGGTGGAAACTGACCATGATTGAGTTGGTGTAATGAGGCAACGCTCTTGTGTTACGGATTTTTATTTTTATTACGGAGCAGTGTTTGTTTGCTGGCTGTGCAGTGCGATAATATTTAGCTTGTCGAATTTTATTGTTACTCCTTCGTTAGAGCAGATTGATTTATGTCGGAAGCAAGATTTATTTCTGATAGCTGATCACTATCAGATCGTTGTAAATAGACAAGGTCTTAAAAGAGACATAAAGAGTAAAATAGTACAGCGCTTGGTAGAGTTAAAAATTCTCCCCATGTCAGACACGGCTGATGGTGAGGATACCGGCCGGGTTGTAAGCCGTGGTGACGTTGTTGTAGGGCCTCTAGTTATGACCATCAGTTAAAACTGATGGTCATAACTTCGTATTGTTGAAATATAAAGCACAATTTGGTGTTTGTGTTGAGAAGAGATGAGGAAAAAGAAAGTCGGCGGCGGATCCGCAATGAGTTTCAGCTGGTGTCTTCACTATGGCAACAGTCGATAAGGCTCATGGTAGGTACTGTAGGATTTACTGCTAGATTTCACACACCAAACCGAGGGAAAAATGGTATTCCTCAGAATAGAAACGGCAAAATTAAGAAGCGATGGCCGTAGCACAAATCTGCAGACTTGTTAATTTACCGGGAGAATATTTTTACTATATTTTGACTTGAAGCAACCACTGATGATGCTTTATAATTCCGAGTAATTTACAGAGTAAAAAGCATTAAAAACCAGAATAAAATCTCCTAATTGAATGTTGAGTAATAGTGCTTAAAGAATATTTACAATATGAATAACAAATGAGGAAATGTTAGAAACGCAACTCAAAGAAAAGTGCGGTTGGCTTGACTGTGTATTTTCAAGCCGCGGCTGGCTTAACCGCAGGTATATATAGGTGTATTTGATAAAAGTGTGATGGGAATACTGCGTAGGTCAGTAACAGGAAATCACAAAAACATGGGACAGAATAAAAATCTAAGCGAGCGTTGGAGAAGTGAGCTTCCAAATCCCAACTTCCCCTCAACTTCATAGATCACCTCCTGCTAATGTCCTCAGAAGGGAAGAGGGTGCGGGTTTAATTTACTGAAATGCAGAGAAGAACTGCACTGGAGTTTTAGGATGGCACCTGCACACAACTACACACCGCATACAAATACTCTCTGTAACAATGCATATTCTCATGCAACCAGATCAAATATTCACATACAATATCTCTGTGATCTCCCAGATAAAGGTTGGTTTTAAAGTAACCAAAAGTTTAATGTTTAACAGTTTTCGAATGACTCATAATTGTATACTCATTTAGTTACTTGGTGTTTAGTAATGAAGGGCTACACTGACTCACTGACAAACAAGTAATTCATAAGAAAACAACTAATTGCACCTGTATTCATAGCAACTAGTTTCTATAATAATATAATAATATATTATAATAATATAATAATATATTATGTGTCAGCAGTCGTTCATGCAAACGTATGCAAAATTATGATCCTACTAAACAGTTACTTAAATTAGTGTACAATATTCGGTAATGTAATATTTATTTATCAATCACTGGGCACCTGTTTGGAAGTTTAAAACAAACATTTCAGCATTTAGACAATTAATAAATGATCACCTTGAAAGCTAGCAGTCTTCACGTTTCTTACCCTGACCACCTTCTTCCATATGGATACATTTTCTGTTCTGACCTCAACAGGTCTGGGCAAAGTAATGAGTAGGCACCAATCAGAGGCTTTTTATGATGTCATCACTTAGATTTCAACAGTATTTTACAGTATTTTAAAACTACAAAAATATAAAACAAAGTATTTGTTGCCATTTTCATCAACCCTATAAAATATAAAATGACAAAATCCTGTTTTATATTTGAAATACCTGTATCATAAATACTGCCCATCCATGTATGGATATGTAATTAAAGTAACTTCATTGGAGCAAAATATCTAGGTTGCTTATTTGTATTTGTTGAGCAACCTTATTTGCCTTCTATCGAAAGCTACTTCTTTTTCTTCTTCTTTCGGCTTCTCCCCTTAGGGGGTCGCCACAGCGGATCATCTGTCTCCATACCCCCCTGTCCTCTTCATCTGCCTCTTTCAAACCAACTACCTGCATGTCTTCCCTCACCACATCCATAAACCTCCTCTTTGGTTTTCCTCTTTTCCTCCTTCCTGGTGGCTCCATCCTTAGAATTCTCCCACCGATATATCCCATGTCCCACCTCTGCACATGTCCAAACCATCTCAATTTTGCCTCCCTCACCTTGTCTCCAAAACGTTCTACACGCGCTGTCCCTCTAATAAACTAATTTCCAATCCTGTCCATCCCCGTTAACATCCAATGAAAACCTCAACATCTTCAGCTCTGCTACCTCCAGCTCCACCTCCTGTCTTTTACTCAATGCCACTGTCTCGAAACCATACGATATCGCAGGTCTCACCACAGTCCTATAAACTTTCTCTTTCACTCTCACAGATACCCTTCTATTACAAATCACTCCTGCCACTCTTCTCCACCCACTCCACCCTGCTTGCACTCTTTTATTCACTTCTCTAACACACTCTTCATTACTTTGCTCTGTTGACCCCAGGTACCTGAACTCCTTCACCTTCTCCCCCTCTTCTCCCTGCAACCACACCACTCCACTGCCCTCCCTCTCATTTACACACATGTACTCTGTCTTACCCCTACTGACTTTTATTCTCCTTCTCTTCAGCACATACCTCCACCTCTTCAGGCTCTACTCAACCTGCTCCCTACTCTCGCCACAAATCATAATATCTTAGTCCACAGAGACCCCTGTCTGACCTTGTCCGTCAATTTGTCCATCACCACTGCAAACAGGAAAGGGCTCAGAACTGATCCTTGATGCAGTCAAACCTCCACCTTGAACCAGTCTGTCAGTCCTATTGCACACTTCACTGCTGTCACACTGTCCTCATACATGTCCTGCACCACCCTCACATGCATCTGCCACACCTGACTTTCTCATGCAATACCACAACTCCTCTCTTGGCACCCTGTCGTATGCTTTCTCTAAATCCACAAACACACAATGCAACTCTTTCTGACCTTCTCTATACTTCTCTATTAACATTCTCAAAGCAATAATATGTCTGTGGTGCTCTTTCTTAGCAAGAAACCATACTGTTGCTCACAGATGGTCACCTCGTCTCTCAGCCTGGCTTCCACTACTCTTTCCCATAATTTCATGGTGTAACTGATCAACTTTATTCCCCTGTAGTTACTGCAGGTCTGCACATCTCCCTTATTCTTAAAAATTCGTACCAGCACACTCCTCCATTCCTCAGGCATCCTCTCACCATCCAAGATCTTGTAACCTGGTTTAACCTGGTTTAAAACTCCACTGCCTCTCCTCTCTCCTAAACATCTCCACGCTTCTACCGGTATGTCATCTGGTCCAACCGACTTTCCACTCTTCATCATCTTAATCGCTGCTCTCACTTACTCCTTACTAATCCTATCCACTTCCTGCTTCACCATCTCCACACCATTCAACCTTCTCTCTCTCTCATTTTCCTCGTTCATCAGCTGCACAAAATACTCCCTCCATCTTCTCAACACACTCTCCTCCCTAGTCAACATTTTTCTATCTCCATCCTTAATTGCTCTAACTTGTAGCAAATCCTTCCCAGCTCGGTCCCTCTGCCTGGCTAATCATTATAAATCCTTTTCTCCTTCATTAGTGTCCAACTTCTTATAGAGCTCCACATATAGAGCTCCCCTTTTTCTTGCCACATACCTTCGCCACATCCCTCTTTACCTGCTGCTGCACCTCCTTGTACTCCTGCCTAATTTTCTCATCACCCTGTCGATCCCAATTGTTTTGCTAACCTCTTTTTCCTTATGCTTTCTGCACTTCCTCATTCCACCACCACGTCTCTTTCTCTTCCTTTCTCTTTCCAGATGTCACACCAAGTACCTTTCCAGCTGTCTCCCTTATCACTTCTAGTTGCCCAATCATCCAGCACCTCTTTACCACCACCGAGCCCCTGTCTGACATCTTCCCTGAATCTCACACTACAGTCTTCCTCCTTCAGTTTCCACCATCTTATTCTTCTTTCAGTCTTCACTCTCCTCCTCTTCTTCTTCACCTCCAAAACCATCCTACAGACCACCATCCGTTGCTGTCTAGCTACACTGTTCCCTGCCAACACCTTACAGTCTCCAATCTCCTTCAGGTTGCATCTCCTACATAGAACATAGTCCACCTGTGTGTACCTTTCTCCACTCTTATATGTCACTTTAGCAACTTCAAAACTTGCCATTAATATTCCCGAATGTTGATTATGTACTTGTTAAGTAAAAACCTGTCTATATCGTATTCCGAAGCAACATGGTTAACCTTTTTTTTTTTAGTAAGGCTGAATAATAAATGTTTCTTATGTCCTTAGTGGATCATTTGATTAATTTATTTTATTAATTTGTGGCATCTTTAAATTGTAATTTAATAACAGGTTATTTAAGGTCACTTAATTAACATCCTGCAATTCATTTTTACATGAATACATTTATGTATGTGGTTAAGATGGCAGCTTAGTGGTGCTGGGATTTGACTTGTTTGATTTGTTTATTAACCACTCACAATGAAAACAGTGAAATAAAGAAAAAGATAAGAGATGTTTCATTATTTATTATAGTAACTTAATCCAAATTGCTGAGTTTTCATCTGAGCACAGTACACCAAGGTAAAATCTTGCATACTTAAAATGTAAACATTTACCTTTAAAAAATTTAATGTCCATTAAAGTCCATCAATGTTCAAACATAGTTTATGATGTTTTCTGCATCCATTATATCATTGCAATTATGATATAATGAATAATATTTCGTAATTATTTACATTTGCGGCATTTAGCAGTGTCCAGAGTCTCTAGCAATGAATAAATCTACACTGGTACACTAGATTACAAACTTAATATAAATATCTCTCGAATTCTACAAAGCAAACTTGAAAACTGACTGTTATCACATGTAAATACATTATATGGACAAAAGTTTTGGAACACCTGACTTTTCCAGACATATATGGCTATTCCCCAGACTGTTACCACAATGTTGGTCACACAACTGAGTAAAATGTCTATAGTTGTGGTAGCATTCAATTTTCACTTTCACCACCACGTCTCTTTCTCTTCCTTTCCCTTCCAGCTGTCTCCCTTATCAGTTGCCCAATCATCCAGCACCTCTTTACCACCACCAAGCCCCTGTCTGACATCTTCCCTGAATCACTACAGTCTTCCTCCTTCAGTTTCTACCATCTTATTCTTCTTTCAGTCTTTATTCTCCTCCTCTTCTTCTTCACCTCCAAAACCATCCTACAGACCACCATCCGATGCTGTCCCCTGCCAACACTTCACAGTCTCCAATCTCCTTCAGGTTGCATCTCCTACATAGAACATAGTCCACCTGTGTGTACCTTCCTTCACTCTTATATGTCACCCTATGTTCCTCCTTCTACTTTAAATAAGTATTCACGACTGCCATTTCCATCCTTTTAGCAAAATCTACCACCATCTGCCCTTCCACATTCCTCTCCTTAAAGCCATACCTACCCATCACCTCCTCATTACCTCTGTTTCCTTCACCTACATGCTAATTAATATTTTCAATAATTCTTCAATACTCATTTAACTGGGTGGGATTCTACATGTCCTTTTATAGAGGTCCAATAAACTGACTGCATTGGCATCGCACCCATATGTACCTGTAGTGCTCATGTAGGAGATGTTCTAAATGCTCCAAAACCTCAAACTCCTGTAGTCTATAGTAGACCTTATAAGTATCTAAAGTTTCAAGTTGCTGTTGGAAGAAAAGAAAAGTGGGTATATAAAGTTCTAATGGTCTTTTATAACTTATGTTATAATGTTATGATTTAGTACTGAAGCTTTAAAAATTGGCTTGATAAGTTGATTTAGGATTTAATTTTATTTGAGAACTCATCTGATCCAAGATACAGTTATATGTGCATGACTGGTGTATTTTATTATTATTATTAATATTATTAATATTATTATTATTATTATTTAAACTACTTACGTAAATACGAGAATGTAATAAAACATTTACATTCATGTCCTCTTTCCTGACCACTCTTCTAAAACTAGCCTGCACTGATAGAATTTACAGGAAACCATTTAACGAATCTGAATTTATCAGTAACAAAAAAAAGTCACTGGGTTGAACCGAAATGACCACAGCTAATGGCAAGCGCGAGACCCTGTAATCGGTGCTTTTTAGACCCTGTAATCGGTAGCGCATGCGCATATACTTGCAGTTCAGTTCGGCGTCTTGGAGATGGCATACACAGCTAAAATTGGGCCCTCGGTGTTGAGTAGTGATCTTTCCCAGCTAGGGAGGGAATGCGAGCGGATGATGGAATGCGGCGCCGACTATTTGCACCTGGACGTTATGGACGGGTAAACTCTAACAGCTTGTTATTTTTTATAACAGCGTTCTCCAGTCTGCGGAGTAGCTTTAAGAGTGCAGCTCGCGCCATCAGTCACGAGCAAGTTAAAAGTCCATATCAGCTAACATTTGTTGTAATTGTAACGAATGCAGCACAGTCCATGATAAAGTAAAATAGTTACTACTTGATTTAAGATGGATTTTTGGCTAGAACAAAACTACAAAAACGGAAGTTAATGTAAACAGCGATTGTGAAACTTTAGCGGAACCCCTCCTTTCGCTAAGGTAAAAAAAAAAAAAAAAAGTCCCTTTAGTGAGACTCTACTTCCTTTCTGTAAAAAAAACAAAACAAACAAAAAAAAACCGCTTAGTTTAAAGTAGATCAACTTGAAAGCTGAATATATTTATGAAGATAAACATGGATATTAATTTATGATAAAAAAATTATTTGAAGGCTAATTTCAATCGATATTTATGTAGAATAGCAAAGATAAAATATTCGTCTATGTTGTATATTAATAGGGTGAACTGGGACAGTTGAGGTGTAATAAGTATACTGGGACAATTGAATGTGCAACTTTAAAACTTGCCATTAATATTCCCGAATGTTGATTATGTACTTGTTAAATAAAACCTGTCTATATCGTATTCCGAAGCAACATGATATATATATGGCTATTCCCCAGACTGTTACCACAATGTTGGTCACACAACTGAGTTAAATGTCTATAGTTGTGGTAGCATTCAATTTTCACTTCATTTGAACTAAGAGACAGAGACCTGTCCCAGCATGTTAATGCCCCTGTGCAAAAAGCGAGCTGAGCTCATTGAGTCTTTTGGTCAGGTGTCCAAAATGTTTGCCCATGTATTAGTCTCAACAACTTTCACTATTAAGTTGTGTTTTTAGGTTAGAAAAATCTTGCAGTAATGTTTCAAATTCTGCAGAAGATTCGCAATGTTTTTGTGTTTTTAGGATACCACATTATCATATTATGTTACAATATTGGTATAATATTATGTATGCATTTGACAAAATAGGACTTAAAACAAAATATAACGAGCAATTCTCCAATCTCTTTGAAGGCATTTTGTTCCAAACATCACATTTGGCCATCCGATGGTAGAATGTCTCCGGAAAGCTGTGGGTCCAAATCCTTTCTTTGGTAAGTTAAAGTTTATTCCTTCAATTCTGTTATGTGGCGTGTATTGCAGATGGTGCAGATATATTAGATGTTGCGAATGGAGATATATACATTTTAACATATGCACCTTCATGCATGTAAATCGTATGCTTTCAATACTTTCTTAAATGTTTTTTTCTACTGCTTTGTGAACATTTACTTTTTAAAAAAAGTGATCTAAATTATGAAATGTATATCATAGTCATCATATTGAGATAACTAACCATATGCAGTGGATATAAAAAGTCTTTAAACCCCTGCAACATTTTGTGATATAAAATATTAAACAAAGACAAGACTAAACAATCTATACCTTTCACAGAGCAGGCAGAAGAAAATGTCGCCCACCAAGCACTTAGGTGGAGCTACCTGCTCTGCATAGCCAAGGGGTGGAATGATGAGATAAAGAGCCACACTGAAGCCAGATGGTAGATTAGATGTCAAGGAAGAAAGGAGTGCAACCTCCTAAGCATAGCCAGGGGGTGGCTCACTGATTGCGATGGCCACAGTGACATCAGAAAGAAGAGTAGAGACCAAGGTGGAGCCTTAGGGGGAAGCAATGTCCATTGTGGAACCAGAGGGGAAGGAAGAGTAACATCTTTATTGGCACATGCAGTAAGAGCAATCTCATTGAATTTTGGTACAGCTGGGGCCTTTGTCCATGGAAGAGTTGATTAAAATTGTCAATACAAGATGGTCCAAGTTGGTAGACTGAGTGTGTAATGTAAAAATAAAAGTGCTTTAATAAAGTGTAAGTTATAGGGTATGCACACTCACTGAACCAGGTTATTTTTTTACTTGAATGTTAACATTATAGGTGGGTACGGTCTGACATGATTTATCTATGTTTCTCGTTTAACATATCAGAAAAGATCAATTTAAGAAATTGGGTTTATACACAGTGGTAAAAATATATTATTTTCCAAGTAGGGCTGCAACTAATGATTCTTCTGATAATCGATTAATTGGATGAATCATATTCTTTCTTTTTTTTATTAATTGAACAAAAATGATTTTTAAATTAGATTTTTTGCTTATTATAACTACATAAAACCCTGATTCAGGGTATTTATGTATAAAAGTGTAATAGAAATGCAAAAGCCACATTTTAAGCTTTAACTGTCTTTAATTTAGACATTATAAATTTTATAGTAGCTGCTTGTTGAGGATTGCATGGGGGATTTCCCCTTTGAACAAATTCACTCATGCTGGGTTGTTTCTGTAAAAAAACAAACAAACAAAAACAGATTTTGAGTATGCAAGGTAAAGCAATTTGTTTAAATCAACATTTGTATTGTATTTTGCAGATTACAAGATGATAACCATGCTTAAAAAAAAAATTGTTTTGACAATTTTTGTAAAAAAAAAAAAAAAAAAAAAAAATTTTTCATTTGTGAGTATATTAGCATTTAGGATATAATTAATTACATTTTGTTTAATAATTAATTTATATATACATAAATTAAATATACAAACATTTGAACATAGTAAAACTGCAGTAAATCACATTTGAAAACAGTTAAGTAGTAGACGACAAAAGAAAAAAGAATGGAGAAACAGAGCAAGCTAACAGGCTTAATAAAAAAAAAAAAAAAAACACATATATGCGTGCACTGGTGTACAAATTCATAAGCATTCACTGAAAACCACAACAGTGACTAAAAAATGTAATTGTTTACTGCTGCTGTTATTGGCTGCTTTTAGATTTAGTGTTTGTTTGCACCATTTTAATTAAATCCATCACGATGTCGCAAGCATCAGTTTGTGCAATCACATAGTTATTGTGACATAGTGATTGATTCAGTCACGCCAGAACGGCTCTATTGAGACTGTACCAAAGTTAGCAAACAAACAGTTTACAAAATAGCATTTAATTAAACTATACCATTTCATGATGAACATTATACTGTTTTTGCTCACCATGTTAATGTTTCGCCTTCATCCGTGACACCAGTGTGTTTTTTTCATGTGCTCATGCATCACTGTGGTATTCCATGCCACACAAGCTCTGCTTTGCATAAGTTCCAGGTACAGTTTTCTTTGTTATTTTTAATATAAAATGCTTCCATGCTTTGAATGACTTGGGACGCACACACTTTTCCTGCTTCTGGTTGACCCTGTACTGTCCATTTTTTTCAAGTGGCTGTTATCTTACTATCAAACAAACCCATAAAATGAGCAGCCCAACTAATCGATAACAGCATTTGTTGACAACGAATTTTATTATCAATTATAGATTCTATTGATTAGTTGTTGCAGCTTTAATTCCAAGTCCTAATTTTTTTTTTTTTATTATTAAACAAGTTTAAAAGCATTTATTCACATACAATTTTGACCTATTTTTGACTAATAACTCAAGAAATCTCCACCAATAAAGAAATCTTACTATTGCAATTTATAATTTTTTTTAAATCTCCTTTGCTGTATATTTGGGATTGTTGTCCTGCTGGAAGGTCCGTCTGCATCTGACTCTTATCATCCTGGTGGATGGCAACAGATTCATCTCAAGAATTTCCTGGTCCCCTTTAACATCTTACCTTTAATAATATGGATACTGCCTGTACTATGAGAAGAGAAAGAGCCTCGTACCATGATGCATGCGACTCTAAACTTCAGTGTTGTAATGGTATTACAGTGGAACCCGGTTATGTCGATGTCCTAGGGGGTCGCCAAAAAGCATCGAGGTAACCGATGATCGAGATAAACGAAAATCAAAATGGCGGCAATATATTAACGTGCTTGAAATTTCTTTATGTACATGATGTGCGTTAATAAATGAGAATGTGCATGCACGTGTTTTTGGAGGGTTTTTTTTCACAACAGCGTTGCCGCGATTTGTTTGAAGAAGGCATGCTATAAAAATACATACAGTACATGTTTATCTGTCAGGAATCCACCTGCCACGCCCCCTTCGGCCCCCTTCAGTGTGTCAGGTGCTTTCTCGGCCGCTTTCTCTGAAGCTTCCGGCTTCAATCTCGCACATATGGTGCTCGTTTAGCATCATCACCAGCTCCTATTTAAACTTTCACACTCTCACTGTCCGTTATTGTTGGTGTATGTTGGTTCACGGCGGTCGTTGTTATCGCGCATGCGTTTCCCGGTACGTGCCTTCCCACCGGCACTCTCTCAACGGCTGCGCTTTTCTTCCCAAAGCGACACGCGGATTCCCCCCCCCCCCCCCCCCCCCCCCCGATCCTGCCGGTCTTCATTCTATGATTTTGCTGGTCATCCCACTTTCCTACCAAGCCCGGCTTTCGCCTCCCGTTCATCGCATAACATTTAACAACAAAAGGCATATGTGCACTAACTAACAGCAGAGATTCACCAGTATACAATACAACACCTGTAGCAGCTGTAAGCCTTGATTTTTCCGCCACTTCCGCAAGTTCTTCTGCGGCTGCACCGAGATAACCGACGTTAAATGGCAAATTTTTCCCCCCTTGTGCTCGAGATATTAGGGTTCGGCGACATAAAAAAAGTCGACATAACCGAGAAAAAATGCTTAGAAAAAGCGAGAATTTGGCGGTTCCACTTCAAAAACGTCGACTTAATAGGGTTGTCGAGGTAACCGAGGGCGAGATAACCGGGTTCCACTGTATTATGGTCATATGAAGAGCCATTCCTCCTCCAAACCATGCAAGTGGTATTATTACGAGAAAGACTACACTCTACCAGTAATTTGAAGACTTATATAACATTTGGAAAAGCCTTTAAATTACTGGTAGAGTGTTGTCTTCCTCTATCTCAAGATCTCAAGAATTATAGGAACAAATTCACTTATATTTATATATATGTAAATTTATCACTGATAAGCAAGACTGGGGTGACTGTGGCAAGTAAAAACTCTTAGATGGTATGAGGAAGAACCCTTGTGAGGAACCAGATTTTAAAGGGGAACCACTCCTCATTTTTGATGACACCAAGAGTATGATTATAAATCATAAAAAATTACAAACACCAGAGACTGAGAAAATATATCATAAGCAATATTTATCATGAGTGTGTGATTGAATAATGACACACTCATGATAAATATTGCTTATGATATATTGCTCCTGATCAACTCTTAATTAGCTCAACATCTATAATCATTTTTGAGTATTAAGAGGTTGTTTATCCTCAAAGTCCACAGTCAAAATCTTCATGTAGTGGCATCCAACTAGAGCTGCCACAACCTCTAGATGCCTCGGGATCCTCGCAGATTCAGTGGCATCTTTTTGAAGGTCTATAATCTTTTTGAGGTGTCACACAACTGGAGCTGACTTAATTTCTGTATGCCTCGGGATGGGTAGAGATAAAGAAGCAGTGGAGAGGAATGAGTGTAGCTGCTGCTGTTCATAATATTAACATGCACAAGATGATGATGCGTATTTGATCAGATGTACTGGAGCACAAGGTTATGATATGTGATGTGTTATGTGTATGCCATGCTGAAGAGATACGTTGTTAATCCCAGTTTAATCTACGCTTTAACTGGGAGAGTGTGTCTTAGCTTCGAACACTGTCAGAAAGTCTATTCCCAAGTTTAGGAGCTCAATGTGAGAAAGATCTACCACCTTTAGTGTACTTTGCTATTCTAAGAAACTTCTAAAGCCTGGCGTTTTAAGATTTCAAAGAGTGTGACAGATTGTAGCGTGTTAGAAAACTGTATAGATACACGGAAGCTAAACCATTTAGGCCATTGTAAGTAAGTAGCAATAGTTTGTAGTTAATTCGAAACTTAACATGTAGCCAATTTAGGGATGATGATAAACTTTTCTGCATCAGATATAGATAACTTACTTCTTAGTTTAGCAATATTTTTATACTGAAAGAAGTCTGTTTTTGTAATATGGGTGATGTGATTTTAGACAGCAACTTGGCTTTTGAAAATAACTACAGGTTTTTCACTGTTAAAATAAGTTACAGAACATTCTTCTAAACGAAAGTTGAATTGCTAGAGCTTCTGAGTACTGTTTTTTTGGACAAGATAAGCAATATCTTTGTCTTAGCAGAATTTAATAACAGAAAGTTGTGCCTTATTCAATCTTTTATTTCTATAATACACTCAGTTAACCGGACCATCTTGTAGCAAAAGTCTTTGGGGGCGCTTTTTGCATTTACCTATCATGATGTTTGTATATTTATATTCAGAGGGGAATAAGCTTTCTTTCTAAACTCTTAGCATGCACTAATCCAGCTCATTCCTTCCTTGATTTCTGTATCTGTGTAGATTTCTTGAGTTAATGCCAATATCTGGTCAAAATATTATTTGAATTGGAACTGCAATAAATAAATCATTTTGACATGTTGAATACTTTTTTTTTTCCCCCTCTTTGTGTTTATAATAATGTAATATGTATTTATAACAAACATATGTGTGTATACACATCAGACTCTACAGGCAGGTTTCCATGTTAGAAATCATGACAATACAATTAGAGAAAGCCTGAACAAGTATGATTTATTTGGATTGTCAGGAGAAAACAAAAGGCTCGGAACGATAAATAATTTCTGATATTAAAAAAATGGGAATAGATTAAAGTAAAATCAATAATTAGTAGATCAAGTTGAAACCTTAGAGACTTTCTTATTGCAAAATATATTCCATTATATGTGTGTATTATGTGTGTAATATGTGTAATAGTCTTCTGTGTTTTTACAAAAGCAATTCAGCATGTGCAGTACAATTATTCTGAGAAATAGAATTTACGTAGTGTTTTTTTTTTGGTTTTTTTTCCCCAGACATGCACATGATGGTTTCCAGACCAGAACAGTGGGTAAAGCCAATGGCAGCAGCAGGAGCCAGCCAGTATACATTTCATTTGGAGGCCACTACAAATCCTGGAAGCCTCATCAAAGATATCCGTGAGAGTGGCATGAAGGTTTGGGAAGGTTTCAAGTTTTTAGGATGTTTTCTCACATAATTGAATTTCTTAATTATTTTTGTAAGCAGTGGACCATTTAAGGGGAACTAAGCAATGCTATTGCGGTGTTCACAATGGTACAGTGGACTCCAAAGGATTCTCTGAAATTACATTTTATTGATTTGTTTCTGCATATACAGTGAGGAAAATAAGTATTTGAACACTGCTATTTTGCAAGTTCTCCCACTTAGAAATCATGGAAGGGTCTGAAATTGTCATCGTAGGTGCATGTCCACTGTGAGAGACATAATCTAAAAAAAAAATCCAGAAATCACAATATATGATTTTTAAACAATTTATTTGTATGATACAGCTGCAAATAAGTATTTGAACACCTGTCTATCAGCTAGAATTCTGACCCTCAAAAGACCTGTTAGTCTGCCTTTAAAATGTCCACCTCCACTACATTTATTATCCTAAATTAGATGCACCTGTTTGAGGTCGTTAGCTGCATAAAGACACCTGTCCACCCCATACAATCAATAAGAATCCAACTACCAACATGGCCAAGACCAAAGAGCTGTCCAAAGACAAAATTGTACACCTCCACAAGGCTGGAAAGGGCTACGGGGAAATTGCCAAGCAGCTTGGTGAAAAAATGTCCACTGTTGGAGCAATCATTAGAAAATGGAAGAAGCTAAACATGACTGTCAATCTCCCTCGGACTGGGGCTCCATGCAAGATCTCACCTTGTGGGGTCTCAATGATCCTAAGGAAGGTGAGAAATCAGCCCAGAACTACACGAGAGGAGCTGGTCAATGACCTGTAAAGAGCTGGGACCACCGTTTCCAAGGTTACTGTTGGTAATACACTAAGACGTCATGGTTTGAAATCATGCATGGCACGGAAGGTTCCCCTGCTTAAACCAGCACATGTCCAGGCACGTTTTAAGTTTGCCAATGACCATTTAGATAATCCAAAGGAGTCATAGGAGAAAGTCATATGTCAGATGAGACCAAAATAGCTTCTCTTTTTTTTTGGGTCATAATTCCACTAAACGTGTTTGGAGGAAGAAGAATGATGAGTACCATCCCAAGAACACCATCCCTACTGTGAAGCTTGGGGGTGGTAGCATCATGCTTTGGGGGTGTTTTTCTGCACAGGGGACAGGGCTACTGCACTGTATTGAGGAGAGGATGACCGGGGCCATGTATTGCGAGATTTTGGGGAACAACCTCCTTCCCTCAGTTAGAGCATTGAAGATGGGTCGAGGCTGGGTCTTCCAACATGACAATGACCCAAAGCACACAGCCAGGATAACCAAGGAATGGCTCTGTAAGAAGCATTTCAAGGTTCTGGCATGGCCTAGCCAGTCTCCAGACCTAAACCCAATAGAGAAATTTTGAAGGGGGAGCTCAAACTCCAAACTCAGCGACAGGCCAGAAACCAGAAAAATTTCAGACCCCTTTCATGATTTCTAAGTGGGAGAACTTGCAAAATAGCAGGGTGTTCAAATACTTATTTTCCTCACTGTATAGTGAAACCCATTTTTACTGATTAATTGTAAGACATTCGTTCTACCTATAGAGCATGGTTTTGCTCTCTTTGCTCCTTGCTCCTAAAACATAGTCAGACCTTCCTGTCTGTTGACAATAGTGTGAACACTTCTCTGTGGTGCAACTCCAAAAACCAGACCCTTCAGCAAATTTATCTGCCTGATAACTGCCAACCACGAGGCCACTCAGTTTAGGGGGGGCACAATTATAAAGAGAAGTCTCTCTAGGAAAACCTGAACAAAAGGACGGAAAATCTATCCAAAGTCCATTCTTAAAAGCAGTATACAAATCAATTTCAATAAAATTGTGTGCTGAAGGAGTCTTCAGTATTTCAGAATTTAATTAAGTTTTAAAATGATAGTATCCAAGTGAGGTCCATTGTATAATGAATGGATTTTAAAGTAAACTTATTTCAGGGCAATGTTTAGGCTATCCAGGTTAGGGCTGTAACGATTCCTCGAGTAATTCATTTAGTCTATTTAACTACACACGGCACACAGACCATTATTATTGACACACCACTTGATAAACTCTTGAGAGACAGGTAAACACAGAAGATGCTGTAGAATGATAAAATGCACGAATTAGGAGAAAACAGCAAGGGGCGAGGAGAAGATTCAGGACAAAGAAAATGACAAAGTTTCCAAAGTTGGGATCATTTAAAACTAAAACATAAATAAAACAGTACAGTGTGGTTACTGTTTTTAAAGTAATTTTAAATTAATAAAAAAAAATGTATTTATATACAGCGAGTTTAAATAGTCCATGTTTAGTGGCTGATTTGTGTGAGGAAAATTTCAAGGAGCATTTCCAAGACAAGAATACCACATCATGATACTGTGTGAGATTTTGTAAATAAATACATGAGTGGTAATAATTAAAAAGTTTCATTAAACAACTGTTTTCCCATAACCTATTCTTCACGGCCACTGTGGAGGGACTTTTTGGACAGTATTTGCATTTTGAAGTAATATGGCAATTATTTGCACTAAATGGGTTTACTTTTCACTGATATTCTAGTATGCAATTTCAGCAATAAAAATTAAATTTTTCTGAAAAGAGAAACAAATTAGTCAGGTAAAGTAGGCTTTGTCATTTCAACCATATACAGTGCAGTACAGAGTGAACTTTTCAACAGGACCAAGGTGTTACAGCAAACAAAATAAATCAACAAAAGGAACACAGAACTAGACATAACTCTAAACTAACAACACAAAGTGCAAATGTGCAACATTTAGTGCAAAAAAAAAAAAGGCAAATGCGGTAGAGTAAGTACTAAAGTTGCAAAAGACTAAATAATTAATAACAAATAATAAAAAAAGACTATCCCCCGAACAACTACTCTAACTACCACAGGCATATTGAAGCCAAAGACTATAAGTCGCTACTTTTTTCCCACGCTTTGAACCTGGCGGCTTAAACAATGTAGCGTCTAATTTATGGATTTTTCCTGGGTTTTTCCCGGTTTCAACAACAACGTTCCTCTGACATTTGTCTTGCTTCTTAATCAAACTGTCAACGGGAAGGGCGAATAATTCGTCACGCTGAAAACAACCGGGCATAAAAAAAAAAAAACACACTTCACCTGTGTTCTGAGGCATCGGGAGAAAAGCTTCTACCGATGGTGATTTTTAAACGCACGATGATGCCAAAAGAAAAACTCCCGAGAGAAATTGTTGTGAAAGTCAACAAGAAAGGATAGATAATAGAAAGCCTAATGAATGAATGGCTGACACAGTGTTACAGCAAGCGACAGGGAGGATTTTTTTTTACAGGAATATGGCATTGCTCGTTTTGGACAGCATGAGGGCCTACATAACAGTTTCTGTGAAAGAAGCCATCAAGAGGACAAACTCAACTCCAGCTGTGATTCCTGGGGGCATAACAATGTATTTGCAGCCACTTAACATCAGTGTAAATTGTGCATTTAAAATGGTGCTCCGTGTTCAGTGTGAGGCTTGGATGACAAGTGGGAAGAAATCCTTCACTAAAACGGGCAGCATGTGAAGAGGAACCTATGGTCAAGTCTGCCAGTGTATCTTGACAGCGTAGAGCACTGTAAATAAAATCCACTATAATCAACATGTTTTGAAAGTCTGGACTGCTGCGTATTGAAGAGGGCTGAACGAGCTTGGCGGGGAATTTGCCTCCAGATGAAAATGACTAGAGCGACAGTGAAAACGATACTGAGAAAACGTCTCTAGGTTACAAACGTAGGAACGAGACGCTGCGTCAAAACTATATGGGAACACCCCTGCATTGTCCACGCTCTGAACCACGTGTGAAATCTAGCTAATAGGCAAGCCGTGACGTCATAGACGGGCGACGTCGCGTAAACTAGGAAGCTACAAGATGGCTGTGCGGTGGTAGCGACATTGGCTTCTGCAAAGAGAGAAGGTAAGCGCCGCAGGGATGCAGGGAGTGTGGCACGGAGACGCAGCGTCTCGTTCCCTTGGGGAACTAGGGTTACGTTCGTAACCTGGAGACGTTCCCCTTCAGGAACTCGAGCTGCGTCGAAACGCTATGGAAATGAGTGTCCAATCACGCCACCCTGACCAGACCCTGCCGAGAGAGTAAGGGCCTCGGCACCAGCACGCAGGACAGAGGAGCCCGGGGTGGCTTTGAGGTCAAGGCCATAGAACCTGACAAAGGTCAGCGGGGTGGACCAACCCGCAGCATCACAGATGTCCTGGAGTGACACTCCAGCGGACCCGGCCGTAGAGGCCGCCACACTCCGATGGCTCGAGCCCTGACCCCTGATCAGAGCCGGAACCAGGACTCGCAGCTGAAAGGATGGCATCCGCTTCCCACCTGCTTAACGTCCGCCCATCGAGAGACTCCTGGCAGCCCTCCAGACTGACAAAGTTTTCACAGAACTTTCTCGGGGCTGGCCCCTGAACCACTCAGAACGGCTGGAGTGGTGCTCTGCAGCCGACTACACCTCCTAAACGGCGGCGGATCCCCCCCATCCGCAGCGATCATACGGGCAGAATACGGGGAGCAAACCGCTGGAGAAAGCTGCGCCCTGAACACGACCCGTGGCAGGGCTGGCAGACAGTCCTCCTGAACCTGAACGGCAGGAGCAGCGTACTGCGGCCGTTGAAGCCTCCCGAGTGGCGGCGGATGACCCCCATCTGCAACGAACTTTCAGGTGGAATAAGGGAGTTAACCGCAGGAGGTTAGTGCCGGGGAGGGACGGGCACCGTAGCATTAGGTGCACACCGCCCTCCAAGATGCAAGTCATCAGGCTTACGCACCACAGTCCGTTCACTAGAGGCGAGGACGATCCTCACGTCGTCCAGCCCCTCCTCGGGCTCAGAGTGTCGCCAGGGGCCCCTAGGACCTCCCCGCGGGAATTGGGTGGCAATGCTCTCTTACCGGGTGAGGAACTACCACCGATACGCCACCACGTTCTCCTGAACCCACCAGCAATCGCCCTCACCTACAGCGTTACCAGGTCAGGCCAGGAGATATCACCGTGGCGCTCAGAAGGAAGCTCACATCGTCCCCCATAGCAGGCCAGCCTGGTATGCCTGCAACACACTCATCGTGTGGAAGCAACCCGCAGCCTGACCAGCCGCATAGCCCTACCTACCAGAGCCAAGCGGCTCTTCGTAGGCAAACCGAATGCCTTCAAAGATGCAGCACTCAGGGAGAGACAGCTAGCTAACATCTTCACCACAAGCGGCATCGTCCTGTAGCCGCGCTACTTAGCGCTAATAACATTTGCGCACAGCGAGAACCATCGGAAAAGCACGCGCGCACACGGGCCTCCCAGGACCCAGACACCTCGGTGTGCAGATCAGGGAAGGCACTGAGGCTGTGACACAGGGTGCAGGAAATCCAGCTCACGGGAGCCGATTAAGCACGCTCCTAAGCTAAGCAAACAACACATCGGCTGCGTGTCACCCCCCCCAATGCAACGGGGCAAGCAGGTAACACGCAGACGGAATTCTGCCTGCACTTAAGCTCATGACTGCACAGATAACACACACAAAGCGCTTACCTGAACGAGCAGAAGCTAATGTCGCTACCACCGCACAGCCATCTTGTAGCTTCCTGGTTTACGCGACGTCGCCTGTCTATGACGTCACGGTTTGCCTATTGGCTAGATTTCACACGTGGTTCAAAGCGTGGACAACACAGGGGTGTTCCCATAGCATTTCGACGCAGCTCGAGTTACTAAAGGGGAACATCGGATGACGCAGTTCTGAGGCTGTTCAACTCCAACACCGAAGGAGATGACTTCACTGGTTTCAGTGCACAGAAGGAGGAAGACCATCAGGGACTATCTTAATAGACACCTGTTTTGTTACAAGTGTTATAGAAAAAAAAAAGGATTTAAAGGATTTAGTGGGTGCATCTTATATTTATGTGTGCTTAATAGTCCGGAAATTACGGTACAAAATATATAATTTTTTTAAATCTGGTCAATGGAGTGAACCTGTGGCTGAACCATTGACTCTTATAATGGATTAACTCAGGGTAACATCACAACAAGACATTAAAAACTGCTGCAAAATGGTTTTCACATGTGATGTCATGTTGTGATGTTACCCTGAGTTAATCCAGTTCATTTTGGAGAAATTGGAAATTTGCTTGTATGCATGTTGGAGAGAAGTGGTGTCTTATCACCGTTCGGCTCACTGATGACTCAATTCTGGTGTTTGTGAATGTCTTTCTAGTGTTACCAGGATAAAGTGAGTTCAAATATCCGTATTGATTTAGGTATATAACCAGTGGTAATGGAATAATTAATTATTTTACACAAGGTTTGATTGTCTCTGGAATCATCCGTTTAAAGAAACATAGTTAAGGGATATAGTACACAAGTTGATGAGTTGGATAAGAATATAAGTGAGATTATTTTCCTCTCCTGATTGAAAGTAAAAATTGTATTTGCTATCTACAGGGTTATTTATGTAATTGTTTGACTATGAATTGTCGTTAATTTAATAATTTAAATAGGCACACATATTTTAAGTCATTTACATTTTGTCATTGAAAAAAAATCATGAAATTGCTGTTGATGGTATGTTGATTTTTAATAAATGTTGCTACAGTATAATAAAATTCTTGCATTGTGTAGGATGTTTATCTACTATTATGGTAGAAAGATATGTGAATTTAGAAGAAATAAGAGATTCGCTATAAGTCAGGATGCTATTCTAGGGGTGTCCAGCAAAGCAAATGACTCTAGCTGTATCTGTTGGCATCTTAAAAGTATCTGTATTTAGATCTTTTTTTGGATACAACTAGGCAGGGCATATCCCTGAATCAACTGTGAAGTAAGAACACAAACCATGTACTTGAGATAAAGTAGAGATACGCTAGTTAAAATTTTACTCCAGTAAAAGTGCTCCCTTTGAACTTTCACTTTAGTAAAAGTGAATAATATTGCCTTTAAATTTACTTAAGTATCCAAAGTACTGTGATTTATTATGGATATAATGTTTCTATCATTTTTATCACAAGTCCCTTACCTAATCAACTAAGTTTATGTGAGAAGACTCTGTTATTCTCAGCACACCAATCTATTAATAGAATGATAATGAGTCAAACACTGATTGATTTCTATTAAAATGATCATGAGCCCAAAACCTCCTTTTCAACTACTTCATTAAATCACACAAATTAGGAGTTTCTTCCATCATTTATTCTTCTTCAAATGTTCTGCTTGCTGTTGAACTGATGCTGAGCTGTATGTTGGTGTCAAGTTCAAAACAGAGCGTGTGCTCTACACTGATTGGTGGCTTGCTGTTGACCAGTTAAGTTTTTATCCACTCAAACATAAAAAGGAACGATTGATTTTTGCAAAATGTTTCAAAGTCAAAAGTAAGATATTTGACTTTAAAATTTAGTGAAGTTAAAGTCTCCCCATCTGTGGCAAGGAAAAATTTCCTTAGATGTTATGAGGAAGAAACCTTGAGAGGAACCAGACTCAAAAGGGGAACCCATACTCATTTGGGTGACATCAAGAGTGTGGTTATAAATCTTTAAAACAATACAACAGACTGGAGAGTGAGAACTAACATGAGCACCGGCATGTAAGATTATGAGTAATGTCCTTTCTACAATCTTGTACAGTCATTTGAGATTATGGAAACAAGGAGCTGCTGAGCAATTCATAAAATAGCTCAACATTTGACATCATAATAGATCCAACAACAGCTTCTCCATGCCAGAGCCTTTAAACACTAAGAGGTCTAATGTCCATACTCTACATGAAGTGAAATCCAAATGCTGCTGGTACCTCTCCTAGATGGTTTGGGATGTTTGCAAGCACAAGTTGATAATGTGATCTGATCAGATGTACTGAAGCTAAAGGTTATAATATGTGATGTGTGTTATGTGTAGACCTTGCTAAAAATATAAGTTTTTAATTAGCACTTAAACTGGGAGAGTCTGAGCCCCAAACACTGTAAGGAAGACTATTCCAAATTTTGGAGCTAAATGTGAGAATGCTCTACCACCTTTAGTGGACTTTGCTCAGTTCAGAGTTTTGGGATAGCAAGGAGCATGACGGGTTGTAGCGTGTAAGAAGACTGGATAGATACATGGGATCTAAACCATTTTGGGCTTTGTAGGTAAGTAACAAAAGTTTGTAGTCGATTCGAAACTTAACAGATAGCCAGTGTAGGGATAATAAGATTGGGGTTATATGATTATATGGGGTCGCCACAGCGGAACATCTGTCTCCATACCCCCCCTGTCCTCTACATCTGCCTCTTCCAACCCAACTACCTGCATTTCTTCCCTCACCAGACCCATAAACTTCCTCCTAGGCCTTCCTCTCTTCTCCTTCTTCCTGGCGGCTCCATTCTCAACATTCTCCTACTGATGTACCCCATGTCTCTCCTCTGCACATGTCCAAACCATCTCCAAAACATCCTACATGTGCTGTCCCTCTAATAAATGTATTTCTAATCCTGTCAATCCTCGTCACTCCCAACGAAAACCTCAACATCTTCAGCTGTGCTACCTCCAGCTCCACCTCCTGTGGATGCCACTGTCTCTAAACCAAAGAACATCGCAGGTCTCACCACAGTCCTATAAACTTTTTCTTTCACTCTTGCAGACACCCTTCTATCACAAATCATTCCTGCTATCACTCTTCTCCCTGCAACTGCACCACTCCACTGTCATTCACACACATGTACTCTGTCTTCCTCCTACTGACTTTCATTCCACTTCTCTCCAGCGTGTACCTCTAGCTCTCCAGGCTCTTCTCAACCTGTTTCCTATTCTCACCACAAATCACAATCATCATAGTCTATGGAGACTTCTGTCTGATCTCATCTGTCAACCTGTCCTTCCCCACTGCAAACAGGAAAGGGCTTAGAGCCAATCCTTGATGCAGTCCAACCTTCACCTTAAACCAGTCTGTCGTTCCTACTGCACACTTCACTGCTGTCACACTGTCCTCATACATGTCCTGCATCACCCTCACATACTTCTCTGACACACCAGACTTCCTCATACAATACCACAACTCCTCTCTTTCGGCACCCTGACACACCAGACTTCCTCATACAATACCACAACTCCTCTCTTTCGGCACCCTGTCATACGTTTTCTCTAAATCCACAAACACACAATGCAACTCCTTCTGACCTTCTCTATACTTCTCCATCTACATTCTCAAAGCAAATAATGCATATGCGGTGCTCTTCCTCAGCATGAAACCATAATATTGCTCACAGATGGTCACCTCTTCTCTCAGCCTGGCTTCCACTACTTTTTCCCATAACTTCATGTTGTGACTGATCAACTTTATTCCTCTGTAGTTACTGCAGGTCTGCACATCTCCCTTATTCTTAAAAATTGGTACCAACACACTCCTTCATTCCTCAGGCATCCTCTAACCATCCAAGATCTTGTTGAACAACCTGGTTTAAAAACTCCACTGCCTCTCCTCTCTCCTAAACATCTCCATGCTTCTACCAGTATGTCATCTGCATTCTGGACTAACTGTAGCTTGTTTGTAAACGAAGCAGGACATCCAGGAAGGACCAAAGTCTCAGATATAACGATTCCAAAGTCTCATAACCTGATTAAAGTACCCAGACAAAATTATTTGCCCCTCTTTGTCACCAAGAATCTTGTTTACTTTATTAATAAAACCTGTATTTGTCTTTTTGGGGGCATATACATTGCATAATATCACTTTTACTCCATTAATTAGGGTTTCTATACATATAATCCCTCCCCACATCGTCTTTAGTTTCTGGTAACATTACAAAACTTAGCCTCTTATTTATTAGGATCATTACCCCATTTTGTTTGCTCGTAAATGATGAATAAAATGCATGCCCCACCCAGTCTTGTTTGAATTTAAACGCTTCGTTATCTGTTAAATGACCTGTTTGTGTTTGAGATATGACAGGACCTTTTTTCTTTTAATTGGACTTCCACATCCGTTAATATTACATGTTATAAACCTGATGTGACTACCTATGTACAATATAAATAAGTCGCAAGTTATCGTGTATGTAACCAAATACGTTGGATGACTGCCCCATTTGGGGAATAGCATATTAAGTCAAGTCAAGTCAGGTTTATTTGTATAGCGCTTTTCACAACAGACATTGTCAGTTTTACACAAATCAAAAGTTAAGGTGAATGGTGTGAATTTGTCCCTGATGAGCAAGCCGTGGTGACTGTGGCAAGGAAAAACTCCCTTAGATGTTATGAGGAAGAAACCTTGAGAGGAACCAGACTCAAAAGGGGAACCCATCCTCATTTTGGGTGACATCAAGAGTTTGATCATAAATCTTTCAACAATACAGAACACTGGAGAGTGAGAACTAACATGATTACTGGAGTATAAGATTATAAGTGATGTTCTTTCTACAGTCTTATACAGTCTATATGGTTAGTAGCTCCTAGTTTTATGAGCTCAACATTTGTGATCATCACAGATCCAGCATCAGCTTCTCCATGCCAGAGCCTTTAAACACTCCAGGAGGTCCAATGTCAAACTCCACACATGTAGCGGGATCCAAATGGCACTGGTACGTCTAAAGATGGTTCGGGATGTTTGTGAGTTCGGCATCTACTTCTTCAAAGGTCCGTAATTATCAAGATGGTGGGAGGTGACTGGAGCTGGCCAAACCTCAGGGTGTCTCGGGATGGGGAGAGAAAGAGAAGCAGTGGAGAGGAATTAGCGTAGCTGCTGTTCGAGTTAAAAGACTGGATAGATACATGGGAGCCAAACCATTTAGTGCTTTATAAGTGAGTAGTAGTAGTTTGTAGTCTATTCGAAACTTAACAGGAAGCCAATGTAGGGACGATAAGATCGGGGTTATGTGATCATATTTTCTTGACCTTGTAATAACTCTGGCTGCTGCATTCTGGACTAACTGAAGCTTGTTTATTAATGACGCAGGACATCCACCTAGTAACGCATTACAGTAGTCTATTCTGGAGGTCATAAACGCATGGACGAGCTTCTCTGCATCGGATATAGACAACATGTTTCTTAACTTAGAAATATTTCTAAGGTGAAAGAAGGCTGTTATTATACCGTGATTGTACATTTATTCAAATTTAACAGACAGTTGAACATTTCAAACACCAAAAACCAAAAAATGCTATTGCTCATTAGAAAGTAACAAATTATCAAACTCCCTACCCAAAACTTAACAACAGACAAAATAAAAAGAAAAAAAAACCAAAAAACAAAAAAAAACCAGGCCATACCAAACAGCGAGGACCATCTTAGTCCAAGCACCTCTGACTGCTGTCTGTGAAGTGCCGAATCAGAATGAACTGCTCTGCATCCGCACGCAATGAAAACACCTTGCTCTTCCCTTGCCATGTAAAACAAAGTGAGGCTGGATATGCCAACATGTATTTCACGTTGACTCTTCTCAGCATCCTCCACAAAGCAGTGAATCCCCTCCGTTTTCTGGCCAGTTCTCTTAACATGTCAGGGAAGAAGAAAATCCGACATCATTCCCTATTCTCTGGCCGCTTGTAATACTTTCTCCCTGGCTGACAAACACAGAAACTTGATCAAGACTATTCTCGGTGGTTGATCTTTACTGGGCCTGGGAATGAGAGCCCAATGTGCCCTCTTAATTTATAACTCTCCATCCGGATCAATACCCAGTCCTTCCGATAAGATTTTATGCACGCACTTGATCATTCCACGTGCCTCCAGCCCTTCTTTCAGACCGATCACCCTCATGTTGTTGCAGCGGCTTCTGTTGTCTAGATCTTGAATTTGGCTCCACATAACTTCCACGCGTTTATCATGCCGCTCGCCGTCTCCAACGAGCTTTGAGGTGACGTCTTCCATATCAGAGATGTGGCCGTCTGCTTCATCCAGCCTTTCTTGGATTGCATTCACCGAGTTTTTAAGGTCGATAACAACCTCTTTGATTGATAACACATCCGTCGCTACTCCTTGTAAGGTAGAGCTCATTTTGCTTATTTCGGATAATGGGTTTTTCATCTTCAAACCTTGTTCAGTCGGCTGGGGTGATGGTGACTTGTTTGCCAGTGAAGTCTGCCTGGTTGTCATGCGGCTCTTCGTTGTCCCCTTTAAATTCTTAGATGTGGACTTTGACATTTGCAATCTAGACCACTTGTTTCAAGTGTTTAATCACCAGGGACACTAACTTTGAGAAATAAATGTGTAGTGAATATGTTTGAATAAATTTAAAATATTGGTGGGCCTGCAGAGCTACACAACTATGCTGCCATCTTCCTCGGCGGTCCCATGTGACTGTTAAAACAAACCTAAAGTCTCCAGACCAGCAAACCGCTAAATCTTAGGCTTTTATAATAGTGGACACACTTGTTGATGCTAACCTGGCTGCTTAGCCTCTTAAAATTTATGGAAGCAGTAAAAGTATATTTAGGTTTTTACACATGGTTTTTGCATTTAGGCTTGTGTGTATATGTATGTATGTATGTGTATGTATATATGTGTATATATATATATATATATATATATATATATATATATATATATATATATATATATATATATATAGTGAGGAAAATAAGTATTTGAACACCCTGCTATTTTGCAAGTTCTCCCACTTAGAAATCATGGAGGGGTCTGAAATTTCAATCGTAGGTGCATGTCCACTGTGAGAGACATAATCTAAAAAAAAAATTTAGAAATCACAATGTATGATTTTTAAACTATATGTATGATACAGCTGCAAATAATTATTTGAACAGCTGTCTATCAGCTAGAATTCTGACCCTCAAAGACCTGTTAGTCTGCCTTTAAAATGTCCACCTCCACTACATTTATTATCCTAAATTAGATGCACCTGTTTGAGGTTGTTAGCTGCATAAAGACACCTGTCCACCCCATACAATCAGTAAGAATCCAACTACTACCATGGCCAAGACCAAAGAGCTGTCCAAAGACACCAGAGACAAAATTGTACACCTTCACAAGGCTGGAAAGGGCTACGGGGAAATTGCCAAGCAGCTTGGTGAAAAAATGTCCACTGTTGGAGCAATCATTAGAAAATGGAAGAAGCTAAACATGACTGTCAATCGCCCTCGGACTGGGGCTCCATGCAAGATCTCACCTCGTAGGGTCTCAATGATCCTAAGGAAGTTGAGAAATCAGCCCAGAACTACACGGGAGGAGCTGGTCAATGACCTGAAAAGAGCTGGGACCACCGTTTCCAAGGTTACTGTTGGTAATACACTAAGACGTCATGGTTTGAAATCATGCATGGCACGGAAGGTTCCCCTGCTTAAACCAGCACATGTCCAGGCATGTCTTAAGTTTGCCAATGACCATTTGGATGATCCAGAGGAGTCATGGGAGAAAGTCATGTGGTCAGATGAGACCAAAATAGAACTTTTGGGTCATAATTCCACTAAACATGTTTGGAGGAAGAAGAATGATGAGTACCATCCCAAGAACACCATCCCTACTGTGAAGCATGGGGGTGGTGGCATCATGCTTTGGGGGTGTTTTTCTGCACATGGGACAGGGCGACTGCACTGTATTAAGGAGAGGATGACCGGGGCCATGTATTGCGAGATTTTGGGGAACAACCTCCTTCCCTCAGTTAGAGCATTGAAGATGGGTCGAGGCTGGGTCTTCCAACATGACAATGACCCGAAGCACACAGCCGGGATAATTAAGGAGTGAATCTGTAAGAAGCATATCAAGGTTCTGGCATGGCCTAGCCAGTCTCCAGACCTAAACCCAATAGAGAATCTTTGGAGGGAGCTCAAACACCGTGTTTCTCAGCAACAGGATCTAGAGAAGATCTGTGTGGAGGAGTGGGCTAAGATCCCTCTTGCAGTGTGTGCAAACCTGGTGAAAAACTACAGGAAACGGTTGACCTCTGTAATTGCAAACAAAGGCTACTGTACCAAATATTAACATTGACTTTCTCAGGTGTTCAAATACTTATTTGCAGCTGTATCATACAAATAAATAGTTAAAAAATCATACATTGTGATTTCTGGATTTTATTTTTTTAGATTATGTCTCTCACAGTGGACATGCACCTACGATGACAATTTCAGACCCCTCCATGATTTCTAAGTGGGAGAACTTGCAAAATAGCAGGGTGTTCAAATACTTATTTTCCTCACTGTGTGTGTGTGTATATATATATATATATATATATATATATATATATATATATATATATATATAGAGAGAGAGAGAGAGAGAGAGAGAGAGAGGAGAGAGAGAGAGAGAGATGTGTATATAGATGTGTATATGTGTGTATATATGTATGTATACAGTGGTCCCCCGGGGGGGGTCTTACAATGTAACCGTCGCGAGTTCCAAAAATGCGGAACTTTACACCGACTTTTGAATGCATTAAAGTAATGAACGCATACCTTGCTAGTTTAAAAAAAAAAAAAACGGAAATCTCATCACATTTTAACTTCATGCGTATTGTCTTTACCTAACTAAATGCATCTAATGTTTAACATTGCTCTCTTCTATACTTCATGTTGCATTGATAAAATATCAACAACAATATCGTTCAGAAACACGGTCCCTGGTGGTCTAGTGGTTAGGAGACTCTCACCACTGCGGCCCGGGTTTGATCCCCAGTCAGGGAACCAACCCCAGCCACTCTTAGTGCCGGTCCAAAGCCCGGATAAAAGGGGGTGAGGAGTGGCCAGAGCGGGAGAAGGAGCAGGATGTTCCCACGTGCTCGCCGCGCTCCAATGCCTCAGGTCCCGACAGGCGGGCTGACTCTGCCACAGTCACTATCAGCTTGTAGGGGTCAGGGTCTTTCTGCCACAGGTCCGATGAGTCTCATTCACTTATGAGGCTTTGCGAAAGTCCGCCAGCAATTCCTCTTCCGCATCTGTTGTCTTTAGCCCGTAGTGAGAGAAAGAGGGGGAAGAGCCGATATTAGTCGGGAGCCCAAGGTTCTCCACCTTACTGTCCTCCCGGCTGCCTTTTATAAGCGTCGCTGGACTTAAAGACAGCGAGGGGCCGTCACTCCAATTGAGTTCCAGCCATGTCTTGTAAGAATGCCATGCCTCCTCGTTTGCTGCGCTGGGCTACGCCGTCCTTTCACACCCTGCTGAAATTTGATTTCGGAGCGCTTGCCCCTTTTGGTACCTGAGATGGAGGCCTGTCATCACATCACTCCCGCCTTAGCTCTGAACTCACCTTCAGTGGCATTTAAGCCCAGTGTCCTTGCTTTAAGGCGAACGCATCCATCGTGTGGGAAACCACCGATCTGTGTTCATGCCCGCATTCTTTACCACTGTGGCAACTCGCCGCCACATCGGGCTGAACACAGACACAGAAAAATTAAATCGGGGTTAAAGTGACTATTAGGGACCAGAAATGCAAGTAAAAGGAAGGGGATAGTGTTCTGTTGCTCAGGAAAGGGGGTGAGGAGTGGCCGGAGTGGGAGGAGTAGCAGGGCGTTCTTGCGACGCTCTGATGCCTCAGGTTCCGTCAGACTTTGCCACAGTCACTATCTGCTCATAGGGGTCAGGGTGTACGATGCATTGCGAGGGCCCGGTTGAAATTCCTTTTCCACATCTGCCGTCTTTAGCCTGTAGTGAGAGAAAGAGGGGGAGAGCCGCTATTAGTCGAGAGCCCAAGGTTCTTCACCTCACTGTTCTCCCAGCTGCCGCCTCAGTGCCATCTTTCAGCACTCTGCTGACAGTTGAGTTCAGAGTGCTTTTGGTACCTGAGTTGGAGGCCCATTGATGTGTGTGTGTGTGTGTGTGTGTGTGTGTGTGTGTGTGTGTGTGTGTGTGTGTGTGTGTTTAAAGAGAGACGTGTTTTTGTCAAACCATGATCTTGTCTTTCTTGTTTTAAGCATTTAACTATTTACTGCTATAGTATACCTATGTGGTGATTATAAAAACTCTTTTCCAGGTTGGTGTGGCTATCAAGCCTGGAACCACAGTCGAAGAATTAGCACAATGGGCCGGGCATATTGACATGGCCTTAGTTATGACAGTGGAGCCTGGATTTGGTGGCCAGAAGTTTATGGAAGACATGATGCCAAAGGTATGTTCATGTGTTTGTACATTTATTATTATAAACTTTCTTTCGGCTTCTCCCGTTAGGGGTTGCCACAGCGGATCCTCTGCACGTTTGATTTGGCACATGTTTTACACTGGATGCCCTTCCTAACTCAACCCTCCCCAATTTATCCGGGCTTGGGACCGGCACTGAGAGTGGCTGGCGATGGTTCCCTGACCGGGGATCGAACCCGGGTCGCAGCAGTGAGAGCGCTGCATCTTAACCACTAGACCACCAGGGGACCTCGTACATTTATTATTATATTTACAATAAATACGCTACCCAATTGGCTTTACTTTTTGCCAATGCTAGGTAATTGCCAACAAAACCTGCTGAATTAAGGCACACTTATGTTGCAGCCTGATACTACAGTCGTTCAGATTTTATCTACATTCAGTACCACAAAATGACAAAAGTAAAAACAAAAATCTAGAAATGTCTGTTTTTTATTTTATTTTATAGAAATAACTGTAATATCACATGTATATAAAAAATTTGACTAGGTTCCCTGGTTGTCTAGTGGTTAGGATGCGCTGCTCTCACCGCTGCGGCTCAATCCCCGGTCAGGGAACCAACCCCAGCCACTTTCAGTGCCGGTCCCAAGCTCGGATAAATGGGGAGGGTAGCGTTAGGAAGGGCATCCAGCGTAAAAACATGTGCCAAATCAAACATGCGGATGATCCGCTGTGGTGACCCCTAATGGGAGAAGCCGAAAGAAATTTTTATATAAAAAATTTGACTCTTTAAGTAGTTAAAGCTGCTTTGGCAACAATTATAGTCTTGAGTCTTTTTGTGTACGAAGCAGCAAGCTTTGTACACGTGGATTTTCTGCCATTCCTCAGGGCAAATCCTCTCAAGGTTGGTCAGGTTGGACGGGGACCATCGGTGGACAGACACTTTCATGTCTCTCCAGAGATGTTCAGTAGGGTCCAAATCAGAGTTTTGGCTGGTTTTTGTTTGTCCACCCACCTCTTAAAGATTTACCACAGGTTTTCATTGGCATTAGGGTCTGGGGAGTTGGCCATGGACCCGGAATTTGGATGTTTTGTTCCCCAAACCACTTGTGCTCCATCATGCTGGATAAGGCATTTTTCATCACCAAACTGTTTTTGGAGGGTTGAGAGAAGTTGCTCTCGGAGGATGTACTTGTACCATTCTTTATTTATGGCTGTGTTCTTAGGCAAAATTGTGAGTGAGCCCACTCCCTTGGCTAAGAAACAACCCCACACATGAATAGTCTTAGGATGCTTTACTGTTGGCATGAAACAGGACTGGCAGTAGCGCTTACCTTTTCTTCGTTTTTCGGGTTGCCTCAAACAATCGGAAAGGGGATTCATCAAAAAGAATTACTTTACCCCAGTCTTCAGTAGTCCAATCCTTGTACATTTTACAGAATATCAGTCTGTCTCTAAGGTTTTTCCTGGAGAGAAGTGGCTTCTTTGCTGCCCTTCCTAAAGCCAGGCCATTCTCTAAAAGTCTTCACCTCACTGTGTGCAGATGCATTTAGTCTGCCTGTTGCCATTCCTGAGCAGCTCTGCACTAGTGGTGCCTCGATCCCACAGCTCAATCAAATTTAGGAGATGGTCCTGGTGCCTACTGGGCTTTCTTGGGTCCCCTGAAGCTTTCTACACAACAATTGAACCTCTCTCTTTAATATTCTTGATGATCCGATACATTGTTGATTGCCTTACTAGCAACAATATCCTTACCTATAAATCCCTTATTTTGCAAAGCAATGATGACTGCACGTGTTTCCTGCAGCTAACAATAATTAAGAAAGAAAAATTATTTCAAGCACTACCCTCCTTTTAAAGCTTCCAGTTTGTTATTCTAACTCAATCAGCATGACAAAGTGATCTCCAACCTTGTCCTCGTCAACACTCATCTGTGTTAACAAAAGAATTGCTGATAGGATGTCAGCTGGTCATTTTGTGGCAGGGCTGAAATGCAATTACTATCATAAAAAGTAAGGAAGCAGACTTTGTGAAAATTAATATTTGTATCATTCTTCAAACCTTTGGCCTCCGCCTAGCCACTCTGCCATAAATCCCCAGCTTGGTGGAGAACTGGTTCATGGTTGTCTTTCTGGAACTGAAACTCGCACATCTCCACACAGGACCTCCGGAGCTCAGTCAGAGAGACTGTGACTAGTGTGCTGTCTGACCGTCTAATCACAGGATATGAAAATGCTGACGTTATTGTATGCTTGTTAGATGGCCTTATGTGTCACTAACTTGAAATCTGATTTGTTAAAGCAACAGCTTCAAGCAACATGTACTTTAAAATACAGGTACCTGCACTGTTGATTTTAAAGGCCTGAAGAAAGACTCCTTTGGCTGTGGCACAAGGTTTTTTTGGGGGGGGGTCTTAAAAATAAAAATGTAAAAAAAATTAATCTAAAAATCTAAATTTGCTGTTCTAGGTCTTAAATAAATGTCACTTAAATTTCCCATGTCCATGTAATGCTACCTATAATGATAATTGAAATGCTCCCTTTAGCATTTTATAATTGGTTTTTTTTTTTGTTAGTTTCCGTAGTTCTTTCTTTCACTACTCCAGATATAATTAAATTACAGCTACTATCATTACTTCCATGAATAAGGATTATTGAGTGTTTACCATAAGCAGCCATATAAGCCCAAGCTATACATATAACCAATAACACCTCCATCATGCTTTGACATTTTCTGAGCCAATATATATTGTTTAATGGGTGCTAAATCTGTAATTTGCACACTTTGGCCATTTTAATACTTAATCAATTCTTAATCTCAGTTCCAAAATTTTGTGGTTCATCTTTGTGACTTTAAACTTGACCTTCTGATTCTTATGATTATGAGAGATATGCATTTTTGCGTTCTACACAGCTTTCACAATGTTTTTCATCAACTGCTGTTTGGCTTTGTCATTTCAATACTTTAAGAATTAATTATATATTATAGTTAATACTATTTCATTCTCCTCAGGTCAGCTGGCTAAGAAGTCAGTTTCCTTCCCTAGATATTGAGGTCGATGGAGGAGTTGGACCAGACACTATTCATCATTGTGCTGAGGTACAAATTTATGAATGTTGTTCCCACCACAATATGTTGTGGTGGTGTTCAAGTCTGAAGCTCATAAACAAGAACATGATCAAATAAAATATCTGCATTCCTGTATAAGATTTGCATAGCGCTTGTACGTAGCTACTTGTAACTTGACTCATTATGACCTATTGTCAATTCTATAGTTAACACATATGCAATGATTCAGTTATTGCCCAATATTCTTGGCACATTTTTTAATAATCGGTTATAGGTTCTATATTGCTGTGCTTCGAATTAATGAATTCATTCTGCAGTCAGACTTGCGTGTTTGTGTAATAAAAATTTCATTATGAGATAGACTTCTATAAAATAAAAACATATTTGAAAATATCTAAAGGCCTATCTAAAGTTGTACAGGGTATCTAGCACATGATCAGATTATTTCTGCTAACAGCTTGTTGTGTTTTTAAAATATAATTGGCTAAAATGTTGTATTTCTGTCTTTGATTTTGATTCCTGCTTTTTCTTTTTTTAGGCAGGAGCGAACATGATTGTATCAGGCAGTGCTGTAGTGGGCAGTGCAGACCCTCGATCTGTAATTGCCCTCCTCAAAGATGTCATCCTTGAGGCCATTCAGAAACGATCTCTTGACCGTTAATAATATCACCTTTTTTTTTTTTGTACAACAATCTAATAAAATATTAACCTGTCTCAACTATTTCAATAGACATCTAAAAGCTTGTTAATTGCCTTTAAAAAAACAAAACAAAAAAATAACTGACTTTACAATTGATTCTTTAGTGTGAATGTTTTTTATTTGTATGCTAGTAGCTGAGCACCTCAGAACAGTCAGAATAAACTGAAAACAGATATTCCTCCTAAATATAAATTTTTCTAAGACACAATAAGGTTGTAGCTTGTACATTTCATAAATTTTTTCTTTAAGGAAATGTGAAATAATTGAAAACAATATACATGCAAATAAAATCTGGGGTATGCCTGAGGTTATTAGGTTATTTGCATCAGATTTATATTTTATTCTAACCATATAAGGAAAAAAAATGCATTAACAAAGAGTGAGAAAGTGTTGCAGTAAAAATCAAATTTTAAGATTGTATTTAGACTTAAGGCCAGTAACCTTATTTTAAATGTGGCTTTGAAAACTGGCTGCAAAAATTAATTGCAAATGTTTTCAGACCATGAATGAAAAATACTCATAACTGTTTTAGTTTTTAGAAAATCAGTTTAAAATGCAGCTTCCCCTCATACAAGTTTGCTCTGTTTATCCGTGATGTAGTGTTGTGATCTTATTATGTTATGCAGTGCCATTCTATTTCCTATCAAAGCAAAATGGATGAAAAGATAGAAGGCTGATTCTGATCCAATGCTACAAATGGAAAAAGTATATAGTGGTGTTCCGGGTGCAATGCAAATTGTTGTTTTTTCTTTTAATGGACATTTTACCGCATGTGAACATCGGAGCAAGTGTTGCAAGTTTCATCATCAGACACTGCTACAGTATGGAAGCCATCCAATATCCAACCTCCATGAGGACCTGCTGGAGAAACTATACAGTCTCAATCTTAAACATGCATACATTTTGTAAAAAAAAAAAAAAAACACCAAAAAACTGACACGCAGTGACACGCATATGGCGGGACATCTTGGCCATTATGAACTACAGAAAAACACCCTCATGTGACAATTCTGACATGGCGATGCACTGAACAACTTAATTGCTTAGAATGACATGCAAAGACTTGGTTCTTTGGAAGTGTTTTGAGAAAAAGTTGATGAGAGTCAATTTGAGGAATAAACTCAAATAAAAATACGTATCCATACCTGGTTAACAGTGCATAGTATGGTTACAAATAATTTCCCTTCTGTGACAGTATAGGTAGAAAGTGAAATTGTGTAGACAGAAACTTGTAAAATGTAGCCTTTTGTTTAATATGCAGCCAAGCAAGTTAAACTGATATTTTATTAAACCCCCTGGGGGTTAAAGTCAGGACTAGTCCATGTGTGACAATGATTTCTCATGTTCTCTGAACCACTCTTTTACAGTGTGATAAATCCTGCCATCTTGAAATATGTCTGTGCCACCATGGAATAAAAAAATCCAAAATGGGAATACAGTCATTCAGTAAATTCAGATAGTCAGCTGAGCCCATTCTTGGCCACCTAACATTGCTGAACCTAGACTTGGACAACTGAAGCATCCCCTCATCATAAAACCAGCACAGGCTTGTTACATGAGCAATAGATGATGGGTGAATCACTCCATCCGACTTCCTTCTTACCCTGATGCAACCATAAACCAGAACAGCTTTTTAAATTCCAAATTCATTAAGTTCTCTTTGCATTGTGCATGTGGAAATTGTCTTACTTTCGGTATTAATAATATGAGTTCTGTTTTTTTTTTTTTTTTTTTTTTTTTTTTTTACATTTTGATTTCACATTTTAGTGATCTCTGATCATGAACCCAGCCATTAGGGAGGCACAAGCCAGTGCATTCTTAGTGCCGGTCCCAAGCCCGGGTAAATGGGGAGGGTTGCGTTAGGAAGGGCATCCAGCGTAAAACATGTGCCAAATCAAATATGCGGATCACAAATGAGATTTTCATACCGGATCGGTCGAGGCCCGGGTTAACAACGACCGCCACAGGTATCGTTAGCCGACAGGGTACCGGTGGAAATTGGGCTACTGTTGGCCGAAGGAGGAAAAGGAGAGGAGGAAGACGTCTACAGAGACGGCAGGGAAAGGAGCAGTGTAGGAGAGTGGAGTTTAGGGTTGGTACTTTAAATGTTGGTACTATGACGGGTAAAGGGAGAGAAGTAGCTGATATGATGGAGAGGAGAAAGGTAGATATGCTGTGTGTTCAGGAGACCAAGTGGAAAGGGAGTAAGGCCAGGAACATTGGAGGTGGATTTAAACTGTTTTATCATGGTGTGGATGGAAAGAGAAATGGTGTAGGGGTGATTCTGAAGGAAGAGTACAGTAAGAGTGTAGTGGAGATGAAGAGAGTTTCTGATAGGGTGATGATCGTGAAGGTGGAAGTTGAAGGGATGATGATAAATGTCATCAGTGCCTATGCTCCACAAGTTGGCTGTGAGATGGAGGAGAAGGAAAGATTCTGGAGTGAATTAGATGAAGTGGTAGATGGTGTACCTAGGAAAGAACGGTTGGTGATTGGGGCGGACTTTAATGGGCATCTAGGTGAAGGGAACAGAGGTGACGAGGAGGTGATGGGTAGGTATGGTTTTAAGGAGAGGAATGTGGAAGGGCAGATGGTGGTAGATTTTGCTAAAAGGATGGAAATGGCAGTGGTGAACACTTATTTTAAGAAGAAGGAGGATCATAGGGTGACGTATAAGAGTGGAGGAAGGTGCACACAGGTGGACTATGTGCTATGCAGGAGATGCAACCTGACGGAGATTGGCGACTGTAAGGTGTTGGCAGGGGACAGTGTAGCTAGACAGCATAGGATGGTGGTCTGTAGGATGGTTTTGGAGGCGAAGAAGAAGAGGAGGAGAGTGAGGACTGAAAGAAGAATAAGATGGTGGAAACTGAAGGAGGAAGAGTGTAGTGTGAGGTTCAGGGAAGAGGTCAGAGAGAGGCTCAGTGGTGTTAAGGAGGTGTTGGATGATTGGGCAACTACTGCAGGAGTGATGAGGGAGGCAGCTAGAAAAGTACTTGGTGTGACATCTGGAAATAGAAAGGAAGACAAGGAGACGTGGTGGTGGAATGAGGAAGTGCAGGAGAGCATAAGGAGAAAGAGGTTGGCAAAACAGAAGTGGGATAGACAGAGTGATGAGAAAATTAGGCAGGAGTACAAGGAGATGCGGCAGCAGGTTAAGAGGGATGTGGCGAAAGCCAAGGAAAAGGCATATGGGGAGCTGTATGAGAGGTTGGTCACTAAGGAAGGAGAAAAGGATTTGTACCGATTGGCCAGGCAGAGGGACCGAGCTGGAAAGGATGTACTGCAAGTTAGAGCAGTAAAGGATGGAGAGGGAAATGTGTTGACTAGTGAGGAGAGTGTGTTGAGACGGTGGAGGGAGTATTTTGAGCAGCTGATGAATGAGGAAAATCAGAGAGAGAGAAGGTTGGATGATGTGGAGTTGGTGAAGCAGGATGTAGATAGGATTAGTAAGGAGGAAGTGAGAGCAGTGATTAAGAGGATGAAGAGTGGAAAGTCGGTTGGACCAGATGACATACCGGTAGAAGCGTGGAGATGTTTAGGAGAGATGGCAGTGGAGTTTTTGACCAGATTGTTTAACAGGATTTTGGAAGGTGAGAAGATGCCTGAGGAATGGAGAAGAAGTGTGCTGGTACCGATCTTTAAGCATAAAGGAGATGTGCAGACCTGCAGTAACTACAGGGGTATTAAGTTGATCAGTCACACCATGAAGTTATGGGAAAGAGTAGTGGAAGCCAGGCTGAGAGAAGAGGTGACCATCTGTGAGCAACAGTATGGTTTCATGCCGAGGAAGAGCACCACAGATGCCTTATTTGCTTTGAGAATGTTGATGGAGAAGTATAGAAAAGGACAGAAGGAATTGCATTGTGTATTTGTGGATTTAGAGAAGGCGTACGACAGGGTGTCAAGAGAGGAGTTGTGGTATTGTATGAGGAAGTCAGGTGTGTCAGAGAAGTATGTGAGGGTGGTGCAGGACATGTATGAGGACAGTGTGACGGCAGTAAAGTGTGCAGTAGGTACGACAGACTGGTTTAGAGTGAAGGTTGGACTGCATCAAGGATCGGCCCTGAGTCCTTTCCTGTTTGCAGTGGTGATGGACAGGTTGACGGACGAGGTCAGACAGGAGTCTCCCTGGACTATGATGTTTGCGGATGATATTGTGATTTGTTGTGAGAGTAGGGAGCAGGTTGAGAAGAGCCTGGAGAGGTGGAGATATGCGCTGGAGAGAAGGGGAATGAAACTCAGTAGGAGTAAGACAGAATACATGTGTGTGAATGAGAGGGAGGGCAGTGGAGTGGTGCGGTTGCAGGGAGAAGAGCTTCAGAAGGTGGAGGAATTCAGGTACCTGGGGTCAACAGTGCAAAGTAATGGAGAGTGTGTTAGAGAAGTGAAGAAAAGAGTGCAGGCAGGGTGGAGTGGGTGGAGAAGAGTGACAGGAGTGATTTGTGATAGTAGGGTATCTGCAAAATTGAAAGGGAAAGTTTATAGGACTGTGGTAAGACCTGCGATGTTGTATGGATTAGAGACAGTGGCATTGAGTAAAAGACAGGAGGTGGAGCTGGAGGTAGCAGAGCTGAAGATGTTGAGGTTTTCGTTGGGAGTGACGAGGATGGATAAGATTAGAAATGAGTTTATTAGAGGGACAGCGCATGTAGGATGTTTTGGTGACAAGGTGAGGGAGGCGAGATTGAGATGGTTTGGACATGTGCAGAGGAGGGACATGAATTATATTGGTAGAAGAATGCTGAGGATGGAGCCACCAGGTAGGAGGAAAAGAGGAAGGCCAAGAAGGAGGTTCATGGATGTGGTGAGGGAAGACATGCAGGTAGTTGGTGTAAAAGAGGCAGATGTAGAGGACAGGGTGGTATGGAGACGGATGATCCGCTGTGGCGACCCCTAATGGGAGCAGCCGAAAGAAGAAGAAGAAGTGATCTCTGATCATGATTTTTCCCGATTTTTTCCAAACACATTTCATCCATGAAGATGATGGTTCACCACAAACTTTTCAGGTTTTAATAATGTGTTGGATATTTCTTAACCTTCTTTGACCCTTCTGAAACAGAGTAACCTTTTTTTTCTACAACAGCAGGATTTGTCTTACAACATGGTTTAGTAAATGAAAAGGTTTTTCATCATTGATTCATTTAGGGTTAAATAATATTATTTACTGCAGTAAGTATTTAATGGAACGCTTTTACTTATTTTCTCAGTTAAACCTGGTGGTGATTACTTTTGGCCAGGCAGTGTATATTACAGAACATTGTACACCACTTCTTTTAAGAACCCCTAATGACTCCTTCTGCCAACTCTACAAAACATGAGTGCAGTAGAAGCAAATTAGAACATACAATATGCATACTGACAATTGATGTTTGAAATTATCATCAGATCTGATGTTTGATATAAAAAATTAACTAACGCTCAAATTGTATCTGCATTATTTTCTTTTTTTTCTGTTGTTGCTGCCACATGATTGGTTGATTAGATAACATAAATCTACAATTAAAGGTTGTAGTTCTTCACATACAGGTGAAATTAAACACTTCTCACTTTTGGATCAATCTTCTCAACCACCAATTTCTATCCAGTTAATGAAATGATGTAAAATTATTTACAGAAATGTTAAATATATCAGACTATTGTGTGTGCTCTTGTCCTGTAACAGATATACATTGTGGACAAAGTGTACCTAAATCCTTCAAAGTGGCTGTTATCAACTCCCTAATTAAGAAACCTGTCCTTGATCCTTGTCAGCTGTCCAACTATAAGCCAGTATAAAATCTCCTCTTTATATTCCACATTTTAGAAAAGGTTGTAGCATAGCAGTTCTGCTCACACCTACTTAGGAATAAAACATTTTTAAGGTTTTATCTGACTGATCGCTATCAGTTTGTTGATGTAAATGGTGAGGTCTCCACACTCTCTGAGGTAAAGTTTGGTGTTTGGCAAGGATCTGTCTTAGTCCCTCTGCTTTTTCTTTTGTATATGTTGCCTCTGGGTATTAGCTTTTATTGCTATGCTGATGATACACAGTTGTATATTTCAGCAAAGCAAGATGAGAGAGATCAGCATACAAATGTTGAGTGTGCAAAGGACATTAGACAGTGGATGCTTGATAACTTCCTTCTGCTCAACTCAGATAAGACGGACGTCCTTTTACTAGGACCACATGCAGCTAGAAGTAAACTTTCTACTTACGTTGCATCTCTGGATGGTCTTTTTTTGCAGTGTGTAAAGCAGTCAAAAACATTGGTGTGATTATTGACCCTAGTCTGTACTTTGAGGCTCATGTGAATAATATTACCAGGATTGCCTTATTTTACCTTAGAAATATTGCTAAAATTAGAAATATGTCATTACAGGATGCAGAAAAAACTAGTTCATGATTTTATTAAATCAAGATTAGACTACTGTAAAGCTTTACTGTCAGGGTGTTTGAGTAAGTGCATAAATAAGCTTCAGTAAGTCCAGAATGCAGCAGCAAGAGTCCTTAGAAATTATGTCCACATCTCTCCTGTTTTAATCAGTCTACACTGGCTCCCAATCAAATCTCACATTGATTATAAAATACTACTACTGACGTATAAAGCACTTAACGGTCTCATGCCACAGTGTCTGAGTAAACTTCTATACCAATATAATCCCCCACACCTACTTAGATCAAAAAGTGCAGGCTATTTGTTGGTACCTCAAATAATGTTGACTACAGCAGGGGGGCAGATCTTTCTCTTATAAATAAAAATCTACCGATTTTTCCACAGTTATGGAACAGCCTTCCAATTGGTGTTCAAGTTTAGGCTAAAAACATATGTATTTAGTCAAGCCATTGATCTGTAGATTTTTTTTTAGGTAAAGGAGCAGATCTGGAGGGACTATGGATATAAAGTGTTTGGTAAACTGGAATATTTGTATTGTATGCTGTCATCCCCTCAATCTCACACTTTCACTCTGGTTTGTTGATGGTGATGTGGTGGGCTGTCCCAGAGATCCCTCATGTCTGTGTTACCTTCTGGTTCTCCCTTTTAGTTATGCTGCCATAGTGAATCTTGCCGGAGTCCAAACTGCACAGCGACATCAACTTTCATACAACAATAAGGATACTTAATAATCTATATCTTTCTCTTCCTGTCACCCCTCTCTCTCTCTCTCTCTCTCTCTCTCTCTCTCTCTCTCTCTCTCTCTCTCGCTCTCTTTCTGTGTGTCAAGTTAAACAAGCTCCTGAGGCAGCAGTGACCAATGTTCCTGCCCCTCTCCCTTTCCTTGGGTCTGCCCACTTCGTCCCGGCCTGCCTGTGGATGGTGTTCTCTTTGATTGGAGGCCACTCTTTGCAGATGGGGATGGTTTCACATCAACGGCCTGGGGATCCATTAAATTACAGAGTAAGAACAGGAGCTTTGAGGATGGATTTAGACTGTAATTATTTCCAACAGTCTGCTACACTTACTCGGAAGTACAGTTTGCATCAGATCACCATCTGAGTAAGATATCATAGAGTATGATATCTTTTACTGTCTGTACTGGCTGAAACTTTATCTTTTGTACTTTGTAATCTTGTTGCAATTAATTAGTATATCCAAAACAAGTGACTGCGGCGTATTGAAGCACCAGTTAAAGCTTGTGCTTTAGCAGTTGGTTTACTGCAGTGATTATGTGAGGAGGCCATGTGATGACTACATTTTAGGAGGTTATGGATGGGCCAAGCATTTATTTTTTACAGATTTAATTAAATACAGAGATGGTTGGGAGCAGTTGTTTAGTGAAAGTGTGAGAAAGCGTGTGTCTTAGTGCAATAACTTAATGATTAAAAGGGCCTGGACTTGGCAAAAACCTGATCTTCAGCTCTGCTACCTCCAGCTCCACCTCCTGTCTTTTACTCAATGCCACTGTCTATAAACCATACGATATCGCAGGTCTCACCACAGTCCTATAAACTTCCACCCTGCCTGCACTCTTTTCTTCACTTCTTTAACACTCACCATTAATTTGCACTGTTGAGCCCAGGTACCTGAACTCCTTCACCTCTTCTCCCTGCAACCGCACCACTCCACTGCCCTTCCTCTCATTCACACACATGTACTCTGTCTTACTCCTGCTGACTTTCCTTCTCCTTCTCTCCAGCACGTACCTCCAGCTCTCCAGGCTCTTCTCAACCTGCTCTCTACTCTCACCATAAATCACAATATCATCCACAAACATCATAGTCCTCGGAGACTCCGGTCTGACCTCGTCCGTCAACCTGTCCATTACATTGCAAGCAGAAAAGGGCTTAGAGCCGATCCTTGATGCAATCCAATCGTCACCAGTCTGTTGTTCCTACTACACACTTCACTGCTGTCCTCATACATGTCCTGCACCACCCTCACATACTTCTCTGACACACCTGACTTCCTCATACAATATCACAACTCCTCTCTCCACCCTGTCGTACGCTTTCTCTAGATTCATAAACACACAATGTAACTACTTCTGACCTTCTCTAAACTTCTCTTTTAACATTCTCAAAACAAATATTGCGTCCGTTGTGCTCTTTTTCAGCATGAAACCATAGTTCATGGTGTGATTTTATTCCCCTAAGTTACTGCAAGTCTGCACATCTCCCTTATTCTTAAAAATCAGTACCAGCACACTCAGTCTCAATTCCCTTAGGCATCCTCTTACCTTCCAAAATTGTGTAAAAAATTATTTGGTTAAAAACACCACTGCCATTTCTCCTAAACATATCTATGCTACTACTGGTATGTCAGTTGGTCCAACCAACGTCCTACTCATTATCCTTTTAATAGCTGCTCTCACTTCCTCCTTACTAATCCTATCCACTTCTTGCTTCACCATCCTCACACCATTCATCTCTCTCTCTCTCTCTCTCTCTCTCTCTCTCTCTCCCTTATTTTTCTTATTCATCAGCTGCTTAAAATACTCCCTCCATCTTCTCAACACACTCTCCTCACTAGTCAACACATTTCTATCTCCATCCTTCATTTATATAACTTGTAGCACATCTATCCCAACTCTTTCCTCTGCCTGGTCAAACAGTATAAATCTTTTTCTCCTTCCTTAGTGTCCAACTTCTCATACAGCTGCTCATATACCTTTTCCTTGGCTTTCACTACATCCCTCTTCACCTGCTGCCGCATCTCCTTGTACTCCTGCCTAATTTTCTCATCACTCTGTCGATCCCAATTGTTTTGCTAACCTCTTTCTCCTTATGCTCTCCTGCACTTCCTCATTCCACCACCACGTCTCTTTTTCTTCCTTTCTATTTCCAGATGTCACACCAAGTACTTTTCTAGCTGTCTCCCTCATCACTCCTGCAGTAGTTGCCCAATCATTCAGCACCTCTTCACCACCCTGTCTGACCTCTTCCCTGAACCTCACACTAGTCTTTCTCCTTCAGTTTCCACCATCTTATTCTTCTTTCAGTCCTCACTCTCCTCCTCTTATACATCACCATATGCTCCTCCTTGCATCCTCCAGACTTCCAAATTACAATTCTTTTCATATATAGATATAGAACACAAGGCAGCCATGCTACTGATAAACCAGGTAAATCCAGCTTTAATCTTACTTCTGGGTTGCAAAAGATTACCCATGGGCTTGCTAAACTGTGCAGGGGACAGCATTTTCTTATTTGATGTTGGCTTCCAGCTCAGTGGTGCCATGTTGAAGAAAGCACTCTCTCAAACTGCTGTAGATACATGCTGATGTAATCTAAATGTCTACAGGGAATTTCAATTAAAGTGAACGCATTGTTTATTCCATTAAAATCCAGAAGTCTCACCAGTCACAGTCTTGCTGGGTATATCAGGCATACTCAAAAAAAGCTGCAAGAAATGCACAAGCTTTCCGAGAGAGGTGGGGTTTAAAAAAAAAGACTTGCCTGAATGCATCTGTTGGTAACAGTTGATTTGCTGACTCGTTACCCTCAAAGCTCTTTCCTAGTTGCAGTTGAATGTGCGCTTCTGTACCACTAGGTGGCAGGAGGCGCCCGGGTGGGATCAAGTGGCAAAACGTCTCACTTTTTTTTACAAAATGAAAAAGATGCCTACACCAAACAACCATACAACCACAATCAGAATCAGCGTGAACCCACAGAGCCTGCAGCACCTGGAGGTGGAAGACGTTGGTGGGTTAAATAATAATGAAAAAATAAAAATTAAAAAAATTAAAAACGTTAAAATAAAACTTGAATATTACTCATTTGTCAGCTTTAACATTAACTCGTCATGCCCATTTAAACAGCTTTTCCGCCATGCGCTAACTTTATATAAGCGACGGGCGCGTGACTTGAGAAGGGCAACGATAAGGCAGCTGTTTTTAGCAGCGAACTCTTGCCATCAATACTAATGAGGGGTGTGGGTGCGCGAGCGCGCGCGCGCATGTGTATAAAATAGTGCATGCATGTCCGACTTGACCACGCGCGCACTGTGAGAGGAAGGAAACTGACGAAACTAAACGTCTCAACTGCAACGCAGCGGTACAGCTCGACTCGGAGTTATATTAACGAGTGGACCCGGTCTGTACGTGGTTATGAACATGTGGACGTGATAATTCGACTTTTCACAGTTAAAAAAAAACCAAAAGAAGTTTTCAAGTATTTTTCGTCGGTATTATTTTTGTGATAAACGCCACAGAGAAGGAAGCGCGTGAGGAGCGGATACACGCGCGACTCTTCCGCACCGGAAACTCGAACAGTTGTACTTTTTTGGAGATTGTTCTTGCACATAAAGAAAAGACGTACAGCGTTAGGAAATGCTACAGTTTTCGTGAAGGACTACCCGTTTCACACTTAAACTGAGTATAGAGTTTAAAGTAGAAAAAAGTACCGATATTAAATGGCTTCTCAGGGGCCAGGACGCAAAAGAACTCCTAACAGAACCGGAGTGACTCCAGAGGAGGATGCGCTAAATGTCATAGCACGAGAGGTAATAATCAATTTCTATTAAAATAACACACAACTGCGACTGGGTGTACTTTAACTGCTTCTACTTCACAATGTCAACAATTTTTTATGAATAGTAGGTAATTGTATTATTTAGTTTCAGTTGTAAAAAACGGTTTCGTTTTTGTTTTTATTTCTTTTTCTTTCTTTTGCACCAACACCTCGGGTAGTTAATCTCTGTCCCTGCCTCACTGTGAGTTTAATAGCAGCCTGACACTGTAAAGTAAATGCCGTGGCTCCGGTTCTTTTAAAAGATTTGATAATGCTGTTTTCTACGTAGAACCTGATGGTTGAGGAAGTAATTCTTGAGTAAGACTGAGGTGCGAACTTGGAGGATTTCCAGCCATAACTCAGCACATAACTGACATACAGCTACAGGTGTGGTGTAGCAGATGGTAAAAGCCATGCTGGACCTGGCAGGGAGATTGTGTGGAACACGTGTACCAGGTTGTAGAGCATGCATGCATACGAGAGGGTTTATTTTTGTCATTTTAAACAGCAAAGCTGATTTCCAATTTATTGTGTTGTGTAGAATCTTCCACCTATGTAAAGACCAGAAACATGATTTCATATTGCTTATATAAATATATATATATATATATATATATTATATATATATTTTTTTTCCCCCTAATATATTATTGGAAATGTCTTGTATTACTGAAACATTGACTAAATCCACTGTTATAATAAGAAGCAATGGGATAGATAAATGATATAATTTGATTGAAATTGAATATAATATTGAAGAGTGCTCTCAGTGCTGTATAAACTCAACCACAAATCTTACCAGGCTTTCAATGTGATTTCATGACAGTTGGGCAGTTGCTTTAATTTCTAAAAGTTCTCAGCTCCACTGCCCCACGGCGTATACACACACACACACACACACACACACACACACACACACACAATGGTGTTGTTAGCATTTAGAAAGATTTGACTGCGTTTCTTAAGGTCTAAATGGTGAAAACATCATTACCTCTTACCTTCCTACATATTGTATGTCTTCTATTTGTGTATGCTCACACACTCTCATGCATAATAGTCTCCAGAAATATGGTAGTATTGCCTATATATAGTTATTTATTTAAGTTTTGACAATAGGACAGTATATAATGTTTTAAATGTCTTAGAGGCATGAATAGTTCAATGTGACTGTAATATGTGTTAGTGGGTGAAGCCATGAAGTGTTTGGACACTGATTCAGTAAGAAGAGTTGTAAAAATAGAAGGCTCTTACCCTGTCAGCTGTCAGCACTGGCAACTGTGATATAAGGATAAGCCCAAGGCCTAGAATTTCTAGGCTGTGTTGTATGACTACTGTGTCACGCATGTATTCCTTTCTGACCATTTTACAAAAATGAAACTCTTGGTTAATTGGAGAGACTTAAATCACGGAAGAATTTTATATATTTTTAATTTTTTTTTTAACTTTACTTTTTTTTTTCTACGAGTTCAAAGTAAAGCTAAAATGCTGCCAGAAAGAAATGGCAGGATTTTGGTGGTTACTTTTTTATATTGACATTTTTCTTTATGCTTAAATTTTGTAACCATTGTATGTGTGATGTGGTGATATGGTCTGATTTTGTCTCATTTTAATTGGAGAATTTGTAATGTTTGGGGATGAGGATGCTCTCTCATAAGGTGTAAGGTGTTCCATTCCTATGTGAGTTAACACCCAGGTACAGGATGCAGCCAGAACATACTGAGAGAGTTTGCCTACAAAATTAAAAGTAGAAGGTAGACAGTTGGCTAGTTAACTACACTTTTATGCCACAACACTTCTATGCTCTCTGTTTTCATAAAGCAAAGACCAGGATGAATTGGAATTAACATATTAATGGTAGTGAAAATTCATGCTGCCATTTGTCTGAAATTTTATATTTGCCAAAATATTTTTTTTTCCTACAAGTGAGACAAATATAAAATGAAAGATTCTGTAAAAAAATAAGTCACAGATTAAAACTAATTTGGAATGGAGAAAGAGGTTAATTTCTATTACTGGTTTTTTTTTTTTTTTTATAAGATAGAAGGTTTTTGTAAGTGCTTAGAGGTAAAAGTAATCTGTGTGCCTCTCACTGAAAATGGCCAAATAAGGATAATCAGCAGCTGCTAGTTTTCCAGCCAGAAAAGACCCCAGCAAAAACAAAACGGCAACAAAAATAAACCACTGTAATAGTTCAAATTCTTCAGCAATTTGTTGAACCAGATGTTTCAGATAATCTGCTTTGAGTTACGGACTTGGGTTTCTTCTGGGAAGTAAACATATTTCGCCGCATTTAACCCTTTGCCAAATGTATTAAGTGTCTTCATATTTAACTGTGTGGACTGTTCATAACATGAAATAGCAAGTCTGTGAAATAAGCATAATTTTTATAATAGTTAGCCTTTTGTGCATTTTATGATTCCTTTTTAAGAAAAGCAGAATGCACTAGGGCTGTAACTATTTCTCGTGTAATACGCTTACAAAAATAAATTAAGGCAAATGATTTGCCTCAATGAATCGTTTAGTTAATTTAACTACAGCACTGTTTCTCAAGGACCTTTTATTATTGACTCACCACCCAATAAACTCTGGAGCTCTCTGGACAGGTAAACACAGACGATGCTGCAGAATAAAAAAATGCAGGAATGGGTAAAAACGGCAAAGATTTAGACCAAAGAGAAAATACTTTTTACCTGATTGCTCAATTATTCAATGAAACAATCGTATACAATACTCTAACCCTAGATTACTAAAATAATCAATAGCAGCAGCCCTAGAATGCACTGTGATTAACATTTGGATGACACAAGTGAAATCTTAGTGGTTTACCTCTCCTAAGTAACTTAGAACCACATTCACATGGTGCTCCTCCATGCTTTTAATATATTTTGTTATTATATTATATTTTCACTGCTGCTACCTTCATTATTTACAGGTGGCATGGTTTCCTTAAAATGTAGTACTGATTTATTATGGCCAGTTTCAGTCTGGCTTTATATTAGTTTAAGGGCGTCTTTCTTGCATGACCATATTTCAGGTCATTGTGATGTAGGACTCTCTTAAAGGTGGGTATACATACTTTGGTACTCGATGCCTCCAACTACTTTTTCTTTTTTGTGAGGGCTTTCAGTTTTCAGAGTTTCAATTCATTTACTGTGTATGTATTTATTTGTTTACTCTGAGGGATGAATGAATAAATAGTTTCAACTATTTCAACTATAGTGTTTAACTGTTCATCCCTCAGAGTAAATATCTTCTCCCGTGACTATGTGATCCCTAGATTATATGTTTGTATACAGTCCATTATATATAATATTATACAATTTACATGTGTATAATTAGCTGTGTTGTGCACATGGCTAGTAATTTACCAGTGATTGATATTCATGACTTTAGATCCTTTATATGAAACATATAAATAAAAAAATAAATAGAAAATAGAAAAATAAATAGAAAATAGAAAAATAAAATAAAATTTGGTTTTGATATTTGGGGTGAAACAATTGATATTTGGGGTATAGAACCCCAAATGAATTTTTTTCATGTATTTTGATGAATAAAAAAAAAGGTTCATTTCTTTGAGTGAGTGTATATAATTACCTAAGTACTGTATTTCAATTAAACAAGTATTAAGAGGTGTGTTTGTGTGCGTGTGCATGTGTGTGTGTACACATGCACGCGCACACACAATGGTACTGTATACCCTTTATAACTAAGTAGTGTTTAAGGTCTTTTCACATCAGCTCATTTTCTATGAATAGTACAGGAAGGGTGTGCTCTGTGTATACATGTCTGCTATCTAACTTCCTCTGCTGGTTAGAGAAGTTCACTATTAAGTTTGTAATACATGTAATCTCTTGGACCAATTTTAATTTACCAACAGATGTTTAAGTATATTAGGATTTTTGGTGTACATAGTTTTGTGTGTTAGCATGTGAAATTTGCTTATAAATTCTCCTCATAAATAAAAGGTGATATTATCAAGATGTTTTCTTGTAGCAAAAACCAACCATATACAGTGCCCTCCACAATTATTGGCACCCCTGTTTAAGATGTGGTCGTGGACTTCTAAAAATTCTCCTTTTTTTTTTAAACAACATAGAACCCAAATGCAAAAAAAGAGAAAAATCCAACCTTTCATTTAAGTACATTACTTTGGTGGTAAAAAAATCACACATTTAGAAAAAAAAAAAAAATTGAAATCATGTGTGCCACAATTATTGGCACCCCTAACAATTCCTCTGAAAAATTAAATTTTTTTTTTTTTTTTATATATTTTTCTGTAGTTGCTAAGGTTGGTCAGGGTATCTAGGGACTTTTAATTAGTAATTCATGATTTCCTGTTTCCCTGGGGTATAAATATGACGTGACACAGAAGCCTAATTCTCTTACCCATTTGTCAACATGGCAAAGACAAGAGAACACACCATTCAAGTAAGGCAGATGTGTGTCGACCTTCATAAGTCAGGCAATGGCTACAAGAAAATAGCCACTCGCCTTAACTTGCCGGTATCTACAGTCAGAGGAATCATTAAGAAGTTTAAAACAACTGGAACAGTGACAAACAAGGCTGAAAGAGGTCCCAAGTTTATCTTGCCACAACGCACAGTGAGGAGGATGGTAAGAGAAGTAAAAAAATTTCCCAAGCTCACCGTCACAGAATTGCATCCAAGAGTGGCATCTTGGGGTCACAGAGTCTCCAAAACAACCATCAGACGCTCTCTACATGCCAACAAGCTGTTTGGGAGGCATGCAAGGAAAAAGCCTTTTCTCACTAACACTCACAAACGTAAACGTCTGGAGTTTGCTAAGCGGTACTGGGACTTCAACTGGGATCGTGTGCTTTGGTCAGATGAGACTAAGATTGAGCTTTTTGGCAACAAACACTCTAAGTGGGTCTGGCGTAAAACAAAAGATGAGTATGCCGAAAAGCACCTCATGCCCACCGTGAAGTATGGTGGAGGATCTGTGATGCTGTGGGCCTGTTTCTCTTCCAAAGGCCCTGGGAACCTTGTTAGGGTGCATGGCATTATGAACGCTTTGAAGTACCAGGATATTTTAAATAAAAACCTGATGGCCTCTGCCAGAAAGCTGAAGATGGGTCGTCATTGGGTCTTTCAGCAGGATAATGATCCAAAACATGTGGCAAAATCTACACAAAAGTGGTTCAGCAGTCACAAACTCAAGGTCCTCCCATGGCCATCTCAGTCCCCAGACCTCAACCCAATCGAAAACCTGTGGGGCGAGCTAAAGAGAAGAGTGCATAAGAGAGGACCCAGGACACTGGATGATCTAGAAAGATTGTGCAAAGAAGAATGGTCAAAAATCCCTCTCTCTGTGTTCTCCAATCTTGTGAAATGTTATAGGAGGAGATTAAGTGCTGTCTTGTTGGCAAAAGGAGGTTGTACAAAGTATTAACATCAGGGGTGCCAATAATTGTTTTTTTTACCACCAAAGTAATGTACTTAAATAAAAGGTTGGATTTTTCTCTTTTTTTGCATTTGGGTTCTATGTTGTTTAAAAAAAAAAGGAGAATTTTTAGAAGTCCACGACCACATCTTAAACAGGGGTGCCAATAATTGTGGAGGGCACTGTATACACATGGATTGATAGTCCATACATGCATGCAGGATATTCATTAACCTTTTAGTTAATTAACAATATATTAAAATGAAATTATATGAAATTAATATATTAAAGTGAAAGTTTTTCTGCATTAGCTTTTCTGAAGTATATTTTAAGGGTAACAATAAGAACCAGACTTATTTTTAACAGATTCATCTACATCGTCCATTTTAATGATTTTACCCCCATTTTTTCCTCTCCTTTACGGTGTTCTTTATTGATGTAATTTAATTTATGAGAATATAACAGCATAGAACATTTATTGCATAAACATCAAAGATCAGATTTTAAAACTAAATTTTTATGTAATTTTTCCTGCACTTGAGGTCACTCATTTAGGTTGTTTTGTAGGGCCTTTGATTACGTTTTTGGAATTGGATTGGGTTGGAATTGGATTGAATAAGGGTTAACAGATTATAGTAAAAAAAAAATTTTTTCTCTCTAAGGCTGAAGCAAGACTGGCAGCTAAACGGGCTGCCAGAGCAGAGGCTCGGGAGATCCGTATGAAGGAGCTGGAGAGACAACAAAAAGAGGTAAAATCTATTTAAAATTATACCTTCAGTTACTGTCAAAGTTTTCACGTGCAAATCATTGTGTACTTAATTCACATAAGTTTTGTTTATGATCATACAGAAAATAAATTTTTTTCATTCAATTGAAAGTTGCTGATTAGAAATGGAGCCAAAAAAGAAGAATTTATTATAGTCTATATTTTTCAGATTTTTTACTACACTGTAAACATTTTGGTGTAGATTTACCATAAACTACTGGTAGCTGAGTTGCTAACAGTAAAGTAGTTATCAAATACAATATCCACAGTAAAATGTATGTAATTTTCAATGGTGGATGAAGTACACAAACCATGTAGTTGATGTAAAATACAGATCCGCTTGGTAAAACATTATTTCAGTAAAATTATTTTTAGAAAAAGTACAAAAGCATTTGCCTTCAAATGAACATAAGTATCCAAAGTATTATGACTTATTATGGCTATAATGTTCATAATCTTTTGTCACAAGACTTTACTAAATCAACTCAGTTTATGTGAAAGTTGTTATTCTTAGCAACAATCTATTAATAGAATGATATTCATGAGTCAAACACTGATATCTATTAAAATCATCATGAGCCCAAAACCTTCTTTTTAATCACTTAAACATTGTGCAATTAAGGCCACGTGTGTTGTGGTGAGTTTGATTAAGGATTTTCTTCCATCATTTATTCCTCTCTAAATGATGTTCTTGCTTTTGAACTGCAGCTGAACTGTATGTTGGGAATGAGTAGATACCAATCAAAACAAGTTCAAAACAGAGCGCATGCTCTACCCTGATTGGTGGCTTGCTGTGTGCTTGACTAGTTCAGTTTTTATCCTCTTGTACATAAAAAAGAATGACTTATTTTACAAAATGTAGTAGTAAGAAGATATTTGACTTTGGAATGTAGTGTTAAAAATCTCCCCAAATGGAAATACTTCAGTAAAGTACAGATATGTGGAAAACCTACAATATATAGAGAGAGAGATGATTTTTTTATTTTTTATAAAGGTGATTTTCATACTGTAGTCATTTACATTTAAATATTTTTAGTGTTTTATTAAAAATCATAATTTAGGATTAAGAAATGAAAAGCTCCATTTATATAAAGTGCATTTAAAATTAAGAGCAAGTAATGTTCAACATAAACTAGATTACTGCATTTTTTTATTTTTATTTTTTTAATGTATAGACAGATAGTATAAGTGAATTAAGAAAAGATTGGTTTATCAGATATTTTTTATTTTTTTTAAATGACCCAGAAACTGAATTTAAGCACACCAAAACATTTTCTAAAGCAGGAAGTATAAAGGTAATGTTACAAATTTCATGTACAACATGGAGTCTCCCTGTTGCTTGAGAACAGAGTGAACTTCTTGTTTGGGACTTAGCAAAAGTGTGAAAAGTTGATCATTCCCAAATTCATACTATAATTAGTTATCCATCTTTACACTGCAAAGACTGATTATTTACCTTTACATTTGCGGCATTTAGCAGACGCCCTTATCCAGAGCAACGTACACAAGTGCTTTGAGTCTCTAGCAATGAATAAATCTACACTGGTATGCCAGATTACAAACTTAATATAAATATAACTCTCGAATTCCACAAGGCAAACTTGGAAAGTGCTAATTTAAGTGTTTTAGGAAGTGGTAGGTTTTCAACCATCACTTGAAGATAGTCAGGGACTCTGCTGTTGAGGTCTCTGAGGTAAGATGTTGAGGTCTCTGAGGTAAGATGGCGCTGGGCCATTTTTGGCCTTGTAGGCAAGCATCAGTGTTTTGAATCTGATACGTGCAGCTACTGGAAGCCAGTGAAGGGAGCGTAGCAGTGGGGTGGTTTGGGAGAACTTGGGCTGATTGAACACAAGTCATGCAGCTGTGTTTTGGATCGAATAGCATTCAGAGGAAGACCTGCCAGCAGAGAGTTGCAGTAGTCCAGTCTTAAAATGACAAGAGACTGAACAAGCACCTGGGCAGCCTGTGTGGACAGAAATGGTTGAATCCTTCGGATGTTGTAAAGAAAGAAATCGACAGGAGTGAGCCACATTAGTGACATGTGGGAAGAAGGACAGTTTATTGTCCATAGTTACCCCAAGGTTACGAGCAGTGGCTGAAGGGGAGAGCAGAGAGTCATGAAGTGTTATTTGGAGATCTTGGTGAGCACTCATCCATGAAGATACGTCTGTCAAGCATGCTGAGATCCGAGCAGAAGCTATGGTATCTGATGGAGGGAAAGAAAAGATTTAGAAAAGTTTATCCTTATCACAGGTACAAATGTTTGATAATTCAGTCAAATAATTATTTCTCCTTATACAGTGCTGTCTATTTATCCTCTTCTCAGAAACTAATACAAACAGAAACGCTATACAGAGGTCACACAAAAGCTTTATAAACTAAAACGTGCACAACCCTGGCTTATCTTAATACCATGAGTAATTATTTCTGGGTTTTGTTAATTAAAGTAAAATAAAAATAAATAAAAAATAGATCATGAATACGGATGATCTGCTGTGGCGACCCCTAATGGGAGAAGCCGAAAGAACGTATACTTGAGCAATTGTTTCAGCCCTACATAAAAGTTAAACTGTATCAGCAAGACAAAGACACTTACATTTAGTCAAACAAAACCCCTAAATGTTTCTATAATGATCCTGTAATAGGGATGAATTAGACCTAACCCAGAAGAAAACCTAACCACTTTATTTATTTATTTATTTTTCTGTCGTATTTATTGTGGTAAAACTACCTTCGGCTGCAGTTATAGTGGACAGACCTCTGTATGTCAACTTTGCACATTTGCACAGATTGTGGATTGGATTTAGATTGCAGATTGGGTTAAATTCAGATGTTGCATTAGATGTTGGTAAAAATCAATTGTTTTCAATGTCTTCGCAGGCAAATCTTAATTTTTTCATGTTGCTTTCAGTCCTGACTATTTTTTTTCTTTGTTTTGCTGTGGCGATGTTGTCAGGGTCATCATTTAAGCAGCTTCTCTCATCTGAACAGGAAATTTTGCTGGCTTTGATAGTGGGAATTTGTTTTATAGATAAAAAAATAAAAAAAAAAAGGGGGGGGGGCTCTGTTCAGCCATCTATTCATCCAAATGTCTATTGGAGATTCATGACAGTTAATTTGAGAATCATGCCAGTTTTTGTATTTTCCAAGAAAATTATCAGAATTAAATTTAAGAAAATTTCCACAGTGTTCCTGCCTATTGTATACCCCAAGTATCAAACACAGCCCTGTATTAAACTCTGGTACATTTTAAAATTATTTAAACTGCTAGACTATTTGTTGGGTGACTTTATGTTGCCCTTTACACTACATATTACTGGATTACACTAAAAAGTTGCACTACATTGACAACATTTGAAAAAATGCCATGTGTTTTTTTTTTCTCATTTACACTTTAACATTTGGATGACACCCTTATCCAGAGAAACGTATTTATTTATTTATATTACTGAGCCAGTGGGGGGGGGGGGGGTATAAGGGCTTTGCTCAGGTGCCCAGCAAAAGCAGTTTGTTGGTACTAGGATTTGAACTTATTAACTTTTGAGTACAAGTCCAACACCTTAACCATTTATCCTAAACAGTTTTATAGGATACGTTGTATGTGAAAGCATTTTCGCTTCACTTGAACTAGGAATCCCAAACCTGTTCCAGCATGACATTGCTCCTGTGCACAATGCAAGCACCATGGAAAATATAGTTTATAACCCCAATTCCAAAAAGTTGTGATGCCGTGTAAAATGTAAATTAAAATAGAATGCAGTGATTTGCAAATCACAAAAACTCATTTTATTCACAATAGAACATAGAAATCATATCAAATGTTTAAACTGATGAAATGTACCAGTTTAAAGAAGCAATGTTGAATTTGATGGTCACAACATATCTCAAAAGTTTTAGGACAGGAGTAACAAAAGTCTGGAAAACTAAGTGTTTCTAAAAAGATACAGCTGGAGGAACATGCAGCTATTCTGGTTAATTGGCAGCAGGTCAGTAACATGATTGGGTATAAAAAGAGTATCATAGAAAGGTAGAGTCTCTCAGAAGTAAAGATGGGCAGACGTTTAATCCGTACAAAAAAAAAAGCGCATCTTGACATTGTGTATATGTTCCTCAACAAAAATGTTTGAAGATTTTTAATATTTCATCATTTACAGTATAGATTATCATCAAAAATTCAAAGATTTTGGAGAAATCTCTGCACAGTGGACAAGGGTGAAAATCAATATTGGATCAATGCCCTGGCACTATATTGATAACAGGCACGATTCTGTAATAATAATCACTGCACGAACTCAAAAAGGGCTCTCGCAAAGAAGAAGCTATGTCATTATTTTTGGAAACCATAGAACCAAGATATACACAGGATTTAGAGCATTTGCTTCCATCCACGCAATGTCGTATTTAAGATAGGTCTGGCATGTTTCAGCATGACCGTGCCAAACAATATTCTCCATCGATTACTGTACAACAGTTGAGCTTCATAGTATAACATTCCAGGTGCTGAGCTGACCTGCCTGCAGTCCATACTATTTGACTAATTGAAAACATTTGGCACATCATGAAATGACAATTATGACGTACTCAGGAAACTGTAAATTCTGTATCAGACATTAATGGACACTATTCCTGCTCCAAACTAGTCTCTTTCATCCCAGATGTATGCAGACTGTTGTACCACTTTGCCCAATGCCATAAATTTAACATTTCATCAAGTTTAACAGGTTTTCTATGTTATATTGTGGATAAAATATAGGTTTAAGATTTACAAATCCTTGCATTCTGGTTTTATTTACATTTTAGTGTCTTTAGTCTGACTTTTTTCGAATTGGGTCTGTACATGGGTTGGAGTGGAAGCTCTTGAGAGGCCTGCTATAGAGATGCTGACATCAACCCTATTGAACACCATTGGGATGAATTAGAATGCTACCTACCCAGGCCTCCTCCCCGCTTTTGGCTGAATTAGCACAAATCTCCACTACCAGACTTCAAAATTTAGTGGAACATGGAGTGGAGGTTATTTTAACAGCAAAATGATAGAATGGGATACTCAAAAAGTGTTGACGCACCTTTGTCCATTTAGTGTAGTAGTCAAATATTGTCAAGAAGTCAAACTGCCTTTTAACCCTTGTTAATAATGTTTATTTTTCTTCTTTGTCTTATCTTGTTTTGTCTTTACTGTTTACCCTCCTATCTGTTTCCTTTTGTCGTGTAGATTTATCAGGTTCAGAAGGTAGGACCATTGCTTGTCTATATTGTTTAACTCAAGAAATATTAACACTGATTTTGCAAGTGAGACAAAAAACTAATGATGCATAGAATGAGTTGTATTTTTAACTGCTTCTTTGTTTCATTTTTTTTTTTTACTTTAACAATGATAGTTTGTGATGATCCCTTTTTTTATATAATTCATTCAGGGCTGCAGCTATCGATTATTTAAGTAATCGAGTATTCTACTGATTAGTCCATTAAATAATCAAATAATTTTATATATTTTTCTTCTTTAAAGAGCAGTACTAAATAAGGGAGAAAATAAGACGGGTCAAATGTAATTTGTTTTCTTTTTAGAAATTTTATGTAATTTTTATTGCTGAAATTGCAAACAAGAATATCTGTGAAAAATACTAATTTAATCCTAAATAAAAATATAAAAATCATTTTTAAATAACTCTGTAAGTAAACTCTAAACCCCTGTGTACATGACACAGATTTGTGGAAAGTGGTGTGCATGTTTCCAAACCCATTTTGTGTGTACGCCACGTTTATAAATGAGTCAGTAATAATGGTCAATTCTTTTTGTATTCAAGTTACTCTAGGAATTGTTGTAGTCCTAAATTAATTGATTTTGTGTGTGAAACATTATAGTTGGTCACAGCTGCAATGGAGTTTGTAGACAAAAGCATATTAAGAGTGATTTAAATGGTTATTAAATGCAGAAATAAGAGTTTTAAAAAAGTAAAAAAACTTTTTTTAATAAAACATTTGGATTATTGTTTCTGTAATCTTCTGCTCATGCTCCTGCAAGGTGCCAATAAATCTGCAGTTGACTGTAGATCTGCATCTACCAAATTAATTTCACCTTTGGCTGGTTTTATGTCTGCATGCTCTCACACTTCTTGTCATGGGGGAAAAAGTACACCTACCTCAATTCTGTGTGGTTTATGCCCAGGTTTAAGATCCAGCCACAGAATCTTAATTGGGGTTGAGCTCTGCACTTTGTCTTTGCCATTTGACACATTCATTTTCTAATAAAAAACTATTTCTGAGGTGTTTATGGTGATGTGCTAAGTTTGTTTTTTGACTAAAGTAGTGCTGTGCATGTTTGGTCTTATTAATTTAAAGAATGTTATTGCAGAATCTCTATGGTTTGTTCAGATGTTGCAAATGATATTCTTTATGGAGCTACCTTTCCATAAAATCGAAACTTGTTCACTCTTTTTTTTTTTTTTTTTTTTATTTTTTTTTTTTATTTTTTTTTTTTTTTGTGTGTGCGCTGTCACGAATATAAACATTTAATGTACTTAAAGAGGCCTTATAGTCTGTGACTGTACATGTACACAGCATGAAAAATCATTAGTTTCTAACTAAATTCTACTAATTTCTACTAGTTTAGTTTCTACATTACTTTTTTTTTTTTCATCTTTCATCTCTTGTGTTCTGTCCTCTATTGCTATGTGCACTCTTTCTTCAGAAATACTATGGACTGGAGAACCTGGACAACAAATGGGGAGACATTGAGCAGTGGATGGTATTATTAATTTTGTTTGAGTGAAGAGCAGCTGTAGGAGCTAATATTTAATATTTTAATGTATTTTGCTATTTACTTTTTTATTTAGGGTCTTTTTTTTTTTTTTTTTTTTTTAAGCCATTTTGTAACACCAGTGTGTTTTAGTAAATGACAAGAGCAGAAGGTTAATAGGAGAGTATTTATAATATTGTGTGTAAATGACTAAGAGTTGACTCTTGCTGTGGTACTATTTAAAAAGAAATGTGAAACATTAAGCAAATGGTGCGCAAAAGGGACTCTTATTGCTCGCTTATACTGTACAGTTGACATTTAGATTGCACATTCAGGTCAATTAATGTGTTTGAGCAAAGATTTTGTTCTCTTTGGATAACAACCAACTGCAAATGCAACAAACTTATCAAAAACAATGTAAAATATATTTTACAATTATAAATGAGTTACAACTACTGACCCCCTTTTAGTCAATACTTTGTGGTTATAATGTAGACACACATTATAGACACATGCCCTCTTTCAGGTTTATAACATTTCCAGTTGACCTCTTAATTATTGTCCTGATGGTGGAAATGGGCATTTTCAATGCTTTTGATTTTTTTGTTATTGCCAATTCCTGTTTTGTAAAATTTAACACCTTTTGATGCAGATCACAGGCCACATTTCTTTATTCATTCTTGACAATGTTATCTATGTGTTTTAACCAAAGCAAATAGAATGGGAATATACTTCAAAAATGTTACATATAAGTGTTCGTATTTATTTGTATACAGTAATTTTGTGAACAACAATTTAACAGCATTTTTCAACATGTGTATGGTTTACCACCTTACAAAAACAAAACAAATGCATGCTGTGAATTGAGTTACCATTAATTTGGGATTTCCTATTCATTCATTCATTTATTTATTTATTTATTTTTATTTATTTATTTTTTCCCCCATCTACTCTTTTCTTACTTTGCCCTTAAAAGGAGGACAGTGAGCGGTATACACGCCACTCACAGCATCATGTTTCGGTTTGTATAGCTTCTCTTCTCTTAACGTCATCTGCTGTTTCTTTCTAGTTTTCCATCTGTCCTTTTTAGGTTATATAATTTATGAAGTCTTGAACGTTTTAATATTGGCATGAGTTTATAAAATGATCGTCTGCAGTACATCCATCAGGTCTAACATGCTGTAAATTTGGATTAATATACATTTTATGGTGCATCGTACAGAACGATTTTATTAAACAAAAAACAAAACCACTATACAATTTTGGATTAGGATTGGATAGAATCATCTTTTGACCTTGCCTGTTTTTGACCTGTGTATTTTTACAGATGTCAGATGATGAGAGTATGTTGGAGGGAAGCAGGAGCAATGTGCAGGTAAGTGGGCTTGAGTTTGATTTATTTATTTATTTTAGTTTTGTGCAAGTATTGTGTGTGTGTGTGTGTGTAGTTAAGAAACTCAAAAGCAAGTCATAGCTATTTGTGATTTATGCTGGTGGTCTTGCTTTTATGTGTAGTTGGATTTGGATTCAGTTGGTGCACAGGCTGGGGTAAGAATCATTTATTTTTTTTTATTTTTTTATAATTATCTTAGTTTTTCTTTAGCTTACTGATCATCTTTGCTATATCAGTGATTATCCTGCTTTAATACACTTGTTATAACTAAAGCTAAATTCCAGGTTGTTCTTGAATTATCTTTGTTGTGTTTGGGCAAAGAAAAAATAAAAAAACATAGGGATTCTCCTAGCACCTAGCTAAGAAGCATTGCTATAAATGACAATAGTAAATGCTTTACTGTGCAACAGTGCTGTGTCTTTAGCTGCATATTTAAAATGACATTTTCGGGATCATTTGTTTTTGTTTTTTGTGTAAAAATACATTTTTAGTGGGTACAATAAGGAGAACTACACAGTTCTAACTTAAAACATGAGCATTGTACTGGTCAGTCACAAATCACAAATAAAATATTGAGCATAGTATAGTAAGGCTTCGAACTATATTAGCTCTAAACAAACACGGCCAAGGAACATACATCTAGTTATTAGCAAAAGAGTTTCAGTCATTTGTTTTGGAGTAATAGTTTTGTGGTCCTCACCAACTTGTTTTTTTAGACTTTTTATTATAACATTGATGTAGCATCAGTTCACCATAATCTAATTTATTTCTAAATTGTTTTTGCAAACAACTCCATTTAGCTTTCCCATACATCATTTTCAAATTCTCACAAGATTGCAAAGAAGAAGAAAAAGAAGATGAAGACCGTTTCTGATTTTGTATGTTATCAACACTAAAGATACAATTTTAGCACATACTTGCTTTTAACAATTGTATAAAAGGGCATTAATTTTGTATGTTCCTTTGTGCCATTATTTTTTTATAACAGAGTAATGGCTACGAAAATGATAACAGTACAATTTCCAGTCAGGTTAGTATCACTAACCATGGTGCTGAAAGGCCTATTGTATGCAATAACATATTACTAGTAGTTTTCAGGATAAATTGTTTTTACATGAAGCATGAACACACATTCAGGAATTTCTTAAATAGGAGACAACTATTGCTAACATGTGTTTTTATTAACAAAACATAATGATCTACTTTGCTTTGCTCAGAGGGAGGGTAATAAACTTGAAATCCGTTAAGCAACAGAACACTCAGCAATTTTAAATCTGTACAATCCTATAGCTGCCTTTTGGCGATGTTTAGAGAAAGCAACACTAGACAATAAAGGGTGTCCTGTATCCCAGTGGTCTCCAACCTTTTTTGCACCACGGACCGGTTTAATGTCAGACAATATTTTCACGGACCAGCCTTTAATGTGTGCCGGATAAATACAACAAAATGAAATGATACAACTGGCATAAAAACTAGTATTTTCGAAATATGATAATAAACGTGAATCCATTGTGTTGTTTTTTGTTTATTTTGCTCGCTCGGGGGTTTCAATTTAGCGGTAATGTATTATGTGTTAGGGGCCGGAGCAGCACCTTTTAAGAAGGTAGCAGATGGAGGTAAGATATGTGATCGAGGCATCATGACATGCATCAAAAGGGAGTCATAGACAGGTGTGGCGGAGAAATTCCAATCATTTTCCAAAATAAAACATCGTTCAGAAACAGATAATAAATAAAACGGAAATAATGTAAGTTATGTATTCTTTCTGTGCGGCTCGGTACCAATTGACCCGGGGGTTGGGGACCACTGCTGTAGCTAATGCTTTCTAAAGAGAGCAGTTGATGTCTCCAAGAAATTTCTACTTTTTTGTGAAATTGCATTAGAACCAGTATGATACCTCCAGGTAGGGCAGAAATTAGTATTGAGTACATTTGGAAAAAGAAAACTGAAATTAAAGAGGCAGTTGAAAATGAGGGAGTAGAAAGTCATTTAGACTATAGATGGTAGGTAGCATCACACTGTTTGAATTTTTTTCAACAATTTAAATGACAATGGTTTACTACTGATTGGCTTGCTATTAACCCTCATTTTACTTATACAGTCTTACAAAAGTGAGTACACCCCTTACATTCCAGCAACCATGTTATATGTTCTCAAAGGACAATACTATAGAAATGAAACTTGGATATCTAAACTTGGATTTAGAGAAGTCAATGTGCAGCTTGTATAGCAGTATAGATTTAAATAACTGCCAACAAAAGTAAATACACCCTAAGTGAACATGCCAGAACTGTGTCCAAAGTGTCAGTATTTTGTGTGAGCACCATTTGTTATGTAGCACTGCCTTAATCCTCCTGGGCATTGGCAACCTGGGCACAGGTTGTTGCTGAGATCCTCTTTCACGCCTCCATAATGACCTCACAGAGCTGTTGGATGTTACACATTGTGCTTCTCCACCTTCCGTTAGAGGATGCCCCACAGGTGCTCAATAGGGTTCAGGTCTTAAGACATACTTAGCCACTCCATCACCTTCAGCTTCCTCAGCAAGGCAGTTGTCATTTCGGCGGCTTGTTCGGGGTCATTATTATTTTGGAAAACGGACGTTCGACTTATCCTGAAGCAGAACATGATGCCGTTCCTTCACAAACTGTCACAGTACATGCACAGCACGAGGACTCAACTTCTTTGATGCACCCTTGCGAGGCCTGTTCCGAGTGCAACCAGTCTTGGAAAACCTCTGTATGACCTGGCCACTTTACTGTGACTCAGTTTTAGGGTGTCACTGATCTTATAGCCTCTGCATCTTTTTGGGGGGCAACAATTAAAATTCTTAAATCCTCCGAGAGCTCTTTGCTATGAGGTGCCATGGTGACCATTTAGTGGTCAGTGTAAGAGAATTGTACTCCAAGCACCAACTTTTAACTGATAATACAATATACAGAAATTTGTATGGTCTTGTCAAGCAGACAAAAATATGAACATGATGAATATTGCATGGTTACATGATGTACAGCTGTTATCACTTATGGTGTACTCACTTTTTTTGCTAGTTATTTAGAAAATACAGAGGACAGTAAATCTTTACTGCTATACAAGCTGCACATTGACTACTCTAGAATATATCCAAGTTTTATTTTTATAGTATTGTTCTTTGAGAAGATATACTTAAATGGTTGCTGAAATGTGAGGGGTGTACTTACTTTTGTGAGATACTGTTTATGTGTTAAGTGTCTGCCTTATTTTTTTAATTGCATGATCTTGCATGATATTGTAGGTGGATTTATGACAATAATAATATTGTTAAGGAGCAGTTTGGACTCACAATTTTCATTGTGGTTGTCTACTCCATGCAAAACATTTTTATGCTATTTTGTTTTTTTTTTATGTTTGTGTATGTGAACCGTCCTCTTTAATTTAGTAGGGTTCAGTTATAGAGACTGAGATAACCATTGGTTTCCACTACTGTATGTCCATGTTGGTTTTGCTCTTGCTTACAAAACAGTAGGTGGATTAGCTACACTAATGTGTAATGTGTGAATGAGGTGGTATAAATTAAGAATGATAAAATTTAGTCAGAAAAAGCTTGTACTTTGCCTACATGTTCTATTTCTATTCTTGTCATGTTTCCTTCTTGTCTATTAGGGATCTTTATATGAAAAAGGTCTCTACAGTAGCTCTCTGCGTTCCAGTACCTGTAATGTAAGACAGATATCTGATGTATTCTTATCAATGTGTGAAAACTAACAGCACTTGCTTTAAAAAATAATCATTTTAACATTAGTGGACGTCTTGTAAAAACCTTTCACGTTTTAAAAGGAAAATTATAGCAACTAGGTGGTGTGCTAATGCCTGTCTTGAGCCTGACAACCCCCAAGTAACGGCACTTTAATTGACTTGTGACTCCTTTTATACTACAGTGATTTGCCAATTATTAGGATTGTTTTTATGTATTAAACAAACAGCAAACATTGCTAATACTTGGGCTTTTATAGAGGGTTTCACACTTACTGATAAATTACATTTACATTTATGGCATTATGCCCTTATCCAGAGCGACTTACAACTGAGCAGGGGAGGGGTTTAGGGCCTCTCTACCAATCTACTCTGCCAATCTAAAGTCCAATGCCTTAATTACTAAGCTACCACCTCCCAATTTTTCAAGAGCATTTAATTATTGGCACCTGGCTACTGCTTTGCTTATTAAATCCTTTCACAGATGGTTTTCCCATTTTCTCTTTTTATAAAATAAATAAAGACCGTGTAATTTGTCATGTATTATTAAGGTTTCATTAAACTAATTTTAAGATCTTTTTATGTCCCAATACATAAAACCATAGAATTCAAAGAGGATGTATATTAATTTTTAGATGAATGTAAATAAATCCTAAAAGAAGGCAAATTACTATATATTTATTAGTTAAATGACAGCATGTTTTTGATTTGTTTTATTATGTGTCCTCCATACATGTCCTTGTGAATCTGTTACTTCTGAAACAATAATAACAGCTGAAACTTGTGCCAGAGCTGTAGCAAACGGATTTATTTAACCTCTAATGCACTGTCCAATTCAGCAAGACATGTTCAACATGACCTAAATCAGTGTTCAACACTTTGGCCAAAATGTTGTGGACACCTGAACATCACACCCCATGTGTTTATTCCACAAGCTGTTACCTCACAGCACACAGTAGTCAGGGAGGTTTTTGTATATTTCCCTTTTACGAGATCTAAGAGGCTCAAAGCATGACATGGCTTTAAAACACAAGTAATCATTATAAAGACATGATGTGTTAAAATGAAAAAGCTCAAGTGTCCTGCACAACTCTGCTAAACAGATTTGAAACTGGTACTGGAGTTCCCTTAACATCAGAATCTGATCTCTAATGCTTATGTGTCTGAATAGGAACAGCCATGCTGCAAAACTCCAGTGAAAAGCCTTCACATAAGAGCTTATTATAACATCAAATGGGTCATAAAGCTGGTGTGATGTTAATAAACAAATATGATGGTCAGGTGTTCACAAATGGTGTGTGTGTGTGTGTGTGTGTGTGTGTGTGTGTGTGTGGTGTGTGTGTGTGTGTTTGTGTATGTGCGTGCGCGTGCGCGCGCGCGCAAGATTGCAATATTTCATAAAAACTTTGGGCATGTGTGTGCAGTTTAATAGTGAGTTTTTGTCCGTCACTGTTTATTCATGGACTAGAGATCACTAATATACTATGAATTAATAATATGCACATTTATTTTTATTAGGTTTTCTGAATGAGTTTAAACTCTGAACATAGTTGGTTTAATATTAAGCTTCTGAACTGTATTCAGTTGGTGCATTTCTGTCATAGATTGACTGACTGGATTGTTTGGAGAGATCTCCTTTTACCAAAATGTTGCACTTGATCAAAGAAACCACAGCCCTATTATTGGTTACGTATAAATGTGTTCATGTGTTTTCATTTCCTTAGTTGTCTGTGTATAGTGGTCTTTTGGGCTTAAGCTCAAGAACCTCCTCCAGGGCAGGTTCCAGATGTGCTAGCCCAGTGGTGAGCTTCTGTTTCAGTCTGAATGTTATTCATCTTCCTGTCTTATTCACCGATGACTTGTTACACCTCATTAATGCATCAGGGTTTATTGTGAAACTTATTTACTATAAAGTAATTGTGTAATTTCTGCCATTTTTTAGGACTGTATAGAAGAGTGACTGCAATAAGATCCCTTGATTTTTTTTTTTTTTGTTGTTGTTGCAGTAACCATTAAAGAAGGATTGACATTTTGTTTTACCATTTGTAAACATTCTTCTGTTAAAAGAGGATTAAACAAACAAAAAATATTCCCGTCTATTTTTTAAATAGACGGGAATACATATGTGTTCTAGGATACAGAATTTTTTTATTTCATATTTCATAAGGAATTTTTACATTTTTATGTTTTGTGTACCAAAACCTGAGATTTGATCCTAAATATTGTGACCACAAGACACAAATTGAAACGCTATGATAGCATTTCCATGCAAAAGCAATGTTTCACTCTCTCATTCATATATATTACATATTTTATATAATATGCACACACTATCTCACGAAAGTGAGTAAACCCCTCACATAAATAGTTTTAGTAAAGCTTTTTAGGGAAAAATACTTATAGAAATGAAACTTGGATATATTTTACAGTCAATGTGCAGCTTGTATAGCAGAACAAATGTACTGTCCTCTGAAAATAACTCCACATACAGCCATTATTGTCTAAATAGCTGGCAACAAAAGTGAGTACACCCTAGGTGAACATGTGAATATCTGGCGAATTCAGTGCCCGGGTCGATTAAAGCAGAGCTGGATAACAACGGTGCTCACACAAAATATTCACACTTTGGACACAGTTTTGACATGTTCACTTAGGGTGTACTCACATTTGTTGCCAGCTGTTTAGACAATAATGGCTGTATGTTGAGTAAATGTGTACTGCTATACAAACTGCACAATGACTACTTAAATATATACAAGTTTCACTTTATAGAAACTTTATAGAATATACATATGGTGTCTACTTGTGGTTTGCAGGAAAATAGCAGCAGCTCAGTGGCCAGTTTTTTGCGAAGGGCACCTAGCAGCAGTGGTCTTTCCAGAGATTTGGATCATGTAACCATTCCTGATATGCCAAGCGTGAGTGAACACAGCTCAGCATGTGATAGTATGTTGTTTTTTTTTTTTTGTTTTTTTAATAACGTGAAATAAGATATTGGCTTTAGAATATGATTCAGCCAAAACAGGAGTTTAGTGACTGCAATCTGACTGCATGGCATTGTTTGTTTGTTGAATGTTAAAAGGAAAAAGAATTGTTTAGTATTTGCATGAAATATTTACTTTTTGAGCACTGAGAATAAAAGGTTTGTATGGAACTAAAAGGTCTATGCTTGAGATGATTGACAATAGAATCAAGAATTGTAGAGAGATGGAATCACAATGGCTGTAAAGTTGGACATTTAGACAAATCATTATCCTGTCAAATTAATGAATGAGGGAAATATGAGAGAGAGAAAGTTGGATGATGTGGAGATGGTGAAGCAGGAAGTGGATAGGATTTATAAGGAGGAAGTGAGAGCAGTGATTAAGAGGGTGAAGAGTGGAAAGTCGGTAGGACCTGATGACATACCAGTAGAAGCATGGAGATGTTTAGGAGAGATGGCAGTGAAGTTTTTAACAAGATTTTGGAAGTTGAGCAAAAGCCTGAGGAATGAAGTGTGCTGGTACGGATTTTTAAGAATAAGGGAGATAAGTGCAGACCTGCAATATCTTATTTGCTTTGAGAATGTTGATGGAGAAGTATAGAGAAGGACAGAAGGAGTTGCATTGTGTGTTTTGTGGATTTAGAGAAAGCGTACGACAGAGTGGAGAGAGGAGTTGTAGTATTGCATGAGGAAGTCGGGTGTGTCAGAGAAGTATGTGAGGGTGGTTCCTGTTTGCAGTGGTGATGGACAGGTTGACGGACGAGGTCAGAAAGGAGTCTCCATGAACTATGATGTTTGCGGATGATATTGTGATTGTGGTGAGAGTTAGGGGAAGGGGCAGGTTGAGAAGAGCCTGGAGAGGTGGCGGTATGAGCTGGAGAGAAGGGGAATGAATGTCAGGAGTAAGACCGAGTACAGTGGAACCCGGTTATCTCGCCCTCGGTTATCTCGACAACCCTATTAAGTCGACGTTTTTGAAGTGGAACCGCCAAATTCTCGCTTTTTCTAAGCATTTTTTATCGGTTATGTCGACTTTTATGTCACGGAACCCTAATATCTCGAGCACAAGGGGGGGGAATTAGAAATTTTAACGTCAGTTATGTTGATCGGCACTGTGCAGCTGCAGAAGAACTCGCGAAAGTGGTGGAAAAATCATACCTTACAGATACTACAGGTGTTTGTATTGTATACTGGTGAATCTCTGCTGTTAGTAAGTGCACATATGCCTTTTTTTTGTTAAATGTTATGCGATGTTATGCGCGCGCGAGCAGGGTAAGGAGCTCGGCTCTCTCGGTAAGGGGCGACGCGTGCGCGCTCGGTAAGGAGTTGAAGCCGGGAGCTTCAGAGAAAGCGGCTGAGAAAGCACCTGCCACGGCCCCTTCGGCCGTTCACGTTTGAGACTTTTCTGTCCCTTGTTTTTGGTTTCGAGTTTGGTTTTGGATCTTCCGGGTTTTTTTTCCGGCTTCGCGCCGTGCCGCCGATCGCGGTATTTTTGAATTTCCCTATTTTTCCATTCACAAACTCTCTCTCTCTCTCTCTCTCTCTCTCTCTCTCTCGGCTTATCTCCCCCTCGGCATCGTGGACGTAAGTTTTTTCGGACACTTTGCTTTGTGTGTTTGTGCGGATTACTTCAGCCTGATGGTCATAAGTTTTCAGAAACTTAGTTACTGCTTATTTTTCTTTTTTTTCCACATGTGGACTAAATGTGAGACGGCACTGTGCAGCCGCCGTTTTTTTTTTTTTTTTTGAGCGATCTGTGTGTTTATAATGTTGGAGAATATAATAAAGGTTTGTATGGAGAATGGACGGTGGTTTGTATTGTATACTGGTGAATCTCTGCTGTTAGTAGGTGCAATTATGCCTTTTGTTGTTAACAAACGTATGTACATTTTTATAGCATGCCTTCATCAAACAAATCGCGGCAACGCTGTTGTGTAAAAAAAACCCTCCAAAAAACACGTGCATGCACATTCTCATTTATTAACGCACATCATGTACATAAAGAAATTTCAAGCACGTTAATATATTGCCGCCATTTTGATTTTCGTTTATCTCGATCATCGGTTACCTCGATGCTTTTTGGGGACCCCCTACGACATCGACATAACCGGGTTCCACTGTACTTGACAAGAAAGAGAGATGCGTGTTAGAGTGAGGGCAGTGGAGTGGTGCGGTTTCAGGGAGTAAAGGTGGTGAAGATAGAGGGGTTTAGGTAGTGCAAAGTAATGAAGAGTGTGTTATGAGAAGTGGAAAAAAAAGAGTGCAGGTACGGTGGAGTGGGCGGAGAAGAATAATAGAGACCGTGGCATTGAGTAAAAGACAGGAGGTGGAGCTGGAGGTAGCAGAGCTGAAGATGTTGAGGTTTTTGTTGGGAGTGACGACAATGGACAGGATTAGAAATGAGTTAATTAGAACAATTTAAGTAAAAGAAAAAAACACTTAATTAGATATACATTATTATATTAAACCGATTTATTATGCAAGAAAGCTCAGCTAAATATTTACAGGTACTTCATCCAAAATACACTGCATTCAGGAAGTATTCATAACTCTTTTTGCCGATACCACAATTGTTTAAATAATTATTTTTCCTTCATTAATCTGCATGCAGTACCCTATAATGACTAAGTAAATACAGAATTCTAGAAATGTCTGTAAATTCGTTTTTTTTGTTTTTTTTTTAAATCATGTAAGTATTCAGACCTTTTTACTCAGTATTTAGTTGAAGGCCATTTTGCAATAATTACAGCCTTGAATCTATTTGGGTCTTACTTGACAAGGTTTGCATACCTGGATTAGTGGCTTTTCTGCTATTCATCATGGCAAATCCTCTCTAACTTCGGTAAGAAAATGGACCTTTGGTAGACAGCCTATCATGTCTACAAAGATTTTCCATAGTGTTCAAGTCAGGCTGGGATACTCTAGGACAGGGGTTTTCAACTGGTTCTGTGCCAGGGACCACCATTCTGACTAACCACTATTGTGTGGGGGGGGATTTCTGGGCGTGGTGACTTCCACACAGTCTGTCTATTCGTGGTGAGATAGTGGTACATAGTGACAGCCTCATATCATTCTCTGGTTCTAGCCTTGCCCTGTACTTGTTCTTTAGATATGCAAGTGTGGAAAAACCGCTCTCACAAAGGTATGTAGTTGAAATATTCTGGAAATGTTTGGAAAAATAAATTATGGGAAAAAAAAAAGTGATTTTAATAATAAAATTATGTAGGCTGTCACGGACCACATGCAATGCCGCCGCGGACCACCGGTTGAAAACCCCTGCTCTAGGACATTTATACAGTTGTCTTTAATTCACTCCTGTGTTGTCTTGGCTGTGCGGTTAGGGTTGTTGTCATGTAGGAAGGTGAGCCTTCAACCCAGACTGAGCGGCTTATAGTCTGGAAAATACTATATATATATATAATATTTTTAATTTTTTTTTATTAAACAAAAATCACATACATTTCTAGAATTCTGTTTCACTTTGTCATGATTTCTTTTTGCTGTTATGAAATGTGTACGCAAGACGTAGTACATACATTACTTGTGAAAAAAGATGTGGACACCTGCCCAGAAAATGTTTATATGCTTTTTGTACATCTTATCTACATTTCTAGCTAGAAATACCTTCATACTTTTGAGATTTTGTTGTAATAAAAATGTGGTTGTAGAGATTTTTGCTCATTCAGCCACAAGGACCTTAGTAAAAAGATCAAAGCTCTACAGCAGGGCACTAAAGATCTACTCCAACCCGTGTAAAAAAAAAATTAAAAATGGAGCTTTCTTTGTGCACATAGCACAAAAGAACATGTACTGTACGCAAAGTAATGGTCATGTTGAAAAAGTTTTGGATCTCCTACTTCAAGTGAGGGAATATTTAATGCTACCACATCCATAGACATCCAATAAAATTGCCTTAACCTTATGGACAATTACATTGGGACACGTCTGTTACCTCAAAATGTACTTCTGGTCATTGCTTCTTCCTTTTTGCCCTCATAGCCACAAGCATGAACTATTGTCAGTTGCCAATAGTTTGAGTGTGATGGGATAATTGTACAGTGGTATGAAAAAGTATTCCTTTCTTTTCAGCTGTTAAGATTTGCCTGAAATGATAACAGGAGCGAACAGGATTTTTTTCTCTCAACATTTCTTATTTAAGTTGATTGTAGCATCTGTTTGTGGGAGTGTTTTTCTTCCACAAGCACTGAAGTACTTGTCAGGACAGAAGGGTCAATGATGGGAACAAAATATTGAGAAATATTTGTTTGGCAAATAAAAATAAAGTATTTCCTGGTCAGATCACAGGTTATATCTACTAAATCCTTTGGAATGACTAGAAGAGAAAATCCTGGGGTTTTTTTTTTTTTTTTTTATTTCTGTTTTTTTTCTTTTGAGGTTATAACGCAAACTTCTTTGTGTTTATGCTTTCTTAGTAAATGTGTGGGGAAAAAGGCTTTACTACAATTTCTGTTGTACATTTTCTGCTTACAGTTAGACGATGGATTGGATAAAGATTTTTTAGAAGAGGTTAGCAAAACTTTTCTTCGTTTTTTGCGCATATTTAAAAAGTTCTAATGCAGTTATAATAAAATTAACATCTTTAATTGACATGGATTCATTAATTTTTGGTTAAGGGCTCCTCTCAAGCATCTATTCAATCCATGGCGACTCTGACCTCTTCACGCAAAGGAAGTGGTGGTTCGTCTGTTACTGCAGATACAGAGACATCCTTACAGGAGATTAAGGTACACTGTTACTTCTACTGTACTGTACTTTACTATACCATATGCTATGGAAAATAAGAATTTCATGAATAAAAATTAAGTATTAATATTGCTGAGTATTCATATAATGTTTAGTGTCTAACTTTACCGCACAAGAAGCCAACATACAGTGGGTACGGAAAGTATTCAGACCCCCTTAAATTCCTCACTCTTTGTTATATTGCAGCCATTTGCTAAAATCATTTAAGTTCATTTTTTTTCCTCATTAATGTACACATAGCACCCTATATTGACAGAATTGTTGACATTGTTGCAGATTTATTAAAAAAGAAAAACTGAAATATCACATGGTCCTAAGTATTCAGACCCTTTGCTCAGGATTTAGTAGATGCACCCTTTTTATCTAATACAGCCATGAGTCTTTTTGGGAAAGATGCAACAAGTTTTTTACACCTGGATTGGGGATCCTCTGCCATTCCTCCTTGCAGATCCTCTTCAGTTCTGTCAGGTTGGATGGTAAACGTTGGTGATCAGCCATTTTTAGGTCTCTCCTGGGATGTTCAATAGGGTTTAAGTCAGGGCTCTGGCTGGGCCATTTAAGAAGTCACGGAGTTGTTGTGAAGCCACTCCTTCATTATTTTATCTGTGTGCTTAGGGTCATTGTCTTGTTGGAAGGTAAACCTTCGGCCCAGTCTGAGGTCCAGAGCACTCTGGAGAAGGTTTTCGTCTAGGATATCCCTGTACTTGGCCGCATTCATCTTTCCCTCGATTGTAACCAGTCGTCCTGTCCCTGCAGCCGAAAAACACCCCCACAGCATGATGCTGCCACCACCATGCTTCACTGTTGGGACTGTATTGGACAGGTTGATGAGCAGTGCTTGGTTTTCTCCACACATACCGCTTTTAATTAAGGATAAAAAGTTCTATCTTGTCTCATCAGACCAGAGAATCTTATTTCTCATTATCTTGGAGTCCTTCGGGTGTTTTTTAGCAAACTCCATGCAGGCTTTCATGTGTCTTGCACTGAGGAGAGGCTTCCGTCGGGCCACTCTGCTACAAAGCCCCGACTGGTGGAGGGCTGCAGTGATGGTTGACTTTCTACAACTTTCTCCCATCTCCTGACTGCATCTCTGGAGCTCAGCCACAGTGATCTTTGGGTTCTTCTTTACCTCTCTCACAAAGGCTCTTCTCCCCCGATAGCTCAGTTTGACCGGACGGCCAGCTCTAGGAAGGGTTCTGGTCGTCCCAAACGTCTTCCATTTAAGGATTATGGAGGCCACTGTGCTCTTAGGAACCTTAAGTGCAACAGAATTTTTTTTGTCTTTTTGTAACCTTGGCCAGATCTGTGCATTGCCACAATTCTCTCTCTGAGCTCTTCAGGCAGTTCCTTTGACCTAATGATTCTCATTTGCTCTGACATGCATTGTAATCTGTAAGGTTTTATATAGACAGGTGTGTGGCTTTCCTAATCAAGTCCAATCAGTATAATCACACACAGCTGGACTCAAATGAAGGTGTAGAATCATCTCAAGGATGATCAGAAGAAATGGATAGCACCGGAGTTCCCAAAAAGACTCATGGCTGTATTAGATAAAAAGGGTGCATCTACTAAATACTGAGCAAAGGGTCTGAATACTTAGGACCATGTGATATTTCAGTTTTTCTTTTTTAATAAATCTGCAAAAATGTCAACAATTCTGTGTTTTTCTTTCAATATAGGGTGCTATGTGTACATTAATGAGGAAAAGTAATGAACTTAAATGATTTTAGCAAATGGCTGCAATATAACAAAGAGTGAAAAATTTAAGGGGGTCTGAATACTTTCCGTACCCACTGTATATCCTATTGAACTGTTTTAGGATTAACTGAATCACAAGGTTAAAAAGAAATAATCAATTGGAGGACACTACCTTTGGCAAGTTTAAAATGAGGCAGGGCAAAGTATTTTAGCTAAATCCTCAGTATGTTTATTGCTGTTATTGATTCTAAGGGAGTATTTTTCAAGGAAAACACTTTGTACAAAAATTTTCATACTACTAATTTACCTAGTTTGTTGCATCAAATTACACAGAATGTATAGAAGAAGCCACATACTGGATCATGATCATTTGTAATTGTTTACTCTGATCATTTGTCAACATTCACAAAGATAAAATTCCAATTAGGATTTGAATAATTTTGCACCACTAGGTCACTCTTGAGTTTTGCATATACATTTTTATATAAAGTTGTATATACTCGTTTACTCTTTCAGTTACGTTTTCTCCGTGCTGAATGTTAGATCTTACTGCTGTCTCATGTTGGTCATTTCTTACCTTTCATTCTTTTATCCTATTTGTTTAGGAGATTCATGAACTTAAGGATCAGATTCATGATGTGGAGGCTAAATACACTCAGAGCCTCAAAGAAATGAAGGTACACTGCACAGGCAATGCCCCACAGAAAAAAAAAAAATGTAACGCATACTATATAACACATTTATTTAGGTATGTGCCGCATATAATTTAATTACTTAAATATTAAATAAATATTTGTATTTTATTTTAGCTGACGCTACAGTATATTTAAGTTGAAATTAAATGTTATATATGACAATGATTTGGATGTAAATACTGTTCCCATAAAGTAGAATATACAGCATAATTAAGTAAAAATAAATATATCCATAAATAAAAACTGTAAACATTAAGTATATAAGTGACATTAATGTGCCTGTTACAGAGATTTTTAATGGTAAGAGTGTTATAATTCACTTTTAACTTTTTGTTTGACAAATTTAATGCTGCTTTATTTGCAATTTCATAAAGCATGATAGGGCTGTACTGTAATGTTGGAGAAAAATTTCAATTTATTTACGTTTGGGCATCAATAAAATGAAGTTTCACGCCAACCTTAAAGCCTCTCACAAACGATTGGTAATTTGGTGAGAATTTGGTAATTAATCAATATTAATATGTACACTGCTGCTCATGGACTTTTTAACCATTTGTCATTTGCCTAATTTCAGCAGTAGTTAGCCCAGTTGTTTTATGGCCTAAAGCACACACACACTTTAGATCAAGTAGATACACACTTTAGATCAAGTAAATAAAGGAAGACATGCAGATACACACAGTGACTCATGTCTTCCTTTGCGTCTGTGTATGTTTTTATATACTTTATAATTATGTACTTGAAATTGTGCACTTATAAAGGTTTCTAAACTGTTAACGCATATCACTTTTAGGATTCTCTAGCAGAGATGGAGAGGAAATATCGCAAGGCCATGGTGTCCAATGCTCAGTTGGATAATGAGAAATCCAATCTGATGTATGAAGTGGACACTTTGAAAGACTCACTGATGGAGCTGGAAGAACTTCTAGCAGAGACACGGCGAGAGTGTGAGGAGAAGAGTAAGGTATGTCTAATTAGCCTACAGCTACAAGATTAATAGTGTTTTGTTTTTTTGTTGAGTATTCCTATAAAGAACACATTGTTTATACCGTATTTTCCGGACTATAAGCCGCTACTTTTTTCCCACACTTTGAACCCCGCGGCTTAAACAATAAAGCGGCTAATTTCTGGATTTTTTTTCTGGATTTTTCCCGGGTTCACAAGCTTCAAACCAAAAACCTGAGCCCCATAACATTAGACCAATGAAATTGCGGAACGGGTTCAGGTGAACCAATGAAACTCTTTATATTAAATCAGATGCGCTCCCACTGAATCGGGCCGCACCACATCATAAATATGGATTATGTTCCTCTGACGTTTGACCTGCCGCTCACTCTGAATGTCTACAAGAAATGCGAATCATTTGTCACGCTGAAAACAACCGGGCATGAAAAAACGCACTTCACCTGTGTTCTGAGCTGCACGGCATCGGGAGAAAAGCTTCACCGATGGTGATTTTTAAACGCACGACGATGCCAAAAGAAAAACTCCCGAGAGAAAGAGTTGTGAAAGGAAGGAGGAAGACTGTGAACAGTGACTTTCTTGGTAGACTACTGTTTAGATACAAGCTGTGTAACAGACACTGTCTTTCATTAAAGCATGTGTAAAGTTTATTAGTTTCAGTGTAGACACGGCTTACAGACGGGTGCAGCGTATTTATGTTCAAAATAAAAATCTTTGTAAAATTCAGTGGGTGCGGCTTATATTTGGGTGCGCTTAATAGTCCAGAAATTACGGTACTCTGATGGTAAGAAGCTTCTGGTAAAATAGCCTAGTACTTGGCCTCATACTGTACTGTATGAGATAATGAAAAGTTTATCAGGTGGGTGGTGGGGGGGATGTGTGTAGTACGGTGGCCAAGAAGTGCAAAACACTAACAAATCCGAAAGTAAAATAACAAATCCGAAAACACATCGACAATTCAGACAAGCCGGAGCAGGTAGGTAAAGTTTGTGAATGGAACACCTACCAATCATTGGACGAGACACCGGTCATTCAAGATATACAGGAAGTATGAAATCTTATTACTTTGTTACTTGTACATGTGTAAAGTTCACCGTTTACTTTAAACTTTATTTTTTATTTTGATTAGTGCACCTTTAAATATAAGACAATTAACAGAAGTAAACATAATCAAGCAAGGAGAAAATGGAATGAATTCAAATCTACTTTGAGGAAGGACATTCATATGCAGTGATGTTGAAGATGCTGCAGTATATCATGACAAAAAGATTAGTTTGTACACTTTTACACATACTTTCCAACTTTCTCCTGCCATAGACTGTTACTTCAGATGCTTTCTGGTTTAAAATCCATAACTGGCTTTACCCAAAGATTCCCCATCTAAGAAATCTTACTGTGAAGAAAATTATCTTTGGACTTGAAATGAAAAATAAAGATGACTTTCTTGTTCATAATATACTTCTGATGGGAAAATTTTAGATACAAAATCGAAATACTTAAACGTTTTCTGTGGTTTTTTTTGTGTTTTTTGAGTTTTTCTTTCACAAAAGCCCTAAAAATGATTAAAAAGAAAAATGCAATGAATGTTTTGTTCTTTATAGAAAAATATGATTTACAGAATAAACCATAGCCCTGATTATTTGTATCCTTTTTTTATTATTAATACATTTTATTATACATTTTATTTATACATTTTTTTTTCCCTCTTTCCCCTAAATATACGTGTATATATTTGTATTTTCATGCACCTGTTCTGTGTATTGTAATGTAAATTGTACTTGTTATCACATTGTTTGTATATGGGTAATTGCTTAATAAAAAATAAAAAGTACTACAGTTGTTTTTTTATATCTTGAATGACGGGTGTCTTGTCCAATAATCAGTAAGTTTCCATTCACAAACTATAGCTACCTTTTCTGGTTTGTCTGAATTGTCAGTGTTTTCGGATTTGTTAATGTGTTTTCGTGCAACAATTCAGACAAACAAGACATCTGTCATTCAAGATATACAGGAAGTACAACAGTTTCTCTTTGCTTGCCAATGATTACTTCTGTTTATTTTCTAATATTTAAAGGTGCACTAATCGAAATAAAAAAATAGTTTAAAGTAAACAGAGAACTTTACACATGTACAAGAAACAAAGTTATAAGATTTCATACTTCCTGTATATCTTGAATGACAGGAGTCTCGTCCAATGATTGAGAAGTGTTTCATTCACAAACTATACCTACCTGTTCCGGTTTGTCTGAATTGTCGTGTTTTTGGATTTGTTCATTTGTTTTTGCATATGTTATTTTGTTTTCTGATCTGTTACTGTGTTTTGCACTTCTCGGCCACTGTAGTGTGAAGGAAACATACAGTGTAATATCTGCTGAAGATTCACATGCACATGGTATGTCTGACAAACATTTCTGATCACATTAATTTTTAACAGATTTCTGCTACACCTGCAGACATCATGGTGTCAGAGTAGCAGAAAGTAAATACAGTACATGCAGCAACAGAATTTACACTGCCAAATTAATCACTCTTTTTTTTTTTTTTTTTTTTTTTTTTTTTTTTTATACTGCAATACATCACAAGACTCTTATCCTAGAACTAAATCTTTCTAGCTTTAATACTTCTACCAGTTCTCATTTCCCTTCATGGGTAAAGCACTGACATTAATCGCAGGTTTCTTATTCTTATCTGAATGTATTTTTTTAATGAAGCATTTAAATATACTGATTCTTTGAGGAGACATATTTTCCCATAAAAGTCCTCTCTTGTGTAAACTTGCTTTTAAGTAGTACAAACGCTGTGATAAGCTATCATATCAATATCAAATGTTTTCCTTATTTTCCTTATGTCAGAATTATACCAGCCTTTGCATAACCTAATAAATATTATAAGCATAACCAAGGCTCAATAGAAATTCTGAAGTGAGTTAGATGAACTGGTAATTGGTAATAAATTAAAAATAAAAGATTGGTGAGTGTGCTAGTCTTTAATGGGCATGTAGGTGAAGGGAATAAGAAGGTGATGGGTAGGTATGGCCTTAAGAAAAGGAATGTGGAAAGGCAAATGGTGGTAGATTTTGCCAAATGCCGCAAATGTAAATGTAAATGTAGATTTTGCTAAAAGGATTGAAATAGCAATGTTAAATACAAATTTTAAGAAGAAAGAGGGTCATAGGGGTAAGTATAAGAGTGGAGGAAGGTGCACACAGGACTGTAAGGTGTTGGCAGGGGACAGTGTAGATAAAAAGCATCGGATGGTGGTCTGTAGGATGGTTTTGGAGGTGAAGAAGAAGAGGAGGAGAGTGAGGAATGAAAGAAGAATAAGATGGTGGAAACTGAAGGAGGAAGACTGTAGTGAGAGATTCAGGGAAGAGGTCAGACAGGGGCTCGTGGTGGTGAAGAGGTGCTGGATGATTGGGCAACTACTGCAGAAGTGATAAGGGAGACAGCTAGAAATGTACTTGGTGTGACATGGAAAGAGAAAGGAAGACAAGGAGACGTGGTGGTGAATGAATGAGGAAGTGAAGAAAAGAGTGCCGGCAGGGTGGAGTGGGTGGAGAAGAGTGGCAGGAGTGATTTGTGATAAAAAAAAAATATCTGCAAGAATAAAAGGGAAAGTTTATAGGACTGTGATGAGACTTGAGATGTTGTATGGTTTAGAGACATTGTTTTTCTTGGTAGTTGATGATGATGGACAAGATTAGAAATGAGTTTAATAGAGGGACAGCACATGTAGGACGTTTTGGAGACAAGGTGAGGGAGGTGAGATTGAGAAGGTTTGAACATGTGCAGAGGGTATATGGGGTATATATCGGTAGAAGAATGCTGAGGATGGAGCCACCAGGAAGGAGGAAAAGAGGAAGACCATGGAGAAGGTTTATGGATGTGGTGAGGGAAGACATGCAGGTAGTTGGTTTATAAGAGGCAGATGTAGAGGACAGGGGGGTATGGAGACAGATGATCCGCTGTGGCGACCCCTAATGGGAGCAGCCGAATGAAGAAAAACCAAGGCTTAATAAATGTATTTATTTATGGGAAAATATGACTGATAATATTTTTGCTATCAATTTATTAAGCTGGATGCAAATTATAAATGTAGGCAATTTGTAAATTGTTTGTAGGAGCATTTATGACAGAAATTTGTTGTTTGTTAAGATTCTGTGAATTTGGACAAACATTTACACCCTGCTCTTCAATAGTCAAATCATAATTTAAATGGATTGCTGCATTATGTACACAGATCAGGCATCGATATTCAAGTGACTAACAGATGACATGAATAATTTTTATGATTTGGGAACTGATAAGGGCAGGGATATGTTGGGCAGCAAGTCAACATGCTTGCAGATGTGCTGGAAGCAGGAGAAATGGGCACATGAATCTTAGAGACTTAGAGAATGGCCCATTTGTGACTGCTGATTGACTGGATCAGAGCATCTCCAAACAGCAAATCTGATGGGGTGTTCCTGGGTATGAAGTGGTTAGTATATAAAAAGTTTAAAGAAAGTAGAGGCGATAAGGGGAGGCAGAGGGAAAACTTGTTTTTTACTACTCTCTCTATCACTACTGTACACTACGTATCCCTAAACTTTTATTTTGAAAATTTTTCTTCTTTGCTTATCTTCATTTGTCACAATCTTTGCTTTCTGGCTTGGTTTCGCCATCTAGCAGCGGCGTCTGAAGCTCGTACCTCAATTTTTTGCTCGTGTAACAAAGCAAAAAATCGAGTGACTGCTCGTATCTTGGAAAACTCGTACATTAATGCACTCGTAGGTCAAGGTACCACTGTATAATGCAAAAAATTTACATTCAGTGAATTGTAAATTATGTCACTTGGAATCCAGCTTTTAAACCTAATATATAAGTGAAATGAAATAGCAACACTACACTAATAGCTGACTTTTTAAACTGTGCATCTTTCTTTCAGGATCTGGAGAGAGAGAAGCATGCCCACAGTATACTGCAGTTTCAGTTTAATGAGCAAAAAGAAACATTGAAGCAAAGTGAAGAGCTACTGACTGTGAGTAGTGTTTTTCATTATTATAATGAGTTCCACCCTTTGTTTTTAAATGTTTCCCTTTTTATTTAATATCTGTTGCCTTCTCACTTTTATTTGCCTTCTTTCACTTCCCTTGCTTCTCTCTTTTTACTTTCTGGCTTCCTACGGCTACAAGGAGATCCGTCAATTAAGTGTCAAACAAGAGGGCTTTGCTAGGGAGATTTCTGACCTGCAGGAAACTATTGAATGGAAGGATAAAAAAATTGGGGTATGCTACATGAGGTGGTTTATATTATGCATTAAAACACATTAGCTTAAGAGTATGGTGTTGTCTAAACAGGCTGAACATTGTACATTAATACTGAAGACATCCAAACTATGAAAAAACAAACATGAAATCATGCAGAAAACAAAAAAGTGTTAAACAACCAAGTATATGTTTTTATATTTCAGATTATAAAAGGGAGCTACATTTTGCTTTGATGACATCTTGGCAAACTCGCAGCATTCTTCTTTTTTTTTTTTTTGGTTGTTTTCCCTTAGCCATCCCAAACTATATCAACTGGATTTAGATCAGGTGAAGGTGCAGGGCATCTGATGCAAATAGCTCTTGCATAACAAAAATTTGTGTGGGATTATTGTCCTGTTGGAAAATAAATTATGGTCCCTCTGAGTACAACCCAATGGGATGGGGTGGTATCCATGCTGGTTAAGTGTGCCCTCAATTTTGACTGGGACTGTTTTCCACTGTCCATTTCTTTTGTTTCTTGCCACAAACAAGCAGATGATCTGCTTATTCTTCCTTCAAAATAATGATTTTTCTGCAATTCCACCATAAAGTGCGGATCTTAAAATATGTCTGGCATTTCAAATATGAGAAGCATTTATGTAAATTAGCGGGTTTTTTTGGGGCAGCTCTTGTTCTTCCTTTTCTGGGACAGTCCTCATAAGAGCCTGTTTCATAATAGCGTTTGCAGGTATTCAGAAGAAACACAGTCACCAAAACCATCAAAGTTCTAGACAACTGATGGTCTAAAGTACATTAAGAAGGCAAAAAAGTCACAGGTTTACTCAAGGCACGTCTAATAATAATACATTTATTTAAAGGTGCGTTTCAAAACACTCAGGGACACAAGTGAGTGATAATCATAAAATCCAGACAAACAACAAACAGCTGTTTAACTTTTACAACTGATCAGAATAGCTAATCTGAACAGATGAGTTTTAAGGCATGATTAAAAAGTAGTCAGACAGTCATTTTCTCATATTGATTGTGGAAGAGAATTCCAAAGATGAAGAGCAGCCCAGCTAAATGCCCTAGACCCCATAGTGACTAAACAAACAGAAGGTACAATGAGGGAAACGGATGAAGAGCTGAGTATACTTTGGAATGTGAGTATAACGCAAGTCAGAGAGTGAGAAAGTGAGAAGCAGAATCTTCTACACTGGTTTCCTGTCAAATATCAAATAGAGTACATGATTCTGGACCAAGTGAAGTTCATAAAGAAGTTTGTGAGGTAACTCCAACAGAAGAGAGTTACAATAATCAACGTGCAGCGTATCTAGAGCATGTACAAGAAATCCAAGTAATATTGTTCACATGCTTTTTAAAAGACAATGTTCTATAATGGACAACTCTAAGACTCTTAACAGGAGATTATAGAATTATTAATTATTTAATTATTAATTATAGAAAGTAGGAAACTTTTGAATTTTGACCATTTGGATTTAGTGCCAACCAGAAGAACATCTGTTTTGTCAATATTCATCTTGAGAAAATTGTGCGAGATGAATCTCTTCAAAACTATTCAAAAGAGAGGTGGAAAGAAGAGCGCAATTTGGCTTGGAGGATGAATAGAGCTGGGTGTCATCTGCGTATTTCAATTAAAAAAATTAATGCCGGCAATCAAATTTTTTTTTATTTTATATATAAATACATGAAATCAGTATTTATTTTTTTATTCTTTTTTCATTTTTTATTTTTGTCAACAAAGTCCAGTTAGCACAAGCTGAAAACAGTTGTTTGTGCAGAACTGACAGCTGCATCCACTTCCTGGTGTGTCACAGTGCATGTGCTCTTCTCTTTGAACACTAAGAGTTTCTAAAAAATAAATAATACTTAGCGCTCACCAACGTGGGAATAAAATCCTCTCATATATTGTTAGAACCCATTGGCTACAATTTCTCTCAATCATTTTGTTTCCATAATGCTACTGGCTGGAAATAAAAGGTTTGAAATTATGGGTGATGCAGAGCAGAACGTCACAATACCTGCCTATAGAGTGTATACTGAAGCCTGAGATTCAGCCTCTTTTCCTTTTCCTTTTTAAAAATTGTTTTTTATTATATATTTATAAATTTTTTTGTTTTGTAACACTATATTCTACCAGCCATATTTTCTTTTTACCAGCAAGATGCCATTTTTTTTATTAAGTTATTCCGAAACATACACAAGCAATACACCAATCGAAGTACTGTGACGTAAACAAAGGAATAAACATCTAAATTACAACACTTGTGTTTGGTTGGAGCAAAAATGCTTTACAGCATGTTGTTCATTGGACCCTTTACTTCACAAATAAACCAGGATTTGCAGCAGTTATTACAATAATTGTGTAAGTACTGCATTTTTTTATGCATGTTTGTCTATCTGCTTACACAAATTCAGCAAATACATTCGTTATACGTTTCCTATTAAAACAGTGATCTAAAATTACTGCTTGAAGCTTAGCCCTTTAGAATGACTAATCTATTGCTAAACATTAACACCTGAGAACAATGGGATATCGGTCAGGCTTGCGTGGCGCTGAAGGATAAGAGGTTAAGTCTCTAGCAATGAGTAAATCTACACTGGTACGCTAGATTACAGACTTAAGATAAATAAGACTACAACTCTTGATTTTTACAAAGCAAACTTGGTCAGTGCTGATTTAAGTGTTTCAGGAAGAGGTAGGTCTTTACCCGTTGCTTAAAGATAACCAGGGACTCCGTTGTTCGGACATCTAGGGGAAGTTCAGTCTGCGTTTTGGATCATTTGCAGTGGGCGAATAGTGCTCAGAGGAAGATCTGCCAACAGAGATTTGCAGTAGTCCAGTCTCAAAATGACAAGAGACTGAACAAGCACCTGGGAGCCTCTGTGGACAGAAATGGTCAAATCTTTCAGCTGTTGTAGAGTTGTACAGTGTTGTAAAATAAATACAATACATACAGGTTAACAATTACATAAATACATTTTAAAACAAAATTATGTAGAAAAGCAACTGCATATATCCGTGAACAAATATGATATAGTATTTTCAAAGGTTGAAATTGGAATAAATGTATCCAGTTTGAGAGTATTTTGCAAAGCATTCCAGTCGCGAGCGGCAGCAGATTGAAAAGATGCAAGACCAAACGCAGAGTTGGTTTTAGGAATGCTTAATTGAAAATGAAGTGAGGACCGGGTGTTATATGTGACAGGCTTCAGCTGCAGCAAGTGACCTAAGTAAGGAGGTGAGTGGACGACAAGGGTCTTATAAATGAAGGTGAACCAGTGAATTTTACGGCGATTGTGAAGGGAGGGCCAGTTAACAGATGAATATAAAGCACAGTGGTGTGTATTGAAAGGAGCATTTGTGGCAAACCTGATAGCAGAATGGTAAAGAGCATCAAGTTTTGATAGGGTGGACTTGCAAGCAACCCTATATATAGTGTCTCCATAATCTAACATGGGTAGAATGGTCATTTGAATAAGAATAATTTTGGCAGAAGTGGTGAAGGAAGAGCGGTTTCTCTAAAAGAAACCAACCTTGGCTTTGACCTTAGATTGCAGCTTTGATATGTGGATAGTGAAAGAGAGTGAAGTTTCCAACCAGATGCCCAAGTAGTTATAAGCAGTGACTTGTTCTAAAATAGCCCTCTTGCAGGTGGTGATGTTAAAGGCAGGAGGAGGCATAGTACCCCTACGGCAAAACCACATGCTTTTTGTTTTGGAGGTATTGAGAGTGAGTTTGAGTTGTGTAAAAGACTGCTGTAGTTGGTAAAAGCTATGTTGCAGAGTAGCTTGAACAGCATCAGGGGAGGGACCTATGACATAAAGGATTGTGAATCATCAGCATATAAGTGAATGAGTGAATTACCAACTGCCTGGGGAATGTTATTAATATAAATTGAGAAAAGTGTGGGACCAAGGATGGAGCCTTGGGGGACACCCCTGGTGACCAGAAGAGAATGGGAGAAAAGCTTTTCAAATCTTACACGTTGAACCCGGTGAGAAAGATAATTTGAGAACCAAACCAGTGAGTGATCAGTGACACCAATGCTGCGGAGTCTGTGTGTTGTGGTCCACCGAGTCAAAAGCTTTTGCAAGATCAATGAATATAGCAGCACAGTTTTGTTTGTTATCTAATGCAGATGTGATGTCATTGAGCACTTTAGTGGTGGCTGTAACACAACCATACCCTGATCGAAAGCCAAGACTGTGCCCCGGAGATGATACCGTTCACGTTAAGATAATTGATTGGTTGTTTATTGACAAGGTTTTCCAGAATTTTAGAGACACATGGCAAGATGGAAATTGGCCTGTAATTATTCAGGTCAGCCTGATCACTGATCACCTTATACAGAGGAAGCACAACCGCTTCTTTCCAAGCAGGTGGAATCTCGGCTGTATAGAGGGAGAGGTTAATGAGGGCTGTTAGTGGAGCCGCAATGACAGGGGCATCAATTTTAATAAAAAAAGCAGCAAGATCATATGACCCAGCTGCTTTATTGGGGTCCAGAGCAGTCAGTTCCTTCAAGACTTCCCCCCACTAAAACAGGCCAGATGGAAAAACTGTGCTAAAAGGCTGCAGGTATTAGAGGCTGCAGGGGCTGTAGAAATAGGGTTTAATGTCTTTGAAACGAAGCCAGCATTTATGAAGTGGTGATTGAATGCTTCAGCCATGGAGTTTTTATTAGTGACAACTGTGTCATCCAATTTTAGGGACAAAGGTATGGTCCGGGTTTGTTCTCAAGTTTTTTTACCATATTCCAAAAAGCTTTTGGATTCGCACCACAGTGTGAGAGCTGTTTTGTAAAAAAGCCAGCTTTAGCCTCCCTCACCACTTGTGTGGCCTTGTTCCTGATTTGACTAAATAAAATGTTGTCTTTAACAGAATGTCTTGCGTGCTCTGCGCCAGGCTGTATTTTTTTGCTGAAGCAGAACCACTAGATCACGATTAATCCACGGGCTGTTACGGTTTTTTATACGCATCTTTTTGTTTGGGGCATGTTTGTTGATCACAGCAGTTAAAAGATCTTTAAATAACAACCATGCATTATACACTGTAGGAATCAGACTGACTCTATATCAACTTGCATGATTCAAATCATGTAAGAAGGCTTGAGCATCAACATTTTTCAGAATACGTTTAGTAGTGATTACGACAGGCTGTTTGACAGAAAGTTGTTTTCTAACACAGGCAATGAAACAGTGGTTGCTGAGATCATTGCAAAAAGCACCCGATATGTACATGTGTGGGGCGTTTGTGAACACAACATCTATCAATGTGGCGTTGTCACAACCTTGTGGGTTATATCTAGTAGGTAGGTTTATGATTTGATGAAGGTTTAAGCAATAAAATTGTTGTACAACTTTCTCAGGGGGCTTAAGCATGTCACAGTTTAGATCACCAAGTATGATCAACACGGACCTAGTGGAAGGCGCAAGAGCATTGCTCAAGGCCTCTAGGGTACATGCTGGTGCAGATGGAGGGCGATAGCAGCCAGCCACAGATAAAGAAAAACTGTTTGATAATTTCATGTTAAGAACAAGATCATACTGTTCGGGTATAGACTTTGCCAGGGCTATACTACATTGAAGATAATTTTTAGTGAAAATTAACCTATGTTACCTGGAATAAGCGACCTTCCAGGTAGGAAGCAAACCATTCCCATGTTGTTCCATGGATACCGAGGCTCCTCGGTATCCGAGGAGATAAGACAGTCTTGTAGTTGACTTTGTTGAATGCTGCTGAAAGGTCAAGGAATATAAGTACAGATGACCGCTTGGCTGATCGAGCAGCATGCAGTTTCTCAGAAACAGCCAAAAGTCTCTGTGAAATGTGCCGCTTTAAAGCGGCTTTGAGAGATAGACAGTTGGTTTAAAACAGTGCGTTCCAGAGATTTAGAAAGAAAGTAGAGAAGTGATACCAGTCTGTAGTTGTTGATTGATCCAGAGCAGGTTTCTTCAAGATGGGAATGACCCTTAACACCAAAGCATGAATGTCACCTTTACAATGAGTTGGAAAATCAATAAATTGCCATGTTCAGAACTATCAAGGCATGATATAAAATCCCTGGTGTGAGTATTAACATTTATCTATGTGTAAATTAGTCCAATATGAGAACATTGCGAGCTGTAGAACTCAGTGAAGTTAAGAAAACAGAAAAATCATTTTAGAAACTAGTATTGCTCCTGGGTGGACGATAAACAGTGACTACAACAGTAGGAACAGGCCTGTTAGTTTATAAGGCGGTTGACATGAATGATTCATACAGAGGCACTGGAGAAACTTTTCACTTCTCATCATTAGGCCAGACGCACAAGCTTGGCAGGTGCAAGCAAAGCGGGAGGGACAGATTGATTAAGCTGCGAAAAGTCATAAGGTTGTTGCCATGTTTCAGTCAGACAGAGGAAATCTTATTGTCATTCAGAAGATCTTAAATAAGAGGTCCTTTGTTTATTAACTAGCGAATATTGAATAGACCAAAAGTAAGATCAGTCATACCGGGTTTGATGCTAGTTGTCCTGGCTTTATTGGCAAGCACTACGGTCAACGGGCTGTAATGACATATTTGTTGGATGCAGAGTAGATGACCAGAACAATCATATTGGACCCGTTTCATAGATATAGTTCCGTTGCAATCCACGATAAATGTACCTCTGCCGAGGTAAATAGAATAAAATACATGTAAAAATCCACAAGAAAAGTCGGCGGATCTACATTATTGCAAAAAGATTCCTGTAAAAATGGAGCATCGTCCGAGGTCGTGTTTGTAATCGTTAGATTAATCAGTCAGGTACAAGTTTAAAATCACGGAGTTGCAGATTTCATTTTTGAATAAAACTGTCACTTTATCCTTTAAAATAAAATAAAATAATAAGGAGAATCAGTGGTTGCAGATAAACTCTGGAATAACTCTGTGAGAACGGTGTGTCATCAGAGGCCATGTTTGAAAACATCAGATTTAATCAGCCAGACACATGTTAAAACTCAGTGAGTTACTGATTTAATTTTGGGGTAAGAATATCTTTAAGAATACCGGGAGTGTTCACATCTAATGATCATTAATCTAATGAGGGAATGACATGAGGGTGCCAAGCTGTCATAAAACGTAAAGCCACATTGGACAATCTAAAATCTAAAACACATGTTCCGGGCAGTTTAACACTTTTTCTCTTCGCTACATAGTTTCATACATGTTCCTTAATAGTTTGGATGGCTTTGGTATTGATGTACAATGTTTTTAAAAATAAAAAAAATAAAGAAAGACCGAAGAAAGGAAAAGTGTATGCATGTTGATTATGTACGTTTCTTCATTTTGAATTCTGTCAGGCACTAGAAAGACAGAAGGAGTTTTCAGATGCCATTCGAAATGAGAGAGATGAACTCAGGGATGAGGTGGTTCAACTCAAAGACAGTTTGAAGGTAAATATGTAAATGTAAAAATTGACCACATTTAGACAGATGTAGCTTTAATTTTAAAGTAGATTTACATTGTACATTGAATAGTTTTCAGCCAGAATGTGTAATGTTTTAGAATTTTATAAATATTAAAACATGAGTTTACATTTATTTTTTCTTTACCTTAACACCATGTAATATTTCAGAAAATAAACATTTCATCCATTTCAGAAACACCTGCATGTCCCTCTAATGTACCGCTCACATATTCTCACCCCTTAAAAATTCTGTACAGAAACATGGAATTGTCTTTGGACTAGACCTCTGCACCAATGGGAATGTGGAAGAAAATGTGACCAGTGAATCAGCCTGCTCTGAATTGCAACAGGGGAGCAGTGTATTAGGTGAGCTTGTGTTGGCCAAATACAAGTAGCTTTCTTTTTGCTCTTGCAGTGTCGCAGCTTAAGCTAACATGTGCTTTTGGCATCATAAATTTGGCATGTTGCCTGTGATTTTCTAACTATTAACCTTCACAGCTGTATTGAATTTTTGCTTTACATTTTTCTTAATGCACTATTGTTTCCATCCTGCTTTTTGAAGGTTGAGTTTTTATTGTATAAAGCTGCATCTCCATAAAATATGATAATGAATGTAGCAATATATAGCGTATGTAATTGAATCTGATTCCAAAAGATGTAAAGGTCTGTCAATGTTGGTGAAAAGTATATTGAACCTTTCTCAGTTTAGAAATACTCTATCAACAAAGATGAAACTTGCAGTTGCTTTTCTGACGGTTATGTACTGATGAGGTTGGTAAAGGCTATTGGTCTGTGTTTTAGTACTTTAGCATTATATCCATGCTGCACTCAGAAGTGTATTCTTTGGTGTTACTGTGTTAAAAAGGTTAAAAAAAATAAAAATAAAAAGACCACAAACCTACACAAAAATGTTATCAGCACCAACATTGTTTGAATGAATTGACAGAATTGCTGACACTCTTCAAGAAAAGGTCAAACAAATAAAATATATATTTTATGTGACACTTTAGCAATATTTTAAACTTTGCTTAATCTCCAGGCAGTGCTAATCTTGTTTTGGACAAAGAAACCCGAGCACAAAAAGCACCAAAATATCAATAATCTATCACCGTATTAACTATATTGAAATCCCTGAAAATGTCAGTCGTATTTGTGGTTAAACATGTTTTGTCTAAACCCAGCAGCTACAGCTCTGTAGCTTCAGTTAAGTGGTTATTGACATTCACATCACATAAACAAAAAATAATGCTCAGTTTTGGCCCATCATTTGTCATGCTTTGTAAACTTGTATAGATTATATCTGTGATTGTGCTTAATGGTGTGTGTGCTCTTTATTTTTCTCTATTGTTGTGGATCACAGATCAGAATATTTCATGTGTACAGTATCACATTTGTTTTGATGAATTACCATCAGATTAGACATTTTGGTGCAGCATCTTTCTCTCTTCAATATACTGTATTTTTTGGACTATAAGCCGCTACTTTTTTCCCACGTTTTGAACCTCGCGGCTTAAACAATGAAGCGGCTAATTTATGGATTTTTCCTGGGTTTTTCCCAGTTTTCACCAACTTCAAGCCAAAAAAACTGAACCACATAACATTAGACCAATGAAATTTCCGAACGGAAACGAAAAAACGCACCTCACCCGTGTTCTGAGCTGCACGGCATCGGGAGAAAAAAAAACGTTTTTTTTTTTTACGCACAACGATGCCAAACTCCCGAAAGAAATAGTTGTCAAAGGAAGGAGGAAGACGGTGTACAATTACTTTCTTGGTCGGCTACTGTTTAGATACAAGCCTTTGTAACGCGTTGAGTCTGGGTCATGGGAGAGCTCGCTAACTCCAGTTGCAACAGAAATCATATAAGCACAGACAGATTTCCAAAACTCGTGCTTTTTTAATATTCTTGGCAACAGCATTACGGGTTAATCAAAGAAACTTAGAAATGAGCATCAGAAAATAATAAGGACATAATCCTCGGTCTCCACACATGCAGTAATACCGGGAAAAATGCAGTGCCAGGCTATTCCCAAAATACCGCTATGCTCCTAAAGGAAGCGCAACATATTTCACCCGTTACACCGTGTAACAGACACTGTCTTTCGTTAAAGCCTGTGTAAAGTTCATTAGTTTCAATGTAGACAGGCGGCTTATAGACAGGTGCGGCTTATTTATGTTTAAAATAAAAATCTTTGTCAAATTCAGTGGGTGCGGCTTATATATGGGTGCGCTTTATAGTCCGGAAATTACGGTACACATTTGATCAGTAGGTTTGCTTTGGAGTAGCTTTGCTTTGGAACCTATATCTTTCTTATATTTTCTTTGCCATTTATATTTCTTCCCTAAACATTTATTTGTTAAACAGCAGACATTTTTCTTATTTTCTACTATTAATTCCTTAATCAATCTACCAGGCACCCAGGAGCTGTTTAGAGATGAAAATGTTTGGGGCTCCAGAGGTGGCCAGTTCCAACACCCACAGGATTTTGCCAATGGAATTCAAGAGAATCACCTGTCTACATCTGCATCTGACGATTCTTCTAAATCTCCTTTAATAGCACAAAATGATAACAACATGGAGAAAACTGAAACTATGCTAAATGTTTTTGAGGTGAATGCAGAGGACAATGTATTCGAAATTTCAAAAGATAATGTAGTAGATAAAGTTAGTGTTGTAGCACTAGAACCTGTTACAATTCTTATGGAAGGTATAACAGATCAGCAAAAACTTCCACTGAGTGTTGAAAGAAGTGAAATGAGAAAAGAGGGAAATCCTGATTCACCAGAAAAAATCAAATGCAAGATATTAGAAAAAGATCACCTAGAGGAAAATGTCTGTGGACATTCTCAGACAAGAATGATTTCTGACAGTGTCCCATCAGTACAAATGGAGACGTCACATTCCCAAAGTGCCGGTGTTCCAGGGAAAAAAAGGAAAAAAAAAAAGAAAAATAAACAAAAGCAAAAGCACACTTGTGATCCAAAAGAAGTTCCTTTAGAAATAGGAAACAATAATGAAAAACAGCTTATAGAGAGTTCAATTCAGACAGCAGGATCAATTTCTGAGTGCGCACATACACAGGCAATGATAAATGAGAAAGTGCCAGATAACTTGAATATTGATCAGATTCACAAAGGAGCAGAATGTCTAGAACAACAAAGCCCTATTTCAGAAAATATTTTAGTACCGGTCACTAATCTGACTGGCTCCACCACTCCTGTGGATTCCAAAGCAGAAATGATCATAGCAATGCCTACTTTTGACTTTCCATTGGAAAGTACTACTGATGAGGTAAATGCTTCTAATGAGAAGCACAAAATGCCGAGCAACATTGATGATGCAGAGCTGAAAGACATTGCTGCCATTTGTGCTGATTTCCGTGAATCTGAAAAGTTGTTTGAGACAAAACCTGAGAAAGATAAAACTGAAGATAACAAAGATTTAGTACAAAGAGAATCAGTTGATGAGATTGGTCACCTACATGAAATCCACATCAGTGCAGAAACATCAGAGCTAGAAACAGAAACACAGCTGGATGACGTGTTGAATACAACTAAAGTACAGAATGAAGCGCAGGAAAAAGAGACACAGCTGGATGAATTGTTGATTACAAATGAAATACAAAAAGAAGCGCAGGAAAAAGAGACACAGCTGGATGAGATGTTGATTACAACTGAAATGCAGAAAGAAGCGCAGGAAAAAGACACACAGCTGGATGAGATGTTGATTACAACTGAAATGCATAAAGAAGCGCAAGAAAAAGACACACAGCTGGATGAATTGTTGATTACAACTGAAATACAGAAAGAAGCGCAAGAAAAAGACACACAGCTGGATGAATTGTTGATTACAACTGAAATACAGAAAGAAGCGCAAGAAAAAGACACGCAGCTGGATGAATTGTTGATTACAACTGAAATACAGAAAGAAGCGCAAGAAAAAGACACACAGCTGGATGAATTGTTGATTACAACTGAAATACAGAAAGAAGCGCAAGAAAAAGACACGCAGCTGGATGAATTGTTGATTACAACTGAAATACAGAAAGAAGCGCAAGAAAAAGACACACAGCTGGATGAGATGTTGATTACAACTGAAATACAGAAAGAAGCGCAAGAAAAAGACACACAGCTGGATGAGATGTTGATTACAACTGAAATACAGAAAGAAGCGCAAGAAAAAGACACACAGCTGGATGAGATGTTGATTACAACTGAAATACAGAAAGAAGCGCAAGAAAAAGACACACAGCTGGATGAGATGTTGATTACAACTAAATCACTGAAAGAAGAGCTCAAAACACATGAGCCCACATTCTCAGATCATGAATTGAATGTAGGAAAGGATGGTGAGGTGGAGTGTGGAGAATCTTTTGCGTGTAATGTGGAGGATATCAGTTCAGATGGACATATGCTGGGCGTTGGCATGGAATTTCAGCAAAAAGACAGAAACATTGCTGTGTGTGTAGAGCAGACATGTGCAACTAATGAAACAAGAGAGAGCGACATGGGTATAACCATGGCGCAGATAGCCACAACAGAGAATGATCAGTTTATTAAAGGAAGTGGGGAACAAGGATCTCAAGGCTCTGAAGTAATGATGCTTTTTGGGCACAATGAAAATGAGCCATTTCCTGAAACAGAAGTCCTGGACCAGGAGGCCAGTAGTTTCATTCCACAAGAGATTGTTCAGAATTTGGGAGAGCAGGAATTTAGGGACATCAAAGAGAAAACATCTAAAAGAAATGAGAAGTATGCAGAGAGTGGCTCCAAAAAGGAAGGCAAAAAAGAAAAAGGGAAGAGTAAAGAGGACTGCAAAATGTCCTAATACTGTACCACAGGATGTTATCATAAAAACCCTTCTAGTCACACGAGTATTTATGTAAATCTAGACCAAATCTTCAGTAACAAATTCATCTTTAGGCAGATTTCTATATCATGATTGTGAGATTTCTTAAAGCACCAGTACACATCACAGATTATTTTCTAATTAGTACTGTGTTATAAGGTTGTTTGTTTTGTTGTTTGTTTGTTTTTTTGTTTGTTTGTTTGTTTGTTTTGTAAACTTGCCATCAGAGAGTTAATAATATTTGATTTGTATGTGCCATATTAAACAACAAAAATCCTAATAGTCATTTATTAAAAAAAATGTTTTAGGTCTATTCAACATTTCTTTCACTGATATAATCTGTAACTCTGGCACATATTGTAAGCAATAAATAAAAAAAGACTTTTAAAATAAATCACTAATAAAGTAGCCTCCTGTATGGCTCAGTGTGATTGGGTGAATGATTGGGTGAGTGATTGAGTTTCAGAATATAAAATGTTTGCTATTTTACATAGATGTGAACAAATCTTGACAGAATTCAGTAAACAGGACCCTGCTGCTTGAAGTGGTATTTGTTGCATTGAAGTGCTGCATGTCATCTATGCTCACCCTCCATGTCCATTAAATATTTCATTTGCATGCACTGAAACTTTCTTCCCATACACCTGGCGCCTCCTAATCCTGTAAGTCTGATTTTCTTTTTAACAATGGAAAACAGGAACACTCAGTTCTCTCTACACATTTAAGATATACAGTGTATATCATTATTCACACTAATATTGGCACCATTGTAAAATATCAGCTAAGAAAACTGTCTGTTTAACCTTTTAAGATCTTTTGTTTAAAAAAAAAAAAAAAAAAAAAAAAAAAGTGTCTATGGGTATAAAATAACATAGGAAAAGCATTGACGTTTTCTATTTCCCCTATCAGGGCATGATTAAGAAGCTTCAGTTAACTTGACAATGTTAGGAATAAACCAAAAAAAAAGGGTGTCTCTATATTGTTTTAATGTTTTTTGAAGATGATTGTTGGAGTCACCAAAAAATATTCAAAGATCAAGTTTGTTGTGTCTTGTCTTGATTTCTGATGTTGAAAGACGCACCAGTATAAGTTGTCTGGAAGATTTTCAAGGAAAAATGCATTTACTGTCCTCCAAGTTAAGCATCTTTAGTTTGCTAGCTACTTCTGAAAATTAAAATGGAATTGGGTTCTATATCTTGTCAGATGAAACCAAAACTGAATTAGTTTTTTTGTTTTATTTTGTAATATTACACCAGAGAGGTAGCCATATGGAAAAGTATTTAATGCCCATGGTTAATTATGATGGTGGCTTTTTAATGTTTTGGGGCTGTTTTTCTGCCAGGGCACCTGGACCCTCTGGAAAACCTTTAAAGGGGTGAACTGAAAAGGAGAGACCACCTCTTCTGGAAAGATTCTGAGAACATTTTGAAGAAAATTTTTTAATTTTAAACAATTAAGACAATTTAGAACTGATAACTTTGGTTTTATTAACGAAGAGTGCCAATATTAGTAGAGTACTGCAAACAATTGATATATGCTTACTAGTATATTAGGTATATACATTTATGTATATAAAAACTCTTGTATACTGTTTATAGATGTGAATTTTTGGTCTGCTTTTATCAGAAATCCGTCTTCGCAAACTGGTGGATGAACGAGAAATTTTAATTGAACAGGTAAGAAACACACATTTGATAAAATACTTAAAGCACTTAAGACATTGTTTGTATATTATTTGAGAAACTAGCTAGCTGAAAATTGAATTAATTGCTACAAAAACTACCTTTTTATCTTTATTTTTAGTTTGTTGCCACTTCATTGTGGTTGTCAGAAATCCCATTCATCTGAGATTATTGATCCAGGTTATGATTTGCGATATTGTCCTTTAATTACTAACATTTGAATGACAGTAAAAGAGGTAATGATATCGAACAGTAACAATGAATTGTTGAGACGTGTTATGAAGAGTGTAAACGTATGGCAAAGCTTTACGATAGTTTTCTTTTTGTGACTTTGTGACTCTCTTTTTATAAATATATATGCATACCTTCAGGAAGTCCCTTATATTTATTTATCAGCCATAAAAAATAAAAAAATCTGTCTAACATTGTCTAGTTTCCCCATTTGCCTCCAAATCAGCTTCGACAGGTTGAGGCTTGGACTCCACAAAACATCTGTTTTGCTTTGGTATCTGTCACCAAGAGGTTTACAGCAGATACTAGATATTAACTATTTAGTTTCCTCACACCATTTCTGAACATTGTTTGCAGTGTGGCAGGGTGCATTATTCTGCTGAGAAAGGAATACTGTTTCCATGTTTATGTAGATGGTCTGTGCAAAACTGATATGTACCGATTATCCACATGATGCAGAAGAACATGTGATTAATCAGACCAGGCCACCATCGGTGTATTGTGGTCAATTTCTGATCCTCACATGTCCATTGTAGGAGCTTTTGGTCGTGTGCAGGCGTCAGCAGGGGCACTTTGGCTCCTTGACTCCTATGTAGCAAGCTGTAATGCACAGTGTGTTCTGACTTCTTTCTATTGAGCGAGCTTAAACTTTCTGAGCAGTCTGTTAGATTGGACAAATAGGTTAGCCTTCACACCTAGGTGGTAAGGCACTTAGGTCTTGCCTTACCACTTTTTCTGGCTATAAGCTAACCACTGCATGTGATAAAAACAACTGTTAAAAAAAAATCCATAAGACCTGCTGTTTTGTAGCAGCTCTGACCCAATTTTCTAGCTCTTCAGTGTCACTTGAAGCTTAACATTTTCCCATTTTTAATATTTTTCTGCTTTAAGCATTGAGAACTGACTGTTTACTTGCTGACTAAATATTCCACTAAAAAGGATTGTCAGAAGTTGTTCTGTAGTCAGTGTATATATGTTTGTATTACTGGATTAGCGCTGCCGTTATAGATTATATTAGTAAATAGAGTATTCTGACAATTATTTGATCGATTAATTAAGTAATAAGTACTTTTTCTTTAATAAAGAGCAATACTAAATAAGACCGAGAAAATAAGACCGTTCTTAAAATGAACATGTAATTTATTTTTTAGAAAAATTTGCATTTTGTTGCTGAAATTGCATAGAAGAATATTGGTGAAAAAACTTTTGTGCATTTAATTGCCATATCACACCAAAATACAAATACAGTGTGTTTAAAAAGTCCTGCCAAAGTGGCTGTGTAGAGTAGGTTATGGAAAAATTATTTGCTTAATGAAACTCAATTATTCTTACACATTTATTCATTAAATCTCATACAGTAGATTGACATGGTATTCTTGTTTTGGAAAAGCTGCTTGAAATTTTCCCCACACTAAATCTGTGTATTTATCACCATGCTCCACTACTTACTCTATGCAGCCAGGGACTTTTTGTATGAACTGTATGTAAATATAAAAATACATTTTAAATTACTTTAAAAAACGGTAACCACACTGTGAAATGATCACTGTAGAAATGATACCAAACATTGGAAACTTTTTGCCGTTTTATTTGGCCTGAATCTTCTCCTCGCCGCTTGCCATTTTTCTCCCTGTTACTCCATTTTTTTTAAATGTCTTGTGTTTACCTGTCCAGAGCGCTCTAGAGTTTAGCGGGTGGTGCATCAATAATAATGATCCGTGGGAAACACTGTGTAAACGAAGCATATGTAATCAAATTTTTGTAATCGAATTACTCTAGGAATCGTTACAGCAATAATTGGATTATTAAATCCTTCTGGTAAAATCGATTTCAACATGTAGATTTGTCAGTGTGAAAACTGTGCAGCCTTTTTGCTGAAGGAGGTTAAAACATAAATGGCTGTTAGATTTAAGCATGTAATGTAAGTTAACAGTTTCCTCATGAATACATAAAATGGATGGTTTTTTTTGAGGAATTTTACATATTGTAAAAGTAACCATATTTCTGCAAAATGTATAACAATGAAAATATAAAACCCCTTTGGCAGCAGTTTGTGAGTGGAGGGCGGAGTCGGGTGAAACAAGCTGTAAGACTACACCTGTGGTTGATGAGAATACTCAGTACGTTGTTTCAATCCAGCCACGCCAATAAAAAGGAGCGACACACCAAGCAGAGGAGAGCAGGCGGATGCCGAGAGAAAGGCCACTCTTCTCTGCTTGGTGTGTCTTGTCCGCTGCCACAACCACATTTTAAGTCTACCTCAATTACATGTATCCCTTTAAGATTCTTTTTAGTGTGATTAAAAATCCAGCAAGCTGCAAACCGCTCTTTCTATCACATCATTGGAACTGCAAATTTGTCAAATATTTAGGAAGAATTTAGGTAACAACAAGGTGAAATGTATAATTTCAGGTCTATATTAGAAGAATCTCTGTTGATGTGTGTTATAAAATCAGTTATTTATAAAATAATAAAAAAGTAACCGGATTTAATTGTAGAAAGTTTGGTTTCATTTGAAAGTTTGTAATTAATTAAAAAGTAGACAATATGTGGCACCCATATCAACAAATTACAAATTAACCTTGTGTGTGTTTATCTTTAGGTGAAGACTCTAAAAGAACAACTTGAGCAAAAGAAAAAAAGGCATAAAAGAGATGAAAGCTGCAGTCCAGAGGGTGAGTAGAATTTATTGTATTGTATTATAGTATTTATTGAGTAGAGAGAAATTATTAATTTCTGTTAAGCTTCTCTGTGACAGTGACAAATGTTAAATGTGCAATAAAAATGCAATTGAATTAAATTGAGATACCACTGATTAAAAACCCAGGGCCTGTATCAGAGCAAGACCAGGGTAAAATGGACATAATTACATGATTGGTTTTCCTAAACCTATACTATAACCATGTTTTTAACTTAAGCAACTAATCCACCTTACCTTATTTGAGAAATATGTAAATTGTCTCATAAAAATCTGATAATACTTTTATAACTTGCATTTTAATGCAATTTTATAAAATGTGTATTTCTGTATTTGAAGTATTTGTTGAATATTTTTTATAGGAGATTCTAACAGGCAAGTCAGTGACTTCAAATTTAAGCTGGTAAAATCAGAGCAAGAAATCACAACTTTGGAACAGAATGTGAGTGAAATATGTGTATGCATTGATATGATTAGATTTACTCCTGGAGCCAGTTGCACCTTTTGCCTGGTCATGCAGGAATAAAATATTATTCACAATGTTACTTTATGACTGGAGGTGACAAAGCTTTAAAACAATGCTGATGTATATTCCTAGCTTGCTTAGCCTTTGATTTTGATTAGACTTTACTTTGTGATTGCTAGTTTAAACAAAGCAAGTTCAATAACAAACTTTCTCATCACCCTGGAGTCTAGAATTGTATATTCTGTAATGCAATTCCTTGGCAATTGATTAGGATTGTGCTGTTGTGTTTAGTCACTTAATGTGGTTTCATGAAGTCTCTAATATTTAGATTTATTTATTGATTTAGCTGTTACTGTTGTATTGGGTATACACACTGACATTTTAGTAAGACTGTTACCGTTCGAATTTTATTAGTTTAATTCTCTTTAATTCTGTTCCATATTCTGCAGGTCACCAGACTTGAGGGTCAGGTGACTCGGTACAGATCTGCAGCAGAGAATGCAGAGAAAGTAGAGGATGAACTAAAAGCTGAGAAACGCAAACTGCAGAGAGAGGTAGGATTTTTCATAGTTTACCTGCTGATAAAAAGTTTAAGTGATTTAAGTGATGTAGTAATAGTTTAAAATTTTATGTATATAAGCAGCTATGCTTTTATTGGCAGCTCCGGTCTGCATTAGACAAGATTGAGGAGTTGGAATCGAATAACAGTCACCTGAACAAACGGCTGGAGAAGATGAAAACATATCGAGGCATGGCAGCATCACCCTAGTAGCCTTAAATTAAACCCAGTCATAGTTCAACCTTCACTGTTTCATTTACCGACTGCTCTGAAGCATGTTGTCACATCTCTGTACAGGTTCTTTTAATTTTAAGTTCAATATACAAAAGACACAAAATAATATGATAGTCATTGTTTTTTTGGGGGGGTTTTTTGTTTAATGTTGTAATAAGGAAATATCCAAGGTTTACATAGGAAGTGTGGGAAAACCTTAGTGAAGCTCTTAATATGCAGTGATCAAAAGGTGCAAAAAGATTTTTTTGGTGTGTGTTGTAACATTTGGTGGCAGTTTAAAGAAGTTTGGGGAAAATATGGTAAATGACACGGCTTTGATGGAACTCCAGTGATTTTTTTTTTATTTGTGTAGTACTGACAGGTTTGATGTTTTAAACAGCCACAAGCTGCCGAAACAACTTCGGTAAACATCCTTGGCAAGATGTTTGCAAGTGTCTGGAACTATACAGGAGTAATGAACAACATTTTTCTTAAAGATATTCCAGTTTAGTTCCATTATGTTTAATTATTTAATAGTTGTGGTGGGGAGAGTTCAGTCTAACATTCCAAAATCTCCTATAGCTGTATTGAGATGAACAGGAGAGAGTAAAAGCCAACTCTCACCAGAATAGAAATATTTCATCATAAAAGAAAGCTAATCATTCAGACAAATAGACTGAACCTTAAGCCTTTGTCAAAACACATGCCTGTCATTAAACTGCATCTGAAGTTGAAGCATTTTCACACTTTTTAGGTATGCTTAGGTTTAGTCTTGAGCTACTGGTTAAGGTCACTCCAGAATCATACTGATCTGCACATTCTATAATAACAGTTAAAGCAATTAAGAGATCCCTTAAAAATGTACACTATACAATGATGTTTACTAATTAAACAAAGATTCAGTAAAATGTATTTCCCCGAAACAAGGTTGGGGAGAAACAAAATACTTGTTTGAATGTTTATAGATTATAAAGCAATCCATTTCCTTAAAGAGACCCAAATCTGTATTTTTAAGTTTAAAATCAATTGAAATGGAAATGTATGGAATGTATACTGTGCAATAAAATGTTCAATAATGAACAAAATTAAAAATACTTTTTCCACATTATTTTTTACATATCTGTTTTTGCACTCATCTAAAAAAAAAAAAAAAAACAGAAACCAAAAACCCATAAACATAAGAAATTGTCAACAAGCATAATGTAAACAGAGAATGTTGTCATGCTAAGTACAGTACAGTGCATTATTTTTTAAATAAAATATTTTTGCCTGAAAACGTACATTTGTGTAATGTATTTTTTGTCCCTTTATCAGTCAATTATGATTGACTTTTTATTATATAATTTTGCAGAAAAGTAACATTTATTTACTCATTGATTCAAAGATTTGATTCTATTCCAAACTGTCTAATTGTAATCTTGTAGTGAAATTGTGGGTTAAAATTTTAGAAAGTGAACTGTATTATTTGATGAGTACTAAATAATAAGATTTAAGGACCACCAACATTTACTGTATTGTTTTAATCATAATTGCACCAGTTATTTTTTCTAGATATTTCTATTTACAAAATTTGTGTCAAGTAGTCATTTGTATCGGAAGCGCAGTGTTTATTAAGAACATTAAATGATATGGTCTACAAACTAACTGACAAGTAATTGATTTACTGTGTAGGCAAAATATGGCTTTAAGTTGCAATTTGACATCATCTGCCTGCTCCAGTTACGGGTCGCCACAGCGGATCATCCGTCTAAATACCCCCCTGTCTGCTACATCTGCCTCTTTCAAACCAACTACCTGTATGTCTTCCCTCACAACATCCATAAACCTCTTTCTTAGCCTTCCTCTTTTCCTCCTTCCTGGTGTCTCCATCCTCGGCATTCTCCTACCGATATACCTCATGTCCCTCCTCTGCACATGTCCAAACCATCTCAATCTCGCCTCCCTCACCTTGTCACCAAAACATCCTACATGCGTTTTTCCTCTAATAAACTAATTTTCGAATCCTGTCCATCGTCATCACTCCCAATGAAAACCTTAACATCTTCAGCTCTGCTACCTCCAGCTCCACCTCCTGTCTTTTACTCAATGCCACTGTCTTTAAACCGTACAACATTGCAGGTTTTACCACATTCCTATAAACTTTCCATTACTTTGCACTGTTGACCCCAGGTACCTGAACTCCTCCACCTTTTCTCCCTGCAACCACACCACTCCACTGCCCTCCCTCTCATTCACACACATGTACTCTGTCTTACTCCTACTGACTTTCAAAAGTGGCAATTTGACATAAAAGCTGAAAATGATCATAAATCCTTTTATGGATTCTTTTTGACACTAATCAAAAAGCTTAATTATAATTTATAATAATGACTATTATTAAGTACTCCTTTCAGATTACAAAATTGTTGATGTAAATCGTTCTTTTTCCAAAGTTTTTCCAAGGTTTGGTGTTCTGCAATGTCTTAGGCCAGATGTTCAGAGCTTTTTCTTACAAAGCCTCACAGTAATGGAACAGCCTTCCAATTGGTGTTTGGGACTCAAACACTGTGTTAGCCCATTCATTTAGTCTAGCTTTTTGTCAGTGGGTCTTTATTAGGTCTTAAATCTTTTCTCTATGGAGCCCCAACTTACACACTGATCACACTGTAGAGTGTCCTTAAACAGTTAAACTAAGAATGCTGACCAACCTTTGTTCCTATTATCTCTCTCTCTCTCTCTCTCTCTCTCTCTCTCTCTCTCTCTCTCTCTCGCACGCTTGTAAACATGCTCCTGATTAACCAGTGTTCTTGTTCTTTTCTACTCTTTGGATCTGCCTGGTTTATCCTGATATCCTACCTCTGATGGAGTTCTTCCAAGTTAAGACCACTCTAGGCTGTAGGTGAGGAACCATCCCCAACTGCACAAAGATCCACGAAGCTGCTGAGCAAAAGAACTTTGAGAACTGATTTAGACTGTATTTATTATTAACAGTTTACTACAGTGGCATAGGACCGCAGCTTGCATGAATAGATATGCAGTTACACACCTATTACTACACAACTTACTTATGTAACTACAATTAATGTTTTTTGCTGCCACCCAGATGAGGATGGGTTCCCTTCTGAGTCTGGTTCCTCTCAAGGTTTCTTCTTCACACCATCTCAGGGAGTTTTTCCTTGCCACTGTCTTGCTCATCAGGGATAAAAAAAATTATAAGGAACAAACTTATAGACAGTAAATGTACACATTCTTTTTAGTTTATTAATATTAGTTAATTAATGTCAGTTAATTTAAATATTAGTAAAAGATAACAGAAATGAACATAACATGCTGTTTTTAAATGAAGATTTTCATTATTGAGGGAAAACAAAATCCAAAACTACTTGGCACTACTTGACATACCGGTAGAAGCGTGGAGATGTTTAGGAGAGATGGCAATGGAGTTTTTAACCAGATTGTTTAACAAGATTCTGGAAGGTGAGAGGATGCCTGAGGAATGGAGAAGGAGTGTGCTGGTACCAATCTTTAAAAATAAGGGAGATGTGCAGACCTGCAGTAACTACAGGAGAATTAAGCTGATCAGTCACACCATGAAGTTGTGGGAAAGAGTAGTGGAAGCCAGGCTGAGAGAAGAGGTGACCATCTGTGAGCAACAGTATGATTATATGCAGAGAAAGAGCACCACAGGTTCATTATTTGCTTTGAGAATATTGATTAAGAAGTACAAAGAAGGTCAGAAGGAGATGCATTGTGTGTTTGTGAATTAAGAGAAAGCGTATGACAGGGTGCCATGAGAGGAGTTGTGGTATGTACAAGGAAGTCAGTTGTGTCAGAGAAGTATGTGAGGGGGGTGCAGGACATGTATGAGGACAGTGTGACAGCAGTAAAGTGTGCAGTAGGAACGACAGACTGGTTGAAGGTGGAGGTTGGACTGCATCAAGGATCGGCTTCGAGCCCTTTTCTGTTTGCAGTAATGATGGACACGTTGACTGACAAAGTCAGACAGGAGTCTCTGTGGACCATGATGTTTGCGGATGATATTGTGATTTGTGGTGAGAGTAGAGAGCAGGTTGAGAAGAGCCTGGAGAGCTGGAGGTATGTGCTGGAGAGAAAGTCAGTAGGAGTAAGACAGAGTACATGTGTGTGAATGAGAGGGAGGGCAGTGGAGTGGTGCGGTTGCAGGGAGAAGAGGTGGAGGAGTTCAGGTACCTGGAGTCAACAGTGTAAAGTAATAGAGAGTGTGTTAGAGAAGTGAAGAAAAGAGTGCAGGCAGGGTGGAGTGGGTGGAGAAGAGTGACAGGAGTGATTTGTGATAGAAGGGTATATGCAAGAGTGAATGTGAAAGTTTATAGGACTGTGGTGAGACCTGAGATGTTGTATGGTTTAGAGACAGTGGCACTGAGTAAAAGACAGGAAGTGGAGCTGGAGGTAGCAGAGCTGAAGATGTTGAGATTTTCGTTGGGAGTGATGACAATGGACATGATTAGAAATGAGTTTATTAGAGGGACAGCGCATGTAGGACGTTTTAGAGACAAGGTGAGGGAGGCGAGATTGAGATGGTTTGGATAGGATTTTTCACCGTTCCATGTTTTTGCCATTTGTAAATAGTGGCTCTTACTGTGGTTCGCTAGAGTCCCAAAGCTTTAGAAATGGCTTTATAACGTTTTCCAGACTGATAGATCTCAATTAGTTTCTTTCTCATTTGTTTCTAAATTTCTTTGGATCTCTGCATGATATCTAGTTTTTGAGGATCTTTTGGTCTACTTCACTTTGTCAGGCAGGTCCTATTTAAGGTCCTATTAATTTCTTGATTGTAAACAAGTTTGGCAGTAATCAGGCCTGGGTGTGGCGAGAGAAATTTAGCTCAGGTTTAATAAACCACAGTTCTAACAGTGGGGGAACGCCTGCAGTTTTGGATCTTGTTTTCCCACAATAATAAAAACCTTCATTTAAAAACTGCATGTTGTGTTTACTTGTGTTATCTTTGACTAATATTTAAATTGGTTTGAAAATCTGAAACATTAAATTGTTACAAACATGCAAAAAAAAAAAAAAAAAAAGAAATCAGGACACTTTTTCACACCACTGTAATTCCATCCACTCTTCTGGGAAGATGTTCCGCTAGATTTTGTGCTTGTGGACATTTATGTTCATCAACCAAAATAGTGTTAGTTAAGTCAAGTACTGATGTAGGTAAGGAGGCCTGGAGTACAGTTCTTAATTTTAATGTGTATTTGGTTATATTGTTGAGGCAGCGTTATAGCAGCAGCATCGAGAAGATCCATAACCATTTGTGCTTCCGGCGCACGTCCACGTGAAATCTGTCACAAATGGTTATGGCTATTATCCATAATCCAATATCCTGTAGAATATGCTCTTATTCCGAATACACAGAAAATTCCCGTGATCAAGAGAAAACAATGTTTATGTCCAGATCACGAGAAAATCAAGTCGTGATGACAAGAAAAACAGCTTTTGTTATGTCGAGATCATGTGAAAATTAGTGAATTAGAACACCAAAAAGAAAAACATATAATGCAAGGCCTCTTAGGACTTCCTCAATTATATTCATTTTATACCGTTTGTCTTGGGTACGTTTTTTCATGGAGCTGCGCCACCAAGTGTCTGATTTTATAAACTATGTTTCATGAATCTGAGGCTTTAACCAATCAGACTGCGATTCAGCCACTTTAACGTCCCTTAGAAGGCGTCTGAACACGTCGGCAGCTGATTGGATGATCACAGAGCCCCAGTCAAAGCCAGCAAACCGCATTTATAGCAAAACCTACAAGCTCAAATATATTCGTGTAGATTTAAGAGCTGTTTTTTTATTCCACAATAACAGAGAGGAGAAGAAGCTGATTTGGTCGTAGTTACACCTACAGGTATATATAAAGACAGACTTTTAAGAAAAGCTGGATATTGTGATTTACGTTAAGCATTATTTTATCGATGTTTTTAGTGAGCTGATCTTTACTCAGTGAAGGTTTGAAGAAAGCAAATTGGGACACATCCCACGGGGGGGGGGGGGGTTGGTGATCACATGACTGCTACTGGAGACTAAAATCACATGATTATCACTCTTCTTTTCGGTTTGTCGCGCTGAACGCCATGTTTCTCTTTCTCTTATATGTTTTGTGTGTGTGTGTGATCTCACATGCACACACACACTTGCGCTCTGCAGTGTTTAACCAGCAGACAGGACAAGTGCAGTTAAAGGAGGGCTTTCAAACAGATCCTGTCGCATTTGTTAACTTCACTGATGACATTGTAAACACAGGGTAGGACTGAGGGATCTTCTCCCAAACATCTGCTCTTTTTTTGCTTTGCTTTAATTTTTTTGCCTTTACTTCAACGTCACATAATATTTTATTTTAATCTGTGATCTAACTGCAGACTTACATTACACCTTTTCTTTACTTACATCATTAACCAGGTCATCCACAGTTATTACACGCTACAGTTATAGGTAACATGATGTCGTTACTTTGAGAAACAAGATCAGTATAACCAAAACAACTAACGTGAAAAGTGTCATTCATAGTTTAAGAGGAATTTAAAGAAAATGATTCCTCCTCTGGGTGGCGCTGTATAGACAGATTACAATCATTTACTCTTCCACATCTGTAGTCAGAGTGTACAGCAATGTGCAGTGCTTTAGAGCGACAAAAACAAGATTTTAGAACATCAGCTACAGTCTAGTAATCTTTTGTTTACAACGCAGTATTCAAAACAATGCACAATTAAGTCATGTAACAATTTGCACCCTACGTTCTTCTTAGATCTTCCAAGAATTTGCTCATTATCAAAATGCATTGTTGTAATGAATATTTGAAGTTGTTCAGTTGCAGAACACTTTCACACTGTTGGGATACATGATCAACAGGTTCACAAACCTAAACAAAAAAATCACTTTCAGATCCACTATTCTGAAAGCTGACTACACACTACTAATTTCCCAATAAAGCATCATATTGTAGACCTTAATATAACAACTTTTCCAAGTAGCTATTTCTGTCTAAAGAGTTAAAAAACTTATGGAGAATAATAAAGGACTTAACTTTCTCTTAGCCATTGTGAAATTTTTAAATTCATAAATATATTAAAGAATGTATATTTGTGCTTAATTTCTATTGATTGATTGGTCCTTCAGTCATTGTTATGATTCATAATCACACAGATGTCACCCAGAAGAGGACGTGTCTTTTTGAATCTAGAGTCTTTCCTCTCCCATGGAAGCTTTTTCCTGCCATTGTTGCCAAAAATCTGCATCTTTATTAGTCACATGTTTGTGACTATTAAAATTTGTAGATTTCAGAGGTACAAATAAATGTATCATTTTAAATAGGGCCAAATTATTCCTGTTTTTTTTTTCCCCAGGTGGTCATATCTGGAAGTCGAAACAAATGGCAAGTACAATGACACACTGCAGGCCTATGCTGCTGGTATTGTGGAGGGTGCAGTCACGTCACAGGTATTTAATACTGACCTTTTATCATCACATCTTTTTATCTAGACACTGATAAACAGGTTTGGACCATGACCAGCACAATTTAGTGATAAGCAGAAGATTAAGATTCATTTGATTTACACTTAACAACAATAGGCAGTGTCAAAAACAGTGAAACCTGGGTGTAGATTTTAATCCCTGATGAGCAAGCCAAAGATTACTATGGTGTTTTAGTGCCACGTGGAAAAAAAAGATTCTGAGAATAAAATTGTAGCACTACAAGAATGTCAAACTACAATAATAAAGTCGTAGCAGCACCAGCTGAAGTATTGGTGTGCAGATTTATATTCCTCTTAAATAACACCTCATCTTTAAATAAAATATATGTTATACCTTTATTCGTCCCACATTGGGGAAGATTCTGTGTTACAACAGCAAAGAAAAGAAATGTGCAAATATATAAAAAATAGAGACATAATACAAGTATATCACGGTGTATAAATACATAAGAAAAAAAAAACACAAATAAAGTAGTTACACTTTCAAACATATCGCACATCAATAATATTGCACGGTTTCAATTGGTGTTATTGCACAGTTATTGCACAAAACGTTATTATTGTTATTATTGCACAGATAAAAACCACAAAAATAGTGTGTATTATGGTGACTGGTTCACTGGGAGCAGCTCTGATTGTACAGTCGAATAGCAGCAGGGAGAAAAGGCCTTCTGTATTGTACCTTCAGACACTTAGGATGTAACAGTCTGTCACTGAAAGAGCTGCTCATAGACGAAACGGTTTCATACAGGGGGTGAGAGTCGTTCTCCGGCAATGATGAAGAGACTGGAAGAGACTGGACAAGCTGATCAGCTGTTTAGCCACCATCCTCCTTTCTCCCACCTTCTGTACAGTGTCCAGGGGAATCCCTAGGACTGAGCTGGCCTTCCTGATCAGCTTGTCCAGTCTCTTCCAGTCTGCAGTAGAGATGCTGCTGCACCAGCAGATCACACCATAGAAGATGGCTAAGGCCACCACAGAGTCAAAAAAGGTCTTCTAGCTCTCCCTGCACTCCTAAAGAGCTTAGTCTCCTCAGCAGAAAGAGTCTGCTCTGTCCTTTCTTATAAATTGCTTCAATATAATCGGTCTAGTCCAGTTTGCTGTTCAGATGAACACCCAAGTATTTGTAAGAGTCCACTCTCACAATGTCCCTTCCCTGAATGTTCACTGGTGATAATGAAGTTTGTTTGTTCCTACGGAAATCCACCACCAGTTCTTTGGTCTTCCCTGCGTTTATCTGGAGGCAGCTCTGTTTGCACCAGTCCACAAAAGACCATTCCCTGCGGGGCTCCAGTGTTGCAGACAACCATGTCAGAGTCACAGTCACAAGTCCTTACATACTGTGGTCAGTTTGTGAGGTAATCATGTATCCAGGTAGACAGATGATCGTCCACTCCCATGTACACCAGCTTTCCCCCAAGAGCACAGATTGGATAGTGTTAAAAGCACTAGAAAAGTAAAAAAAAAAAACATGACTCTCACTGTGCTCCCAGCCTTTTGGGTGGTACCATGCAGGATGTCTTCCACAGCACTTCATGGCACTTTCCCTAGCTTCAGTCTCAGACCAAACATGTACAACAATATGCCACACAGCTTGTCTGCACAAGTCTTAAGTAGCCTATATATATATATATATATATACAGTGAGGAAAATAAGTATTTGAACACACTGCTATTTTGCAAGTTCTCCCACTTAGAAATCATGGAGGGGTCTGAAATTGTCATTGTAGGTGCATGTCCACTGTGAGAGACATAGTCTAAAAAAAAAAAAATTACTATATGATTTTTAAACTATTTATTTGTATGATACAGCTGCAAATAAGTATTTAAACACCTGTCTATCAGCTAGAATTCTGCACAACAACAGATTATTCTCCAAGCGCAAACAGGGTAACGTGCACCAGGCGCGTTTTCACACGAACGTTTAAAGAACGTTGATGATTGAATTTACGCTGTTTACGTACTTCTTTTTTACGTACTTATCTTTTCTGGGTCATCAAACCTCTAAAGTAAAAAAAAAAATACGATGGTCAAAAAATCTGGTGTAACACCGGCGCACTAGTTGTTCAACCAATGGTGCTACGACTTTATTCTCGTAGTGATACAAATTTATTCTCATAATTTCGACTTTATTCTATGACGATTTTTATAATATTAATTTTTTTTAGGAAAATATAATTATTTAAGGCACTGATAAAGAATTGGTTACTGTGGTTAGTAATTGCTGGAACTATCGGCTATCAGCAAAAATTCATAATGTTAGTTTTCCGGGTTGCGATAGACTGTACAAGAGCGGCCTCTAAAGGTTAATCAATGACACCACATGGTGTTTTTTTATTATCCATTTTGGATGTAACTTTCAATTTGAATGTGTCTTTTATTTTCTTTAATATTTATTAATATAATTAATATATTCATATTTATTCTACCTAGCACATTGCCATGATTCAGTATTTTTATTAATGTTTGTAATAAAGTTCAGTTCTATTTTACATGGAGTGTTTTTTTTTTTAGTTTTTTGTTTTGTTTTTTGTAATCCAGTATTTATAAATTTTTTTTGGTTCCAAACAAGCTATCAGTATCAGTAAAATCGGTTCGACCTCTAATATTTATAGTGACAAATTTCTGATTTATATTTGTAATTATTTATTTTAATAACACTGCTCTGGGACAATGTACATTGTTAAAAACGCTATACTGAAATGAACTGGATTAAATCACATCACTTTCAGCTTGTTTAGGGTGGTAAATGGGGAGTTTTTCCTTGCCAGAGTTGCCACTGACTCGCTCATCAGGGACAAACTTACACTTATAAAGAACATATTCATTTTTTATTACCACATTATCTGTGTAAAGCTGCTTTGAGACAATGTTCATTGTTAAAAGCGCTATACAAATAATTTTTTTTTTAATTGAATTATTATTATTATAATAATAATAATTATTATTTTTTATAACATTAAGAATGTTATTTTAATTTTAATAGCTATGAGTCTATTGTGATGTTTGTATGTTAACAGTGGTTAACCAGATTGAACCAGGTTGGTATTGCTTTATAGCAGGATTAGATCGTTTGTCACCTTACTACTGGAGATTATACATTAATTAATGACCACAGGAGCCAGTTTCCTTGAGGAATTCTACTTTCTAAATACAAATCCTAGTGGTTAAAATGAGGAGTTAAAGGGGAACAATAATGGATACAAGGATGTGTGTGTGTGTGTGTGTGTGTGTGTGTGTGTGTGTGTGTGTGTGTGTGTGTGAGCGAGAGAGAGAGAGAGAAGAGAGAAAAATGTAACCCCTATAAAGTCATATACAACTTTAACAAAAAGCATTAACAGAATATTATTATTGAAATAAACACATTGTTCACCAATAAATGTTTTAAACTATCAAACATGCCACATACATAAGCTAGGCACAGGGACAACTTTGTTCAAAATTCAGTTTCTGGCACATTCTACAAAATCCACTACACACTTAAGGTGTCTTAGGTGTTTTTTTATTTTTCTAATGCTACATTGTGAAATTCTATTGCTAAAAGATATAACATTTAAAAAGAAACTTCATTAAAATTAGCAGGCCATGTGTGTAGAGATCATTAACAATCTGTCTGGTTAGTGGGCATGGATTTGAAATCCAACTTCTGTAGAATTATAAGAGTAAGTTTTGGTTGATTAGTATTTAGCAGATTTTTAAAACTCTTATTATTCTCTGTGTGTGTGTGTGTGTGTGTGTGTGTGTGTGTGTGTGTGTGTGTGTGTGTGTGTGTGTGTGTGTGTGTGTGTGTATAAACTTTAGCTCATCAATAAGCACTGGATGAACACACTAATGGGATATTGTGAGTCATTTGACTTGGGATACTGTCGACGGCTGAAAGAATACATTACCATTAACCTGCAGTGGGTAAACGAGCAAATCAAGAAAGCTCCAGAGTCACCTTTTTGGCATCAGGTATGTGTAGTTGTGGTGAATAATCATTGGCTTGTGAGAGAGAGAGTTTAGATTCTATTCAAAAGTTAATCCTTCCTTTAGGTTCTGGATTGTAGGACCCACATTTGTATTGTATTGTTTTTAATGATAATTGCACATGACAACAATGCTTAATATATATATATGTGTGTGTATGAAATCTATATAAAATACAATACAACATTGTTTTGACAATAAAAACCAGACATTTTGTTCAGTTGTGAAGTTAAACATCTAGAATATATTAATTCATTTAATTTTGTATAATAATTAAATATGTATAAGTATACATACATTGATAACAAGCATTTAATCATAATAAAGCCACAGTAAATCACGTTTGAAAACAGAAGTTAACTGTTATAGTAGACAAATGGTATTAAGAGAGAATGGGATGGAGACACGCAGCAAAAAACAAGTTTGTTTAAAAAAGGAAAAAATCTTCTTCTTCTTCTTCTTCTTCTTCTACTTCTTCTTCTTCTTCTTTTGGCTGCTCCCATTAGGGGTCGCCACAGCGGCTCATCCGTCTCCATACCACCCTGTCCTCTTCATCTGCCTCTTTTACACCAACTACCTGCATGTCTTCCCTCACGACATCCATAAACCTCCTCCTTGGCCTTCCTCTTTACCTCCTTCCTGGTGGCTCCATCCTCAGCATTCTTCTACCGATATACCCCATATACCCTCTGCACATGTTCAAACCATCTCAATCACACCTCCCTCACCTTGTCTCCAAAACGTCCTACATGCACTGTCCCTCTAATAAACTCATTTTTAATCCTGTCCATCCTCATCACTCCCAACGAAAACCTTATCTTCTTCAGCTCTGCTACCTCCAGCTCCGCCTCCTGCCTTTTACTCAGTGCCACTGTCTCTAAACCATACAACATCTCAGGTCTCACCACAGTCCTATAAACTTTCCCTTTTATTCTTGCAGATAGTCTACTATCACAAATCACTCCTGTCACTCTTCTTCACCCTGCCTGCACTCTTTTCTTCACTTCCCTAACACACTCTCCATTACTTTGCACTGTTGACCCCAGGTACCTGAACTCTTCCACCTTCTCTACCTCTTCTCCCTGTAACCGCACCACTCCACTGCCCTCCCTCTCATTCACACACATGTATTCTGTCTTACTCCCACTGACTTTCATTCTCCTTCTTTCCAGCGCATATCTCCACCTCTTCAGGCTCTTCTCAACCTGCTCACTACTCTTACCACAAATCACAATATCATCCGCAAACATCATAGTCCAGGGAGACTCCTGTCTGACCTTGTTCTTCAAACTGTCCATCACCACTGCAAACAGAAAAGGGCTCAGGGCCGATCCTTAATGCAGTCTAACCTTCACCTTGAACCAGTCTGTCGTTCCTACTGCACACTTCACTGCTGTCACACTTTCCTCATACATGTCCTGCACCACCCTCACATACTTCTCTGACACACCTGACTTCCTCATACAATACCACAACTCCTCTCTTGGCACCCTGTCGTACACTTTCTCTAAATCCACAAATACACAATGCAATTCCTTCTGTCCTTCTCTATACTTCTCCATCAACATTCTCAACACAAATAACGCATCTGTGGTGCTCTTCCTCGGCATGAAACTATACTGTTGCTCACAGATGGTCACCTCTTCTCTCAGCCTGGCTTCCACTACTCTTTCCCACTACTTAATGGTGTGACTGATCAACTTAATTCCCCTGTAGTTACTGCAGGTCTGCACATCTCCTTTATGCTTAAAGATCGGTACCAGCACACTTCTTCTCCATTCCTAAGGCATCCTTTCACCTTCCAGAATTTTGTTAAACAATCTGGTTAAAAACTCCACTGCATCTCTCCTAAACATCTCAACGCTTCTACAGGTATGTCATCTGGTCCAACCGAATTTCCACTCTTCATCCTTAATCGCTGCTCTCACATCCTCCTTACTAATCCTATCCACTTCCTGCTTAACCAACTCCACATCATCCAACCTTATCTCTCTCATTTTCCTCGTTCATCAGCTGCTCAAAATACTCCCTCCACCTTCTCAACACACTCTCCTCACTAGTCAACACATTTCCCTCTCCATCCTTTATTGATCTTACTTGCAACACATCCTTTCCAGCTCGGTCCCTCTGCCTGGCCAAGCGGTACAAATCCTTTTCTCCTTCCTTAGTGTCCAACCTCTCATACAGCTCCTCGTATGCCTTTTCCTTGGATTTTGCCACATCCCTCTTCACCTGCTGCCACATCTCCTTGTACTCCTGCCTACTTTTCTCATCACCATGTCTATCCTACTTCTGTTTTGCCAACCTCTTTTCACTAATGCTCTCCTGCACTTCCTCATTCCACCACCACGTCTCTTTTTCTTCCTTTCTATTTCCCGATGTCACACCAAGTACTTTTCTAGCTGTCTCCCTCATCACTCCTGCAGTAGTTCCCCAATCATCCAGCACCTCTTCACCACCCCTGTCTGACCTTTTCCCTGAACCTCACACTACACTTCTCCTCCTTCAGTTTCCACCATCTTATTCTTCTTTCAGTCCTCACTCTCCTCCTCTTCTTCTAGCCTCCAAAACCATCCTACAGACGACCATCCGATGATGTCTAGCTACACTGTCCCCTGCCAACACCTTACAGTCTCCAATCTCCTTCAGGTTGCATCTCCTACATAAAACATAGTCCACCTGTGTGCACCTTCCTCCACTCTTATACATCACCCTATGATCCTCCTTTTTCTTAAAATACGTATTCACCACTGCCATTTCCATCTTTTTAACAAAATCTACCACCATCTGCCCTTCTACATTCCTTTCCTTAAGGCAATACCTACCCATCACCTCCTCACCACCTCTGTTCACTTTTTAAATGACTTTATTGAGTAAATCAAATCCACAATATACACATTTTGTATCACATAAGACAATGGAACGTTTTCAGTACATATATAAACAGTGAGAAATAGTGTTGACATGCAAAACAATTTGACAAGTAAATACATACTAGGAAAAAAATATCATCATATCATTTCATACACATAATTCTTAGCATTAAAGGGTACAAAAAGTATAAACAATCTTAAATTTACAAAAAAAAACAAAAACAAAACCTAATGGTCTTTCAGGCTCCTCGTGAGCACGTAATGTGCATATACACATATATATACATACACATACACACATATACATATATATATACATACACACGCCCATATACACATATATACACACATACACATACACACATATACATATATATATACATACACACGCCCATATACACATATATACACACATACACATACACACATATACATATATATACATACACACGCCCATATACACATATATACACACATATACATACACATACACACACATATACATATATATACATACACACGCCCATATACACATATATACACACATACACATACACACATATACATATATATATACATACACACGCCCATATACACATATATACACACATACACATACACACATATACATATATATACATACACACGCCCATATACACATATATACACACATATACATACACATACACACATATACATATATATACATACACACGCCCATATACACATATATACACACATATACATACACATACACACACATATACATATATATACATACACACGCCCATATACACATATATACACACATATACATACACATACACACACATATACATATATATACATACACACGCCCATATACACATATATACACACATATACATACACATACACACACATATACATATATATACATACACACGCCCATATACACATATATACACACATATACATACACATACACACACATATACATATATATACATACACACGCCCATATACACATATATACACACATATACATACACATACACACACATATACATATATATACATACACACGCCCATATACACATATATACACACATATACATACACATACACACACATATACATATATATACATACACACGCCCATATACACATATATACACACATATACATACACATACACACACATATACATATATATACATACACACGCCCATATACACATATATACACACATATACATACACACACATATACATACACACACATATATATATATATATATATATATATATATATATATATATATATATATATATATACATATACATATATATATATATATATATACATATATACATATACATATACATATACACAGAGACACTCATCTGTAATGTAGAAAAACACATATAAACACCTACAAACAAATCTATATACACACACCTATAATCATACACTAGTACATACCTATCTATATGTATCTATACATTCCTCATTTCACATGTTTAACAAGTACCAAGGATGTTTCATTCTGGTTCTTCTATCTATTGTCCTTTGTCTCTTTAATTCACACAAAATCTGTTTAAAAACACTCTCAGCGGGAATATGGCACTGATTAATAATAACCATGCATCGTGTTTTCCATATTTTATAATTTACAATACATATCACCATCCAAAAGAATTCCTTTGTTTTTTTATCCAGATCTTTTTCAAAAATGCCGTACCTAATAGTTTTCTCATTTATATGGATATTCAATCCAGTTTTCACGACTTTTTGCCATATCTCCTCTGAGCGTGGACAGTGTATAAGGAGGTGATCGATGGTTTCATCCTCAGTACAATTGTTTATAGGGCATTCTTTAGTTTTTACAAAACAGCTCCATTTCACAACGCAGCGTACTGCTAGCCTGCCTACACTTATTAACCATGCCACATCGCGCACATTTTCTGAGATATTTTTTGTATTAACGTTATAAATGCACTGTTCGCTTTCTGCCGTGTTAAGATATTTGTGTTTGTATAGCCCACCGTGTTCATGTTCAGTAATTTTTTTATAGATGTTTTTGCTGGATGAGTTTATTCAGTCTATATTTGTTCCCTTCTGTTCCCTTCACCTACATTAAAGTCTGCACCAATCACCATTCATTTCCTAGGTACACCATCCACCACTTCATCTAATTCACTCCAGAATCTTTCCTTCTCCTCCATCTCACAGCCAACTTGTGGAGCATAAGCACTGATGACATTTATCATCATCCCTTCAACTTCCAGCTTCACAATCAACACCCTATCAGAAACTCTCTTCATCTCCACTACACTCTTACTGTACTCTTCCTTCAGAATTACCCCTACACCATTTCTCTTTCCATCTACACCATGATAAAACAGTTTAAACCCATCTCCAATGTTCCTGGCCTTACTCCCTTTCCACTTGGTCTCCTGAACACACAGCATATCTACCTTTCTCCTCTCCATCATATCAGCTATCTCTCTCCCTTTACCCGTCATAGTACCGACATTTAAAGTACCAACCTTAACCTCTACTCTTCTACACTTCTTTCCCTGTCGCCTCTGTAGACATCTTTCACCTCTCCTTCTCCTCCTTCGGCCAACAGTAGCCCAATTTCCATCGGTACCCTGTTGGCTAACGATACCTGTTGTGCTCGTTGTTAACCCGGGCCTCGACCGATCCGGTATGAAATTCTAAATCGTGACCCGCATATTCGATTTGGCACATGTTTTATGCTGGATGCCCTTCCTAACGCAACCCTCCCCATTTATCCAGGCTTGGGACCGGCACTAAGAGTGCACTGGCTTGTGCCTCCCTAATGGCTGGATTAAAAAAAAAAAAAAAAAAAAAAAAAAAGGAAAAAATATACATTGGTGTACAAATGCATAAGCAGCCTGACTAATCGATAACAGCATTCATTGACAACAAATTTCATAATTGATTATTATCTATCTTATCTATTAACTGTTGCAGCCCTATTTATTACGAATAGATTTTTCTAACTACAATTAAATCCAGATCGGCAACATGAATCTTGTTAATAGCTGTGAAGAAGTCATGTTCGTTATCTCCATACATGATGCACATTAATCTTAGGCTTAATTTAATGCATGAAGAATCTCTGTTTTCCTTCAGGTCCATTTGTCATTGCTGCAGCTGAAAGGATTGGAAGATGGATATAATGGAAAGTATAGATTTCCAGAGCCAGTGGTCAACCTGAACCCCTTTGGATTTCTGTGAGTGTGGTGTAAGCTTTCTCTTTTCTTCTGTGGGGGATCTGTGACACCACAATCTTAAAAGTGAACAAGCATTTTTCAGACTGTTAAACTGAATCTGACTGAGTCTAAAACATGCTGTGAAGTAGTAGCTCAGTGGTTAAGATGTTAGACTTCTGATAGAAGGTCATGAGTTAAAATCCCTGCACCAGAAAGCTGCCACTGCTGGGAAGGACCCTTAACCCTAAACTGCTTAGTTGTAAGCCACTCTGGATAAGGGCATCTGCCAAAAGTCATAAATGTAAATATATAATTTGTTTGCTGCTCTGGTGCAGGTTGACACTTGACAGCTTAAGTGGTTGGAAATGTAGACAGTGTGTTGAATAGAAGTGCAGAATTGAACTTGTTTTATATCCAATAATGCTACTTATAATACGTTGTTCTAGAGTATAATATACATGCTCTCAAGTCTTTCTGCTTAACTCAGATAATCAGTATAGAAATTCTCACTTTGTTTTATGTGGTGCATTAATTATGCATGATGGTTTTAATTTTCATAATGTTAATGCCACAAAATTATGCCATTTGAAACATAATGCCACAGTGCTTGTGCTAGTTTTTGTCTTTTTTACAGTCTCAGCAAATGTTGCAGCTGACTTTAAGTATTATAGTTAATTGAATTATATTAGTTATATTTGATGAATGTGGCAAAACTGTAGTGTTGAAAATGAAAATCTTACTAAATTCTATTGTTAACATTTCTAATGGGAAATGTAGGAATCTATTATAATAGGAATCTATTATATGTAGGAATCTATCATAATTCTTATGTTTCAGTTTAGTCAAAGTGGTATATCAGAAATCTTTACAATATCAGTGACCATTAGTGGTCTCCCAAAGCCTTTTTTTTTTGTTTTGTTTACACTGTCTTAATTAAATGTCTTCCTGTTCATAATAATATAATAAGAGCTGTGCATATTAATATTACTTTTATGAAAACTTTTCTAATTACTAACACCATTGTGTGGTCTAGTGAATAAATTGCAATAGTCCAATGCTTTTGTTCATAGATACCTGACTTTTGTAGCATTTTATTAAATTTTTTAAATTTATGGTCCAGACTTTTCCAGATGGGTGGAGACTTGGAGGATTTGGAGGCCGCACTTAACAAATCCAGTCAATCACGTACAGTTGGATCTGGTTCCTGCTCTGCTCTAATCAAACTCTTGCCTGGCAACAAGGACCTTCTTGTCTCACATGACACATGGAACAACTACCAGTCAATGCTTAGGATTATGAAGAAATATGTCTTTTCATTCCATACATCTGTAAAAGGTGAATACATGTTATACTCTGCTAAATATTCTGTTACATACGGCTCAACTTTTTAAACACTACTTTCACCATTGTTTCTTCAGATCAGATGTTGATTCCAGGTAACACTCAGGCCTTCTCCTCTTACCCTGGCTCTATCTTTTCTGGAGATGATTTCTACATTCTTAGCAGTGGTCTGGTAAATGGCTGCTTGTTTTTCTACAAAAATAATGATGCAGATAAAAAAGGAAGCACAGTTTGGTTGGGAGTTCTGGATTTATATGTAAAACTGTTCTTACTTTAGAAAGTATTAACACTTCTTCCTGTTGAGAATATTGTTTTGATATTGTTCTTTAAGCTGTTACAGAAAAAAAACAAATTGTTCAGAGTCATAATACTGTACTTGATAAACTCTAAAATCATATTCAGCATCACTGGTGACATGGTCTTTCAAATGTGCTTCAGTGTCATCAATTACATGTGAAAGCTATACAGTAGAATCAGTGAAGTCTGGAAGTCATCAAAAGGTTACACAAAGCAATAAGTGTAACTAAATAAAAGAATATACAATGTCTTATACACTGCAATGTCACCTCTATTTTCAGGTTACACTGGAAACCACAATTGGTAACAGTAACCCTGACTTGTGGAAGTTTGTAACACCTCAAGGCTCTGTCATGGAGTGGCTGAGAAACATTGTGGCAAACAGACTTGCTCGATCTGGGAAAGAGTGGGCCGACATTTTTAGTCAGTACAACAGTGGAACGTAAGGAGTAAACAAATAAGTTTTTCTGTCAAGAATGACTCTTTACATTAGCTTGTTTCTTTTACTAGTGAAATATTGCATTCCTGAAGAAAGAAAAGCATTGAAAGTAAACTTTTGCTCCAGTCGTTATTCTTTTACTCTTTTTACTTCAGGTACAACAACCAGTGGATGATAGTTGACTATAAGAGTTTCACTCCAGGCAGACTCGATCTGAAGGAAGGGGTGTTAACTGTGCTTGAGCAAATACCGTAAGTAAAGTTTAATTTGGATTCATCTTTTTTTTACATTCATGGTACTTTATTTAATGTTCAGTGCAGGCAATTTAACTATGCTTGCTAATTCAAGTCAACACAATATTTTTGTAATCACACTGAATGAAAGTATGACAAATTTGTCTGGGTAAAAAACTTATTCCATTTGTTTTCATTTTTGAAACACTTGATTGTTACTCACCAAAAAACATCTAAAAGTATAAAGTTATAAAAAATTTAAACTGAGATATCTTTATCCTTGTTGTATAGAAACTCTAAAATTGTAGACAAAATGCATTTAAAGAAGTTACAGAGTGTTATAATTGTAATGATATTAGGAGAAAGATAAAAAAAAACCCCAATGAAACAAAACCCATTAAAAGCCCTCATTTTAAACATGGGGAATATTACTAAGAGAATTAGATTGTAATGCGTACAAAAAGTTAAATGGTTAACACAACACCTATTGGAACATTATTACAGTGTTGTAGGTTGTTATTGGGGTCAATCAGACATGTACACAATTATAGTCACTTCCTAATTCACATTTTAACCTTTTCCTGGTTCCAGGTCACTGAATCTGGATTCAGGGCTTCCATCTACCAGTAGACAAAAGCATTTTTAGGAGTAATTCTCCAAAGCTTTTTGTTTATCCTGAGTTGAACAGTATTTACTTTATACTTACTTTTTTTTTTTTTTTTTTAAGAGGAATGATCCGAACTGCTGATAAAACTGAAGAACTGTATAACACCAGCTACTGGGCCAGCTACAATATTCCGTAAGCACTAGATCTCAACACTATATTTCTGTATTCTTCTGTAATCATTTCAATATATTTCATTCATTCATTTATTTATTTATTTTAGTTTTATTTATTTATTTAATTTTCCTTCTGCTGTCTTTGGTGAAGAAGGTTTATAGTGGCTTAAAGGCTTAGATTTCTATGGGCTCAGTCACCTTATATCACCTCCTCTTGGGAGAGCCATAGACATCCACAAGTCACTTGGTTTGGGCATAATGTGAGGGTCAGATCAACTGGCTCCTTAAGTGTTACTAACCTTCAATTATTACACTTAAAAAAAGGACACGATCCCAATTTTCCAGTCCAAAAGACACTGCCTTAGATTGGCAATATTGAAGAGACCTAAAAAAAATCTTTTTTTAATTAAATCTAAGCATTATTTGGTTCAATTAACTGGTCTCCCCCTCCTGAGTTGTCAAATAGTTTGCTAAAACATCTTGAGGCTGCCTGAATGTTACCATGGCCTCCATCTTCTAATCTTTTACTAAAGTTATTGATGACACTATTTCATGCAGGGTACATTTGGTGTGTTTTATACTTTTATTACTAAACCTTCAGAATAACAATTTGCCTAGCCTCTATAACCTTTGAATTGTTTGCTAGTGTTTAGCAAGTAAAGAAGCTCTCTGATCCAGTGACTAATGCTATCTATTTTACAGAGACATTAGAGCACAAGTAAAGTAAATTAAAGTAATCCTTAGTGTTTGGGCATTTAGATATAGACAAACAAACAAAAAAAAATATTTGGACACAAAATGTATGTCTGTATTTAAATTTACATTTTCCATTACTATACAGTGCCCTCCACAATTATTGGCACCCCTGTTTAAGATGTGGTCGTGGACTTCTAAAAATCCTCCTTTTTTTTAAAACAACATAGAACCCAAATGCAAAAAAAGAGAAAAATCCAACCTTTTATTTAAGTACATTACTTTGGTGGTAAAAAAATCATACATTTAGAAAAAAAAAAAAAACTTGAAATCATGTGTGCCACAATTATTGGCACCCCTGATGTTAATACTTTGTACAACCTCCTTTTGCCAACAAGACAGCACTTAATCTCCTCCTATAACATTTCACAAGATTGGAGAACACAGAGAGAGGGATTTTTGACCATTCTTCTTTGCACAATCTTTCTAGATCATCCAGTGTCCTGGGTCCTCTCTTATGCACTCTTCTCTTTAGCTCGCCCCACAGGTTTTCGATTGGGTTGAGGTCTGGGGACTGAGATGGCCATGGGAGGACCTTGAGTTTGTGACTGCTGAACCACTTTTGTGTAGATTTTGCCACATGTTTTGGATCATTATCCTGCTGAAAGACCCAATGACGACCCATCTTCAGCTTTCTGGCAGAGGCCATCAGGTTTTTATTTAAAATATCCTGGTACTTCAAAGCGTTCATAATGCCATGCACCCTAACAAGGTTCCCAGGGCCTTTGGAAGAGAAACAGGCCCACAGCATCACAGATCCTCCACCATACTTCACGGTGGGCATGAGGTGCTTTTCGGCATACTCATCTTTTGTTTTACGCCAGACCCACTTAGAGTGTTTGTTGCCAAAAAGCTCAATCTTAGTCTCATCTGACCAAAGCACACGATCCCAGTTGAAGTCCCAGTACCGCTTAGCAAACTCCAGACGTTTACGTTTGTGAGTGTTAGTGAGAAAAGGCTTTTTCCTTGCATGCCTCCCAAACAGCTTGTTGGCATGTAGAGAGCGTCTGATGGTTGTTTTGGAGACTCTGTGACCCCAAGATGCCACTCTTTGATGCAATTCTGTGACGGTGAGCTTGGGAAATTTTTTTACTTCTCTTACCATCCTCCTCACTGTGCGTTGTGGCAAGATAAACTTGGGACCTCTTTCAGCCTTGTTTGTCACTGTTCCAGTTGTTTTAAACTTCTTAATGGTTCCTCTGACTGTAGATACCGGCAAGTTAAGGCGAGTGGCTATTTTCTTGTAGCCATTGCCTGACTTATGAAGGTCGACACACATCTGCCTTACTTGAATGGTGTGTTCTCTTGTCTTTGCCATGCTGACAAATGGGTAAGAGAATTAGGCCTCTGTGTCACGTCATATTTATACCCCAGGGAAACAGGAAATCTTGAATTACTAATTAAAAGTCCCTAGATACCCTGACCAACCTTAGCAACTACAGAAAAATATATATAAAAAAAATAATTAAAATTTTTCAGAGGAATTGTTTAGGGGTGCCAATAATTGTGCCACACATGATTTCAAGTTTTTTTTTTTTTTTTTCTAAATGTGTGATTTTTTTACCACCAAAGTAATGTACTTAAATGAAAGGTTGGATTTTTCTCTTTTTTTGCATTTGGGTTCTATGTTGTTTTAAAAAAAAAGGAGAATTTTTTAGAAGTTCACGACCACATCTTAAACAGGGGTGCCAATAATTGTGGAGGGCACTGTATATGCAAAGTTTGGTGCAAAAGGAAAATCAAAGTTGGGAGTTGGGCATAGTCATGCATTTAAATACATAAACTTAAATACATTCATTGCTGGATGTTAAATGAAAATGCATTTTTAAACGTCTAACGTTTCAGTGAATTAAATGCATTAAAAAAAGATATTTTAAATCATCATTTTGCTACCTTTTTGCTATACCATCTGTTTAGAACGCATTTTAAAATACACCTTAAATTTTGCTACAAATATCCCATGGTGTTATAATAAAAATGCGATCCTAAGTGTCCTAACCGCCAGTCTAAATTTATTTAGCGCAAATAACATTTAAATGATAATTTTGCTACGATTTCTGCTTGAGCATGTTACACACATCAAATCAATTTGGGTAACACATTTTTATTTTATTTTGCAAATTATAAAAAGTTAATATTAGTACGTATGTTACATATTAAAACTACCGTTACACCAAACTTTGCACATATAGTAATAGAAAATGTAAATAAAGAAATACATGTTGTATATTGCATTGCAGTTTTGAATATTGCATTTTAAATAGAATTTTGCTACCTATAAGCTACCTACAAACTTTTAAGAATCTTTACCCCCTTGGAGAATCCCTGGCTGTCTGCAGTGAGGAAAAGTGGGATCAAGAGATTGTCTGTTAAAATTCAGTTAAATTTAGTTTTATTTAGTTATATTTATTGTCCCAAAACAGCTTTACAGAAGTAAATAAATTGAGTATATATTTAGTCTCTATAGGTTTAACATTTTGCTCTTCCAGTAATTGTACTTTGTTTTCTCATGACAGTAAAATTTCCCTATTTTTTACTTCACAAAATAAGTAATGTAGTATGTGACTTTCAAAGTGTGCTTTAGTGTGCTATGTTGTTTTAGGTATTTTGATGAAGTGTTTAATGCGAATGGAGGCCCAGATCTTGTGAAGAAGTATGGCTCATGGTTCTCCTTTAATGGCAATCCAAGAGCTCAGATATTCCAGCGCAACGAATCCCTTGTTACTGACATGGAATCCATGGTACACTTAATGAGGTATAAACATGATCATACATCAAATCATGTCTGAATTCATTAAACTAAAATATCCCTCAACCTTCAACTTCAGATTAATTGTGAATTGGTCTTATATATATTTCTTCTTCTTCTTCTTCTTTCTTTATATATATATATATATATATAATCTTTTATCTCTGTGTCAGGTACAACAACTTTAAGAACGATCCTTTGTCGAAGTGTGATGGCTGCAATCCAGCCCATAATGGCGAGAATGCAATCTCTGCACGGTCCGATCTGAACCCAGCCAATGGAACATACCCTTTTGGAGCTCTTAAACAGAGACCTCATGGTGGAACAGACATGAAGGCAAGAAATCATTTTCTGTGTTCTGTTAAAATTTAATTTTAACAAATAAAAAGTAAATGATACGTATATTGGATGGCTTTGATGTAGAGAATGTTTGACATCCAGCGAACTCTAAAGGTTAATAAAAGTACTGAATGTTTTGGGCTTTTAAAATTCAGAATTGTGAGTTTATGTAAATTTTGTACACCTGATTATTTTTAGACTGCAACATCTGAGGGAAGTTCCTCAGTGTCCCTCAGTGTGTGTTTATATGAGAGCATTCACACTAACAATTATGTATGAATATGTATTCAGAAATCTGAATTCAGATTTGTCTTGATTTGATTTGTCGTTTGTTTTTTGTTTTTTTGGGCAGATGACATCCTATGGCTTATTTAGGCAGTACGAGCTGTTGGCTGTTAGTGGACCAACATGCAACCAGCTGCCTGCTTTCGAATGGAGTACATCTCCTTACAGCAGTTTGATGCACATAGGCCATCCAGACCGCTGGGATTTTCCTGTTGTACACGTCAGATGGTCTGAATAAGATATATTGTATGTCATAAGCCAACCTCTTTTCATATATCTCATTAGAAAAAGACAAAATACCTCTGGATGAGAAATGGCATGCAGTAATTTTTTTTAACTTATAAAGTTTAAACTCTACTACAACTCTACATGTTTAGTTAAAAACATGCCTTTAGTAACTTGATTATTTTGACAATTCTTTATTCAGGTTGATTCAAGGAAAAATTTTATTTGCACAATGTGATTTGTGGCGTGTTTAAAAAATACGGTAACTATGTTGGAAATGTAAGTTAATTTTGAACAAACTGATTCTAAATAAACATAAAATCTATAAGTGTCTATCCACTCTTTTTATGGAAAAAATCAACTTTGTCTTTAATATTATATTTTTAGACAAGCAGAGGTTTTATAAGATGCTAAAGAGCTAAATATGTGATGTTTTATGCTATCATACATCTACCGATTTTAAATACTTTTGTATCCCTCTCCTGAGTAATATGATCTTGTACACACTTTATTATATCTATAATTATAGATCATAAATCCCAGGATGTAACCATGGCTTAGAAGATGGATAGATATAGATGACACCAACTTTACTGACCTTAACCATTGCTATCAAATAAAATCAATATCAAACTTTATCTGCTTTATCTTCAGGAACTTGGACAAACTCATATTTAGTTAGTACCAATGTACATTAAATCTTTAGAAAGTTTGAAGATGACTACAGCAGAGGGCAGAGGTCATTTTTAGGGAATAATTATATAGAATAATTAATATTAAATAATTATAATATATTATTATATATATAATAATTATAGGGAATATATATTATATTATATATTATATATAATTATATGACGCACCTCCCCAAAATGGCCGGCTTTTAAATGGAGTACATCTTACAGCTGTTTAATGCACATAGGCCACACAGACTGCTGGGATTTCCCTGTTGTACATGTCAGATGGTCTGAATAAAATATATAATATGTTATGTTATAAGCCAACCTCTTCTCATTGTATAAAGACACTGTATATTTATTGTCATTATCAGGTGGGAAAAGAACTGCTGCTTTCTCTTACAAAGCCCCTCGGTTATGGAACAGCCTTCTAATAGGCACATTCTCATTGCTCACATCTATGTTTAAAACATTTTTTAGTTAAGCCTTTGCCAGTAGGTTTTTCTTCAGTTAAGTGACCGATCTGTAGGGATCATGGATATACAGTGCCTTCAGAAAGTGTTCAGACCCCCTTCACTTTTTTTTATGTTGCAGCTTAATACTATAAATGTTGAAAATTATTTCTTTCTTATTATTCCACACTCAGTACCCCATAGCAACAAAGCAAAAACAGAATTCAAAAAAAGTCTGTAAATCTCTTTAAAAAAAAAAAAAAAAAAAAAAAACAGACATATGTACATACTTATATTTCAGTGTTTTTTCCTTATTGATAGTAGTATCAAGCTGCAACATAATTACAAAACAATGAAGAAGGTCTGAATATTTTCTGAATGTGCTGTATAAAGCACTATATTGGGAACAGCAGTAATGAAATAACCAATTTGTATATGACATACTAGCTTCTTGAAAATGTGTTAGTATAGTACTAGTAAAAACTATTTTGCAGGAGTATGCTCCTGACTTCAACAGAGAGAATTGTTGGGATGTCTGAGGTCAGTTATTATATAGATATATATAGATTACAGATCGTACCATCTAATGCAGGTTTCAAAGAAGCCGGTTTCTTATCCTGCTTGAAGATGTTTCAAACTAGGAACTAGTTTTCAGTTGGGATGTTCTTGATAGGTCCCAAGCATGCTGTTATCTCAAAAGCCAATAATGTGGCTTCAGTTTAAGCTCATATCCAATACCAATATCATTTTCACTTTGTTGTTGGTAATAAATAAACAGTTTCCAGTATTTCAGAAATCCATGCCATCCTTCAAATCTTCACACAGGGATGTTTTCCACTGTGTAGAACATTATCAGAATAAATGAAACGCACTCATTTATTTACAAAAAAATCATTTATAAAAGCATATATAAAGTATTTTAATAAACATTTTATAAACTCATACTTAATATAAAATATATTTAAGCTCATACTACACATTTCATAGAAATGTCCTTTTTGCTGTGTATCAGCTTAGGAAAACACATGCATATTTGTTTGTTATTACACCAAACTAAAGAACATATTTTATAACTAGAAAACATTTAACAAGTTTTTGCAAATGTACTCTTGCTTCAAAACCAATTTAACCACAGAATATATTCCAGTTTAGCTTTTCAAATCAAACTTGTTTAGTAGCATCCTCAAAACAATGCGTAAAGTACAGAACCAACGGGTTTAAAGCACAGATACAGACACAGATGAATTTTGATAACATGTATACTTGGAACTTAATTATTTTAACAATGTTAAAATGTGCCTTAAGTTTAATAGCACAGTGTCAGAAACGCAAGGTATCGAGGTATGACTATTAAACCAAACTGGTACATTTTGTAGCGAGTTTTGGTATGGACTTACTCTTTCTTGAGGAATACACAGAAAATATCTGTGTGAAAATGGGCATTTGCAATCAAAAGGCTGTTCAGATTTCTTAATGCAGTGTCCAGCTCTCCATTCTGATGTCCTGTGTGAATAAAAATGAACACATAATTCATAATAATTCAGTGAAATTGATGGTGTGGACAAATAGTGCTTAAAGTTAGTCATGAATTTACAAAAGCCAAACAAGTAAAAAATATTAAAGGTGATTTTAACTTTAACGCAATCCAGGTATTGATTTGTTTATACATTTTTTCAAATATCATGAATTAAATTAAAGCCCTGCATTCTGTTCTCACCTGCCAATACTTGTTCAACAAGTTCCATTGTGACTTCAGAAAACATATTTTCCATTCGCTCAATGAAGGACCGCTTCTCCAAGTGCAGTGTGAAAACCTGACACACCTGTTGGATCACCGTAACTACCCAGTTCATGCAGTAACCATCCTTTTCACTCACCTGGTAGTGACAATGAAAGGATTTGTATTGAATTAAATTGTATATTTCTAGACATTTTGTTTTCACTGTTAACTGAATTTAAACATATGAACCAACATACATTTAAGTAATTATAAAGAATATTAAAAACAGAAAGATAGGGCTGAACACAACACTGTGATGGTGTTCAGTAAAAGAGTGTAAGTTGCCAAGCCTGCATGCTGTTTGTAAGGAAGGCCAGGGTCTGATTTCAGAAGGAGTGGCCGGTTCCAAAGCCAGTGAGTTTATAACTCAGCCTGGATGAAATCAATGAATAAATATGTCAATATATTAGGTAGAATCTGCTCATAAAAAAGGAGGGTCAGGGCATAATGGAATGCCATGACATACTCTGTTGGCTTTTTGGGGCAAAAATCAAACAAAAGGTCTTGAGGGCAGGCAGCATTTCAGATAGGAAAGAATACCCCATCCCTATACAGTACATACAAAGTCATTGAGGTTTTGTGCAGTCCTTGAGCACTTAGCCACCAGGGCCATCAGATTACATTACATGATCCATCCAATACATGCATGCATATACAGTGAGGAAAATAAGTATTTGAACACCCTGCTATTTTGCAAGTTCTCCCACTTAGAAATCATGGAGGGGTCTGAAATTGTCATTGTAGGTGCATGTCCACTGTGAGAGACATAATCTAAAAAAAAAAAAATTACAATATATGATTTTTAAACTATTTATTTGTATGATACAGCTGTAAATAAGTATTTAAACACCTAAAAAAGTCAATGTTAATATTTGGTACAGTAGCCTTTGTTTGCAATTACAGAGGTCAAACGTTTCCTGTAGTTTTTCACCAGGTTTGCACACACTGCAGGAGGGATTTTGGCCCACTCCTCCACACAGATCTTCTCTAGATCAGTCAGGTTTGTGGCCTGTCGCTGAGAAACACGGAGTTTGAGCTCCCTCCAAAGATTCTCTATTGGGTTTAGGTCTGGAGACTGGCTAGGCCACACCAGAATGTTAATATGCTTCTTACAGAGCCACTCCTTGGTTATCCTGGCTGTGTGCTTCGGGTCATTGTCATGTTGGAAGACCCAGCCTCGACCCATCTTCAATGCTCTAACTGAGGGAAGGAGGTTGTTCCCCAAAATCTCGCAATACATGGCCCCAGTCATCCTCTCCTTAATACAGTGCAGTCGCCCTGTCCAATGTGCAGAAAAACACCCCCAAAGCATGATGCTACCACCCCCATGCTTCACAGTAGGGATGGTGTTCTTGGGATGGTACTCATCATTCTTCCTCCTCCAAACACGTTTAGTGGAATTATGACCCAAAAGTTCTATTTTGGTCTCATCTGACCACATGACTTTCTCCCATGACTCCTTCGTAGATTTAAATGGAGAGCTATCCAGGCTAATGCAAGTAAATTATGGTGTGCCGCAAGGTTCAGTTTTAGGACCCCTGCTCTTCACAATATACATGCTTCCGTTAGGAAATATTATTAGAAGGCATGGAATTAGCTTCCATTGTTATGCTGATGATACTCAGCTATATATCTCATCTAAACCAGGCGATACAGCTCAATTAACCCAGATAACTGAGTGTGTTAAGGAAATAAGAGATTGGATGACCCATAACTTTTTACTTTAAAATTCTGATAAGACTGAGATTTTGCTCATCGGCCCAAAAACTAGTATACAGAAGCTCCAGCATCTCAACCTGCATTTAGACGGATGTTCTGTAACCACTAGTTCAACTGTAAAAGACCTGGGAGTTATTTTAGACAGCAACTTGTCTTTCAAATATCATATCAACCAAGTTACAAAAACAGCCTTCTTTCACCTTAGAAATATTTCTAAGTTAAGAAACATGTTGTCTATATCCGATGCAGAGAAACTCGTCCATGCGTTTATGACCTCCAGAATAGACTTCTGTAATGCATTACTAGGTGGATGTCCTGCATCATTAATAAACAAGCTTCAGTTAGTCCAGAATGCAGCAGCCAGAGTTCTCACAAGGTCAAGAAAATATGATCACATAACCCCGATTATCGTCCCTACATTGGCTTCCTGTTAAGTTTCGAATAGACTACAAATTATTACTTCTCACTTATAAAGCACTAAATGGTTTGGCTCCCATGTATCTATCCAGTCTTTTAACACGCTACAATCCGCCACGCTCCCTAAGATCTCAAAACTCTGGGCTTCTAGTAGTTCGTAGAATAGCAAAGTCCACTAAAGGTGGTAGAGCATTTTCACATTTAGCTCCTAAACTCTGGAATAGTCTTCCTGACAGTGTTCGGGGCTCAGACACGCTCTCCCAGTTTAAGTGTAGATTAAAAACATATCTTTTTAGCAAAGCCTACACATAACACACATCACATATCATAACCTTGTGCTCCAGAACATCTGATCACATGCACATTATAAACTTGTGCTGTTAATATCATGAACAGCAGCTACGCTAATTGCTCTCCACTGCTTCTCTTTCTCTCCCCATCCCGAGACACCCTGAGGTTTGGCCAGCTCCAGTCACCTCCCACCTCGTGATGATTACGGACCTTTGAAGAAGTAGATGCCGAACTCGCAAACATCCCGAACCATCTAGAGACGTACCAGTGCCATTTGGATCCCGCTACATGTGTGGAGTTTTAACATTGGACCTCCTGGAGTGTTTAAAGGCTCTGGCATGGAGAAGCTGATGCTGGATCTGTGATGATCACAAATGCTGAGCTTATAAAACTAGGAGCTACTAACCATATAGACTGTATAAGGCTGTAGAAAGAACATCACTTATAATCTTATACTCCAGTGCTCATGTTAGTTCTCACTCTCCAGTGTTCTGTATTGTTGAAGGATGGGTTCCCCTTTTGAGTCTGGTTCCTCTCAAGGTTTCTTCCTCATAACATCTAAGGAAGTTTTTCCTTGCCACAGTCGCCACGGCTTGCTCATCAGGGATAAATACACACCATTCACCTTAACTGTTGATTTGTGTAAAGCTGCTTTGAGACAATGTCTGTTGTGAAAAGCGCTATACAAATAAACTTGACTTGACTTGAAAAACTTGACTCTGGATCATCCAAATGGTAATTGGCAAACTTAAAACGTGCCTGGACATGTGCTGGTTTAAGCAGGGGAACCTTTCCGTGCCATGCATGATTTCAAACCATGACGTCTTAGTGTATTACCAACAGTAACCTTGGAAACGGTGGTCCCAGCTCTTTACAGGTCATTGACCAGCTCCTCCCGTGTAGTTCTGGGCTGATTTCTCACCTTCCTTAGGATCATTGAGACCCCACGAGGTGAGATCTTGCATGGAACCCCAGTCCGAGGGAGATTGACAGTCATGTTTATCTTCTTCCATTTTCTAATGATTGCTCCAACAGTGGACCTTTTTTCACCAAGCTGCTTGGCAATTTCCCCGTAGCCCTTTCCAGCCTTGTGGAGGTGTACAATTTTGTCTCTAGTGTCTTTGGACAGCTCTTTGGTCTTGGCCATGTTAGTAGTTGGATTCTTACTGATTGTATGTTGTGGACAGGTGTCTTTATGCAGCTAACGACCTCAAACAGGTGCATCTAATTTAGGATAATAAATGTAGTGGAGGTGGACATTTTAAAGGCAGACTAACAGGTCTTTGAGGGTCAGAATTCTAGCTGATAGACAAGTGTTCAAATACTTATTTGCAGCTGTATCATACAAATAAATTGTTTAAAAATCATATATTGTGATTTCTGGATTTCTTTTTTTAGATTATGTCTCTCACAGTGGACATGCACCTACGATGACAATTTCAGACCCCTCCATGATTTCTAAGTGATAGAACTTGCAAAATAGCAGGGTGTTCAAATACTTATTTTCCTCACTGTATAATTGCAGTCAGTATGTTTTATATTTGTATTTCAAAGAAAAAGCATCATAGCTTTAAAATATTTCCTACAAAAGAGATGCATTTCTTACCAGAATAAGAAAAATCAGTATTCGAGAGATCTCAAAGAGCCTGCCATTGAGGGCCTTGCTAGCTAGCACATTGTAGCAGATATTGTTCCCACACAGGATGAGCAGACGCGCTACGTTCTCCATATGCCATGGCTGTGGCATGACTAGCAAATATATATAAACCAGATAATCAAATATTATCAAAATTCATGTTACAAAAATACAATTCTATGCTACAAGATTATAATTTAATACCAATGATCTCATTTATGATGGCAAGAATCGTGTCAGTGCTCCAGTTTTTATTTCCATCGGTGTTTCCATAAAGAAGAAGAATTGCTTTGGCCAAATCCCACAGAGCATCATGCACTACTGCACCATCCCACACATCCTGCCAGCCTAGCTTTCCTGAAGAAGACAAAGCAGTAAGCTAAAACAATGCACATTGCAAATTTAGCAGATTATATTTTGTGTGCAAATCTAATGTCAAACTGAAAGTATTGTTAATAAAACAGCGTTTTTCCAATTTAAACGGTTTTCAGCACAATTTCTAACACTCAACAAAACTAAACAGCTCATCAGAAACAAACCTGCCCGATTTTTAATCTGTAAAGTAAATCTTGCATGCTGTTTGTGTGTATCCACTGTATGAGCAGCCAACTTAGCCATTCTCTCTCTGGTTATGCAGTTATTGGTGGCATAAATAATGGTCAGGATGCTCTATCAACTCTATCAACACTTTTCTGTTACAGATTAATCAATATTCATGGCATTACCAACCATCTGAAATGAGCATAATTAATACATGGAATCCAGAGTGTTAATAATAACTAATCTAAAGACACACTAATTGTGGACATGACGTTTGATGCAATCTATTGTTAATTCTTAAAGAAGCCTGTCATTATATAGTCTAGAATGAGCAGAGTGGGTCACTCACAAATACAAAATAATGCATTACTGACAACCAGGATATTATCTGCTGTGTATTACAGCAAGGTTCCAGAGGAAGCAAGAAACTGCACATTGTGCATATTTAGATTGACACAATAAAAAACATAAAATGTTGAAATGTTACCATCGGACTGCAGCGGGCCGAAGAGGATAAAGAGTAGACGAGCTTGGTTGATGATTGGCCAAGGTTTAAGGATGCATGTAAGCCAGAAATAAGCATCCCTTCTATTTTTCCATTGTTCAAACATAACACCTCTGCAGAAAAAACGTATCTCTTGCTCTAACCAGTGGCATGCACCTAACAAAAAATATTCATTATAATAAAAGACTGTCCTCTAAAAATACAAATAAAACAATAAGTATAGAACAGATACATCAATATCAAGTTACCTTATTTATTCTAGAATCTCAGTACATTCACATACAGTGGGGGAAATTATAATATGATAAAATGCTGAGTTTGTAAATTTACCTTCTTACAAACAAATGAACAGTCTAGAATTTTTATAATAGGTTTATTATAACAGAAAGAGAAAGAATATTTTTTTAAAAATCGAAAACGGAAGAAGAAATACAAGATTTTGCATGGAGCTCCAGAGCGAGGGTAATTGACTTTCGCTCTGGAGCTCCATGCAAAATCTCACCTCATGGGGTGAGGATGATTCTGAGAAAGGTGTGGGATCAGCCTTGGATTACACAGGAGGAGCTTGTTAATGATCTCAAGGGAGCTGGGACCACAGTCCCCAAGAAAACCTTTTTTTAACACACTGTGGTCTCTCTGCTCAGGATTGAACATTAACAGACCCATTTGAAGTTTGCCAACAAACACCTGAATGATTCAGAGAAGGCTTGGGAGAAGGTGATGTGGTCAGATGAGACCAAAATTGAGCTCTTTTCCATCAACTCGACTCGCCATGTTTGGAGCAGAGAAATGCTGAATATGACCCCAAGAACAACATCTCCAGTGTCACACATGTAGGTGGACACATTCTGCTTCAGGGCTGTTTCTCTGCTAAGGGTACATGAAGACTTTACCACTTCACCACATGAACAGGGTCATGCACTGTAGAATCTTGGGTGAGAACCTCCCGGCCTCAGCCAGAACACTGTAGATGGGTCCAATGACCAAAAACAAAAGGCCCTAATGTCCTTTGACAGCTCTTTGGGCTTTACCATGGTGGTGGAGAGGTTTGAATGGAAGAGGTTGAATCTGTGATGGGTGTCTTTTATACACATAATAAGTTTATATTAGGAGCACTTTCCTAAAGGGACACCACTAATTTGGGACTGTGGGGGTTGGAATTCTTGCTAATTTGGTACGGGATCAAATACTTATTTCACTCGATCAAAAAACTCGATCTTTATTCTTTTTTTCTGTGTCTCTCTGTTAAAATAAAACTACCATAAAAATTCTAGACTATTCATTTCTTTGTAAGGAAGTAAACTCACAAAATCAGGGAATCAAATAATTGTACATCCAACTGTACAATTATTCAATTCAATAAACACTGTACATTCAATTCAATTCAATAAATTTTTTTTTCGTATAGCACTTTTAACAATGAACATTGTCTAAAAGCAGCTTTACACATAAATTTGTTGATAAAAATGTATAAGATGTTCTTTATAAGTGTAAGTTTGTCCCTGTACATCAGCACAATAACATACCTGGGTTGCTTGTAACAGCACCCTCTATTTTCCACTGAAGATGTGCAGTTTTGGACAAAAAGTTAAATACACGGTGGCATTCCAGCTCATCCCAACCAGCTATCAGTGTCTATAAAGAGTACAAAAAGATGTAAAACAAAAAATGAGAGGAAATATTGTCAAAAGAAAAAACAAAGTTATAAAATTCTCTTCCCTGATGCAAAACATTTATTTATAATTATAATCTGTAAACACTGCACTAATAAACTGTTCTTATAAAAACTGCCATTAATTGAATGTTTTACTTAGAATTTACTTTACCTACACTGTATGTGCATCACAATTTCTCTTAAAACTACAGATTCCAAACCCTTAGTTTCATGTTGCAGCATGACAATGTGCACAAAGAAAAATCCAAAATACAGGCTCCAAAGTTTAGTTAAAAGCCTTGCCAGAGGAGTACAGTTCCCAGATTAGTACTGCTGGCATTCTGTGAAAGAATTGTTGTCCTATTTTTGTCGGACACAAAAGTTTCAGGATGCACAAAACGTTTTTAATTGGTGAAACATCTGGACTGCAGACAGGCCAGTTCAGCACTCTGACTGAATCAGCAGCCATGCTACTGTAATAAATGCAGTATTCAGCTTTGTCTTGTTGAAATATGCAAGACCTTCACAGAAAAAAATGTTCTAAAACCTTTCAGCATTAATTGTCATTTCCAGATGTGAAAGCTATTCATTCAATAGACAGTAATGCATTACTATACCACAGGTTTTTGAACTTTAAATATTGAATCATCTGATAAGCTGAATGGTCCTCTTCTCTTTAGCCTGGAATACGTGTTGCAGCCATCAAATTCAAAATTAATTGATTTATTCCTAAAAATGCTACATTTCCTCAGTTAAACACTTAATATATTCTATTGTGAATAAAGTATATATATATATATATATATATATATATATATATATATATATATATATATATATATATATATATTTTTTTTTTTTTTTTTTTTTTTTTAGATCATTGTATTCTGGTTTTATTTACATTTTACACTTCATCCCAACATTTTTACGATTAGAGTTGTAAAAAACAGCCTACTTGCCTGCAAGAAGACTCCATAGCAAACAAAACCTTGGCACAAAGGTAGTGCATCACATCGCTCAATCATAAAACAGGGAATCTAGAGGAATTGAAACAGTGTACCATAGAATTTGTACCATGACAAGATGGTGGTAATTTTAATACACACACACACACACACACACACACACACACCACACACACACACACACACATATATATATATATATTTATTTATATATAAACTTTATATACAGTATCTTACAAAAGTACACCCCTCACATTTCAGCAACCATTTTAGCATATTTTCTTGAGAGAGAAAAAAAACTTGCATATATTTTAGTCAATGTGAAACTTATATAGCAGTAAAGATTTAGCAGTAAAGAGGCGATAAGTGGCGGAGGAGGAAAAACTAGATTTTTTGCTTCTCTCTCTATCACTACTGTACCCTACATATCTCTAGACTTTAATTTTTTTACTTTTTCTTCTTTGCTTATCTTAATTTTCATCACAATCTTCGCTTTTTGGCTTGGTTTCGCCATCTAACAGCAGCGTCTCGAGCTCGTACATCAATTTTTTGCTCGCGTAACAAAGCAAAAAATCAACCGAGTGACCGCTCGTACCTCGGAAAACTCGTACATTAATGCACTCGTAGGTCAAGGTACCACTGTGTATATATATATATATATATATATAAATAGGCTGTCAATCGATGGATAAAGATATTTAATCGTGATTAATCGAATAATTGCATTGAGTTAACTCGTGATTAACCGCAACTTAATCGCACATTTTTATCTGTTTCAAATGTACCTTCAATTAACAGGTTTCAACACATTTTTAATACTCTAATAAACATGGGCACAGACAAATGTGGACGCTTTATGCAAATGTATGTTTATTATTAGTGAAACCAAACTCAACATAGAGCATGAAGACAAAATATTCCTACAAATGTTTTAAAGCAATTATGGTGTCTTACATTAGCGAAATCATCAACCCAGCCATTAGGGAGGCACAAGCCAGTGCATTCTTAGTGCCGGTCCCAAGCCCGGGTAAATGGGGAGGGTTGCGTTAGGAAGGGCATCCAGCGTAAAACATGTGCCAAATCAAATATGCGGATCACAAATGAGAATTTCATACCGGATCGGTCGAGGCCCGGGTTAACAACGACCGCCACAGGTATCGTTAGCCGACAGGGTACCGGTGGAAATTGGGCTACTGTTGGCCGAAGGAGGAGAAGGAGAGGTGAAAGATGTCTACAGAGGCGACAGGGAAAGAAGTGTAGAAGAGTAGAGGTTAAGGTTGGTACTTTAAATGTCGGTACTATGACGGGTAAAGGGAGAGAGATAGCTGATATGATGGAGAGGAGAAAGGTAGATATGCTGTGTGTTCAGGAGACCAAGTGGAAAGGGAGTAAGGCCAGGAACATTGGAGGTGGGTTTAAACTGTTTTATTATGGTGTGGATGGAAAGAGAAATGGTGTAGGGGTAATTCTGAAGGAAGAGTACAGTAAGAGTGTAGTGGAGGTGAAGAGAGTTTCTGATAGGGTGATGATCGTGAAGGTGGAAGTTGAAGGGATGATGATAAATGTCATCAGTGCCTATGCTCCACAAGTTGGCTGTGAGATGGAGGAGAAGGAAAGATTCTGGAGTGAATTAGATGAAGTGGTAGATGGTGTACCTAGGAAAGAACGGTTGGTGATTGGGGCGGACTTTAATGGGCATGTAGGTGAAGGGAACAGAGGTGACGAGGAGGTGATGGGTAGGTATGGTTTTAAGGAGAGGAATGTGGAAGGGCAGATGGTGGTAGATTTTGCTAAAAGGATGGAAATGGCAGTGGTGAACACTTATTTTAAGAAGAAGGAGGATCATAGGGTGACGTATAAGAGTGGAGGAAGGTGCACACAGGTGGACTATGTGCTATGCAGGAGATGCAACCTGAAGGAGATTGGCGACTGTAAGGTGTTGGCAGGGGACAGTGTAGCTAGACAGCATAGGATGGTGGTCTGTAGGATGGTTTTGGAGGCGAAGAAGAAGAGGAGGAGAGTGAGGACTGAAAGAAGAATAAGATGGTGGAAACTGAAGGAGGAAGAGTGTAGTGTGAGGTTCAGGGAAGAGGTCAGAGAGAGGCTCAGTGGTGTTAAGGAGGTGTTGGATGATTGGGCAACTACTGCAGGAGTGATGAGGGAGGCAGCTAGAAAAGTACTTGGTGTGACATCTGGAAATAGAAAGGAAGACAAGGAGACGTGGTGGTGGAATGAGGAAGTGCAGGAGAGCATAAGGAGAAAGAGGTTGGCAAAACAGAAGTGGGATAGACAGAGTGATGAGAAAAGTAGGCAGGAGTACAAGGAGATGCGGCAGCAGGTTAAGAGGGATGTGGCGAATGCCAAGGAAAAGGCATATGAGGAGCTGTATGAGAGGTTGGACACTAAGGAAGGAGAAAAGGATTTGTACCGATTGGCCAGGCAGAGGGACCGAGCTGGAAAGGATGTACTGCAAGTTAGAGCAGTAAAGGATGGAGAGGGAAATGTGTTGACTAGTGAGGAGAGTGTGTTGAGAAGGTGGAGGGAGTATTTTGAGCAGCTGATGAATGAGGAAAATCAGAGAGAGAGAAGGTTGGATGATGTGGAGATGGTGAAGCAGGATGTAGATAGGATTAGTAAGGAGGAAGTGAGAGCAGCGATTAAGAGGATGAAGAGTGGAAAGTCGGTTGGACCAGATGACATACCGGTAGAAGCGTGGAGATGTTTAGGAGAGATGGCAGTGGAGTTTTGACCAGATTGTTTAACAGGATTTTGGAAGGTGAGAAGATGCCTGAGGAATGGAGAAGAAGTGTGCTGGTACCGATCTTTAAGCATAAAGGAGATGTGCAGACCTGCAGTAACTACAGGGGTATTAAGTTGATCAGTCACACCATGAAGTTATGGGAAAGAGTAGTGGAAGCCAGGCTGAGAGAAGAGGTGACCATCTGTGAGCAACAGTATGGTTTCATGCCGAGGAAGAGCACCACAGATGCCTTATTTGCTTTGAGAATGTTGATAGAGAAGTATAGAGAAGGACAGAAGGAATTGCATTGTGTATTTGTGGATTTAGAGAAGGCGTACGACAGGGTGCCAAGAGAGGAGTTGTGGTATTGTATGAGGAAGTCAGGTGTGTCAGAGAAGTATGTGAGGGTGGTGCAGGACATGTATGAGGACAGTGTGACGGCAGTGAAGTGTGCAGTAGGTACGACAGACTGGTTTAGAGTGAAGGTTGGACTGCATCAAGGATCGGCCCTGAGCCCTTTCCTGTTTGCAGTGGTGATGGACAGGTTGACGGACGAGGTCAGACAGGAGTCTCCCTGGACTATGATGTTTGCGGATGATATTGTGATTTGTTGTGAGAGTAGAGAGCAGGTTGAGAAGAGCCTGGAGAGGTGGAGATATGCGCTGGAGAGAAGGGGAATGAAACTCAGTAGGAGTAAGACAGAATACATGTGTGTGAATGAGAGGGAGGGCAGTGGAGTGGTCCGGTTGCAGGGAGAAGAGCTTCAGAAGGTGGAGGAATTCAGGTACCTGGGGTCAACAGTGCAAAGTAATGGAGAGTGTGTTAGAGAAGTGAAGAAAAGAGTGCAGGCAGGGTGGAGTGGGTGGAGAAGAGTGACAGGAGTGATTTGTGATAGTAGGGTATCTGCAAAATTGAAAGGGAAGGTTTATAGGACTGTGGTGAGACCTGCGATGTTGTATGGTTTAGAGACAGTGGCATTGAGTAAAAGACAGGAGGTGGAGCTGGAGGTAGCAGAGCTGAAGATGTTGAGGTTTTCGTTGGGAGTGACGAGGATGGATAAGATTAGAAATGAGTTTATTAGAGGACAGCGCATGTAGGATGTTTTGGTGACAAGGTGAGGGAGGCGAGATTGAGATGGTTTGGACATGTGCAGAGGAGGACATAAATTATATTGGTAGAAGAATGCTGAGGATGGAGCCACCAGGTAGGAGGAAAAGAGGAAGGCCAAGAAGGAGGTTCATGGATGTGGTGAGGGAAGACATGCAGGTGGTTGGTGTGGGAGAGGCAGATGTAGAGGACAGGGTGGTATGGAGACGGATGATCCGCTGTGGCGACCCCTAATGGGAGCAGCCGAAAGAAGAAGAAGAAGAAGAAGACATTAGCGAAATCATCAGGAAAACAAACCATTGCTGTTTCCACACGGACAGTTTTAATTGCCCATGGTAAATTTTGGTGCTTAATTTGAGACTTGGCGCATCAGTAAAATAAATGTTTAGTAATTAAAACTTATTTTTCAGTTTTTGATAATTGCTTCATATCTAAGTAAAGAAAGGACATCGTGAATAAAAGTGTGTTGTGCTGAAGGTTTTAATTTTGCCTCTTTTATATTTATTTATTTATTTATTTATTTATTTATATTCTTGATTAAAAATGCATTCTGTTGCCTTGTAAAATAACAAGACAATAAAGTAGATCTAAAAAAAATAAAAATAAAATGCATGCTACATTATGACACGTTAATAAAATGTGTTAAATGACTTTGTGTCAACCTCTGATTAACACTTTCATTTCATATGTATGATCAGTGGAAAACTGTCCTTTGGTCTAGTCCAAATTTGATATTTTTGGTTCTATTCATCATGTCTTTGTTAGATCTACAGAGAGTGAAAAGATGGTTCCTGAATGTGTGATTTCCACTGTGAAGCATGGAGAAGGAGGTGTGATGGTGTTGGGGTGCTTGGCTGGTGAAACTGTTGGCGATTTAGTCAAAATTGAGGCTCTTTCAAACATGCCTAACAAAACATTTTGCAGCGACATGCTATCCCATCTGATTCTCACTTATGGGACCATCCTTTGTTTTCCAACAGGACAATGACCCCAAATATACTGTATGTATGAATGTATGTAAGAGCTTAGTTCAAGAAGGAGAGTGATAGAGTACTGCATTAGATGATCTGGCCTCCACAATCCCCTGATCTAAATACAGTTGAGATGTTTTGGAATGAGATGGAATCAGAGAGTGAAGGACAAACAGCCAACAAGCACTTAACCCCTCTGAATACTATGCAAGACTGTTGGAAAACCATTCCAGGAAACTACCTCGTGAGGGTGAATGACAGAATGCCAAGAATTGAATACTTTGAAGAATCGAAAATATAAAACATATTCTGGGTTATTTAACATATTTTTGTTAACAGCATAATGGATGTGTTCATGATGAACGTACAATGTTAAAATGAATAAACATAAAGAATAAAGAAAAAAAACACTAAAAAAAGAGTGTGTCCAAATGTTTGACTGGTCATATATTGTACAAACATACATACAAAAAATGTATTGACTGGTTTAGATTTTTCAAAGACTTCCTCTACAGTTTACACAGAATAATGTGGAAAACATAAGAATAAAGTGCCTGTCAGGTCCATAAGTATTTAGACATTTTCTTAATCTTGCTTCTTTTTACCACTAAAATGTATTTACTATACAATTATGTGTGCTGAAGAACATGTGAATGAATTGTAAACTAATCTAAGGGGTTTGACAAAATAAATGCATTATAGCAATTTTTATAATAATTTCTTCATTTTTAGGTTTAAAACTAGGCAAATTAATATAGTTATAAATATAATGGATATTAAGTGTTTAGAACTTGGGTGCAGATCCTTTGCTGTTAATGCAGTTAATGACTAACTGGAACCCATGGAAATCATTCTTTGCTTTCACCCTTGAGATGCTTTACTGCAGCATGCATTATTAGATATCCTGTCTAATAAAATAAAGGACATTAGACAGTGTGATCAGGTTGCAAGTAAGGACTCCAGCAAGACTAGCTATAAGAACATAGCATTTACAACTATATAAGAACAAACACATTTACAACTGATTGAAAAATGCTGTTTGACAAATGTTCCACTGATTTACCTTTCTAGAGCTTCACTGTTTTGCTAAAATTCTCAACACATTTTTAAAGAAATGTCCCACTAAGACCATAATCGAACCTACCTGTGAAAATGTGGTAGAAATAAACTTCAGCCTTTCTTTGGTTGGTAGTAACAGAGTGCATCTCTTAAACAGTAAACCTGTGAAAAAAATGGACATGATTACCCTTAAAAAAAAGAGTTGTTAAATGCAAAACTGATTTGGCAAAAAAAAAAAAAAAAAAAATTCTTAAATCATACCAAGGGATCTAAAATGATCAAATACTGTGTTTAAGTGTTCTGCTTTGGGTGAGGTGCAGTGGCTCTTCTTCAAAATCTTCTGGTTCCTCCAGGTCAAAGTAGACACATGGCTCAGTACACAATTACTGATACTTTTCGATACCATGCTGAAAACACTCAGTTCAAGAGCTAAAAAATGAACAAATATATTAAAAGCTTTCAAATTAATTATATATGATTTATATATATATATATATATATATATATATATATATATATATATATATATATATATATATATATACAGTATTTTTTTTATGTTATATCATTATTTTAATTTCTATTGTGGTGAGTAAACATAACATCCAGTTTTGTATTTCACTCTTTAGCCTCATTGTTTGTTGCAGGGTCGCAGCACATGATCTGTATCTGATGCAATACAGATTAAGAGAACTCACTACACACTTTGTATGCTGCATAAAATACGATACATGGAATCCAACATTTGCATGCAAGGTACATAAAATTCTAAATAGCATTAAAAATGCTATAAAAAACATGATAACAAACTAGAAATCAAATAATAACATGCATTTAAAAATTGACATACCCTTCTATTAAATAAAAAACAAAACTATCACCGTTCCCTACAGACACAATTACAGCAACACCACACAGCAAAATCTAATATTCACAAAACACACTTTACTAAATTACACACATATACATATTCCCAGAAAGCTGCTTTGAGACAATGTCTGTTGTGAAAAGCGCTATAGAAATAAACTGGACTTGACTGGACATGACATGCTTTAAAGAGGACTAGGGTAAAATATCTGACTTGACTTAAGGCCTATAGATGACATTCATTATTCGTTGTATCTAAAAGGACCAAGAACTTTTAATATCGTGCCTCTAGAAGGCACCATAACATGCAATAATATACTAACACGGTTCATTCATAATATTTAAACTACCTGTTGTCTACATTCCCTTGAGCTGCCCACTGTTCTAACCCGTCAAGGCCTTTAGTACCAGATGCTTTAAATCATGTTAATGGTCAGTTAGAGCCTCCATGAAATGGACATGTTTGTCCAATTAAGACAAATAATGTCCAAAGTCTGCGTAATAACAGACTGTAAAGGTGCAAATGCATGTTAGATTTTATTAAACATTTTGCATGCAGTAGCTCAAACATCACTCATTATAGGGGAAAGTTTCTTTATATTGAGTTTTCGTTATATTTTACACTTTTATAATTTTATAAAATGTCTAGAAAGAAATAAATGAGTGATATTTTCAAAATGATACAGAACTGTTTAATCTGTGAGAGAATAAATCTTGGAGCTTTTACAGTGGAGCTAAAAAGACAACTTTCAGAAGATTCATACAAACAGAAACTCCTTATAGTTCGACTGTGTATGTATTTTAAACACAGTTCTTGAGGAGTATAGTTTGTGTACTCACCTGTCAGATGGTCCAAGATTAAACCAAACACCTCAGCTGGCAGTTTCTCGAACAGTCCCTGACTGGACATCCTTTGGTGATGGATGTTCCTGTGTAGAACTGCACACTGACACCGTCTAGAGCTTCTGCGGTGTGATACATAAGTGGAGGTAAATTTCTTCATAATCCAACCTGATTGTAATGAACAAGAATAAAAAGTATCACTTGGTCGAATTTGTAGCCTTTAGCTAACCAACATACTGAACATTCGTCCTCGAGACATGCTAGCTAGCTAGTTACAGTAGATATGAAAGATGCTGCTCACTGTTGTCGCACCAAAGTCTCTCGCTATAGATTTTGAATGAATAAATAAACTAACAACAGGACAATGTAATAATGTAATAAAAAAAAGCCTACTTGTCTGTTGTATTGCTGTGTGTTAACTTTAGCGTTTTAGCAACAAAAGATATTTAAAATCTCTGAAAGTGAAGTAAAGCCGCCGAGTTACTGATTAATGCAGTACTGCTGCTCACGCGCGCGCGCGCAAACGCGCCTCGCGCTCGCTTTCTCGCGCTATTACAGGAGTAATAGAAGAGTCACTACTGAAGCGCTTCAATAGAGACTCCGAATAACCACAAACTTCATGTTTATTTTCCTACTGCTTACTACTACAAAATACTACTTGTATTTTTGTTTGTACTAACTCTATAGCCCGGTTCCTTTCAAACCCTGGGACCGTTTAAATGGACATCACACTTTTTTAAAGAATACAATTGAATGCTTTAGTAATATGAAAAGTGGCCGGTCAATGATTGATTCTGATCACCCACACACAATGACCCCTAATTTATATGGGAGCATCAGCTTAAACAGGCATGATTCACTAACAGAGACGCAGGGTTCATACGAAACAAGCTGTGATCCAATGTGTGTTTGGACACCTTTCTATCAAAGTCAGCATTACTCTTTTCAGCAATTAATGTTAAAGAAGCTCTATTGTGGGATCAAATTAAATGGGCTAGCCTTCGCTTCCAATGCCTCCTGCCTGCCAGTTCAATGGTTGTCCTTTCTTGGACCACTTTGTACTAACCCACCCAGGGCCAGTTCTAGCTAATTATATTAGAGTGGGATGGTGCAAATAATAGGTGGGCCATCAGTGTTAGTGGCCCCAACACTTAATCCAGTTCCTAGTCCAACAAAAATCTAATTCAAACTAAAACTCAACAATGATAATAAAACCAATTTCTAAAACTGTATTGTATTAACTGTAGTTTAACTTTAAATCTATAAATCATGTTTTTATTGGATCAGATTAGTTCTCAAATAAAATTAAAAATCTAAATCAACTTTAGTACAAAAACAATTTTTCCCTCCAATTTTATAGATCTTATATTATAGAACCATTATTAAAAAAAAAAGAATTATTTTTATAAATTAACTAAAGACAGTATCAGAGCACTATGTAACCACTTTGCTTTTTTGCCACATTTTTATTAAAAAAAATATTTTTTCCCTCATGTTATTACTTTATAAAGCAATAGCAAAGTAACTATTATTTTGCATTCATGTGCATTTTTTACATTGCAATTATCTAGGCATGTGGGAAACAAGGTAAATAGAGCAAAGATACCTAGACATTTCAAATAGCCTTATAATTACACAACGAGATAAACCAAGTACGCTTGAGCTTGAGGTCATGAACTGATGGCCGTATGTTCTACTTCAGGATTTTCTGCTGAAGTGCAGAAATCATCGTTTTTATCAATTATGCAAGTCGTCCAGGTCCTGAACCTGCTCCAGACCATCACACTACCACCACCATGTTTGACTGTTAGTCTGATGTTCTTTTAATGAAATGCTGTGTTAGTTGTACACCAAAAGTAACTGGATGCACAACTTTTTGTGGTACCTTTACAACAGTGTCTGCACATTTTTCACTTGCATAGCCTTATTCACTATTTACTTGTACTTTTCAACAATGTCTACACATCTCTGCACTGCTATAGCCTTTATATTTATTTACTGTACATATGTTTACATGTACAGGTGCATCTCAATAAATTAAAATACAATGAAAAAGTTTATTTCAGTAATTCAATACAAAAAGTGAAACTTTTATATTATATACATTCATCACACACAGACAGATATAAGTTAATTTCTTTTTATTTTGATGATTTTGGAGGTCCGAGGGGGGAAGAGGGGAAGGAACAGTGGTCCCTGGAACCTCAGGAGCATGTTTAACTTAAGAGCATTTTTAACTCAACCGAGAGTTAAATTAACATACAGAACTAAGGTTACTTTAAGAAGCCCACTAACAAAGCATTAAGCAACCACACCAATCAGAAACTTATAGACCGCACTATATCTGCTCTACCATTTTTTACCTTACTGTTTTTTTTAAATCCTGTAATGAAAGAAACCTGCAAATGATCTGGACATTGTTATCAAAATGGCAGTATCGAGTTTACTGCTTTATGTTATTTGGCCTCCAAAATGCAAAATGAGCAGGTTAGGGTCTGTGTTCTTGCCTGCGTTTGCCAACACTGAGCCAACAGTCGGCTGGGGTGCTGAAGTAGCACTGTTATTCAGCTCTCAGAATAGACTAAAGAGTGTTTGGAGGCTTTAATAAAGGGGCTGCAGGACCAACATTCACATGAGTAAAGAATATTTAAAAAACAAGGGTAAACATATTTAGAGAAAAAACTTTTTTTTAAAGTAGTTTTGTCATTACAAAGACTTATTAAGAGTTCAAGTCTTATTTTAGGATGCACCCCATGGTGAAACTTATGTTTAGTGACTCTTGTTAAAGCGATAAATTGTATAATTAATAGACTTAAATCATTTTGTAAAAAATATTGTCTTAGCTTACCTAACCAGAGGGTATTCTCTGATCTGTTCCCTGCTGAGATTTTTTTTTTATTTTAGAGTGATTAGATATTTTTTTTTTATTTATGATTTTTTTATTTATAAATTTTTATTTACATTTAACCCAGCCCAGATAAATGGGGAGGGTTGCTTTTGAAGGGCATCCAGCGTAAAAACATATGCCAAATCAAATATGCGGATCACAAATCAGAAATTCATACCAGATCGGTCGAGGCCCAGGTTACCAACGACCGCCACAGGTATAGTTAGCCAACAGGGAACCGGTGGAAAATTGGTTTACTTTTGGCCAAAGGAGGAGAAGGAGAGGAGGAAGACGTCTACAGAGACAGCAGGAAAAGGAGAAGTGTAGGAGCGTGGAGGTTAGGGTTGGCGAAAGCCAAGGAAAAGGCATATGAGGAGCTGTATAAGAAGTTGGACACTAAGAAAGGAGAAAAGGATTTGTACCGATTGGCCAGGCAGAGAGACCGAGCTGGGAAGGATGTGCTGCAAGTTAGAGCAATAAAGGATGGAGATGGAAATGTGTTGACTAGTGAGGAGAGTGTGTTAAGAAGATGGAGGGAGTATTTTGTGCATCTGATAAACAAGGAAAATGACAGAGAGAAGGTAGTGGAATTTTAAACTAGGTTGTTCAACAAGATTTTGGAAGGTGAAAGGATGCCTGAGGAATGGAGAAGGAGTGTGCTGGTACCAGTCTTTAACAATAAGGGAGATGTGCAGACCTGCAGTAACTACAGGGGCATAAAGTTGATCAGTCACACCATGAAATTATGGGAAAGAGTAGTGGAGGCAAGGCTGAGAGAAGAGGTGACCATCTGTGAGCAACAGTATGGTTTTATGCCGAGGAAGAGCACCACAGATGCCTTATTTGCTTTGAGAATTCAGATGGAGAAGTATAGAGAAGGTCAGAAAGAGTTGCATTGTGTGTTTGTGGATTTAGAGAAAGCGTACGACAGAGTTCTGAGAAAGGAGTTGTGGTATTGTATGAGGAAGTCTGGTGTGTCAGAGAAGTATGTGAGGGTGGTGCAGGACATGTATGAGGACAGTGTGATAGCAGTAAAGTGTGCAGTAGGAACTACAGACTGGTTTAAGGTGGAGGTTGGATTGCATCAAGGATCGGTTTTAAACCCTTTCCTGTTTGCAGTGGTGATGTTTAGGTTGACGGACGAGGTCAGACAGGAGTCTCTGTGGACCATGATGTTTGCAGATGATATTGTTATTTGTGGTGAGAGTAGGGAGCAGGTTGAGAAGAGCTTGGAGAGGTGGAGGAACGTGCTGGAGAGAAGGGGAATGAAAGTCATTAGGAGTAAGACAGAGTACATGTGTGAATGAGAGGGAGGGCTGTGGGAGCTGCGGTTGCAGGGAGAAGAGGTGGAGTAGGTGGAGGAGTTCAGGTACCTGGGGTCAACAGTGCAAAGTAATGGAGAGTGTTTTAGAGAAGTGAAGAAGAGAGAGCAGACAGGGTGGAGTGGGTGGAGAAGAGTGGCAGGAGTGATTTGTGATAGAAGAGTATCTGCAAAAGTGAAAGGGAAAGTTTATAGGACTGTGGTGAGACCTGTGATGTTGTATGGTTTAGAGACAGTGGCATTGAGTAAAAGACAGGAGGTGGAGCTGGAGGTAGCAGAGCTAAAGCTGTTAAGGTTTTCATTTGGAGTGACGACAATAGACAGGATTAGAAATGAGTTGATTAGAGGGACCGCGCATGTAGGACGTTTTGATGACAAGGTAAGGGAGGCGAGATTGAGATGGTTTGGACATGTGCAGAGGAGGGACATGGGGTATATCGGTAGGAGAATGCTGAGGATGGAGACACCAGGAAAGAGTTAAAGAGGAAGGCCAAAGAGGAGGTTTATGGATGTGTTGAGGGAAGACATACAGGTAGTTGGGGTGAAAGAGGCAGATGTACAGGACAGGGGGGTTTGGAGACAGATGATCCTCTGTGGGGACCCCTAATGGGAGAAGCCGAAAGAAGAAGAAGAATATTTTTACAGTGGAACCCGGTTATGTCGATGTCCTAGGGGGTCGCCAAAAAGCATCGAGGTAACCGATCATCGAGATAAACAAAAATCAAAATGGCGGCAATATATTAATGTGCTTGAAATTTCTTTATGTACATGATAGACGGATGTTCTGTAACCACTAGTTCAACGGTAAAAGACCTGGGTGTTATTTTAGACAGCGACTTGTCTTTTAAAAATCATATCAACCAAGTTACAAAAACAGCCCTCTTTCACCTTAGAAATATTTCTAAGCTAAGAAATATGTTGTCCATATCCGATGTAGAGAAGCTCGTCCATGCGTTCATGACCTCCAGAATAGACTTCTGTAATGCATTACTAGGTGGATGTCCTGCATCATTAATAAACAAGCTTCAGTTAGTCCAGAATGCAGCAGCCAGAGTTCTTACAAGGGCAAGAAAATATGATCACATAACCCCGATCTTATCGTCCCTACATTGGCTTCCTGTTAAGTTTCGAATAGACTACAAACTATTACTTCTCACTTATAAAGCACTAAATGGTTTGGCTCCCATGTATCTATCCAGTCTTTTAACACGCTACAATCCGCCACGCTCCCTAAGATCTCAAAACTCTGGGCTTCTAGTAGTTCGTAGAATAGCAAAGTCCACTAAAGGTGGTAGAGCATTTTCACATTTAGCTCCTAAACTCTGGAATAGTCTTCCTGACAGTGTTCGGGGCTCAGACACACTCACCCAGTTTAAGTGTAGATTAAAAACATATCTTTTTAGCAAAGCCTACACATAACACACATCACATATCATAACCTTGTGCTCCAGAACATCTGATCACATGCACATTATCAACTTGTGCTGTTAATATCATGAACAGCAGCTACGCTAATTCCTCTCCACTGCTTCTCTTTCTCTCCCCATCCCGAGACACCCTGAGGTTTGGCCAGCTTCAGTCACGTTTTTTTCACAACGTCAGGTTTTTTTCACAACAGCGTTGCCGCGATTTGTTTGATGAAGGCATGCTATAAAAATACATACAGTACATGTTTATCTGTCAGGAATCCACCTGCCACGCCCCCTTCGGCCCCCTTCAGCCCCCTTCAGCTTGTCAGATGCTTTCTCGGCCGCATTCTCTGTAGCTCCCGGCTTCAATCGCACACATATGGTGCTCGTTTAGCATCATCACCAGCTCCTATTTAAACTTCCACACTCTTGCCGTTATTGTTGGTATATGTTGGTTCACGGCGGTCGCTGTTATCGCACATGCGTTTCCCGGTACGTGCCTTCCCACCGGCACTCTCTCAACGGCTGCACTTTTCTTCCCAAAGCCGCGCCACGCCCCATACTAACACTACGAACACTAGCACTAACTAACAGCAGAGATTCACCAGTATACAATACAACACCTGTAGCAGCTGTAAGCCTTGATTTTTCCGCCACTTCCGCGAGTTCTTCTGCGGCTGCACCGAGATAACCGACGTTAAATGGCAAATTTTCCCCCCCTTGTGCTCGACATAACCGATAACTCATTATAGTGTGTGTGTGTGTGTGTGTGTGTGTGTGTGTGTGTGTGTGTGTGTGTGTGTGTGTGTGTGTGTGTGTGCTCGGTGAATATTATGCCTGCAGGAGCTTTCAAGTGCTGCTCAAGATGGTCCCCACTGTGGCAGATATCTCTGTGTACTCCTCCTGCAGTCATTGAAAGTAAAATGCAGGCTCTTTTGTCCGCTAAAGTTCTCCACTGTTTTTCTCCTGGCTGTTTATATCCTACACATGCATGGATGCCGCAGCATTTGGGGTTCCGTATGTCTCCTTAAGGCTCTTTTTCCATTAGATATTAACAGATATAACTGTCAGTCACCTGAAATGAAACCAGTTACAGTTTTTCTAAGTTGCTTTGGAGCGTTTCTTAGATCAAAAATGAAATTTTCATGATTACTTGTTTAACCTCCACATCATTTAATCACTTGTGCTCATCATAAGAACATTTGTTGTTGCTTTAATAACTTTTTTAATGCTTTTGTACATCCATTTAATCGAATGTGTACAAGTGTCTGCTGTTTCCTACATTATCAGTTGTTTATGTTCATGTTGATCAAAATATATTATACTGGATTCACCTGAATAGTTTTAACCCCATATATATTTAAAGAAATTAAGCAGAATTCAGGAAAAACTCTATGAGACATTATGGAGAATATGAAGAAAAAATCTTTCACAAAGTTTGGGCTCAAACTCTGAGATAAACACTGATTCTGTAAAAACATCAAACACTAAGAACTTGTGTTAATGTACTTCCACATCAAGAGAGGTACTGAAGTGGTCCTGTTTGATCAGCACATTCACATATGGGAGGTGTAGTCTCTGCAGAACAATGCAGGTGCTCTATGGGGAACTTGCTATTGCCAGCAGCCACTGGTTCTGAATGCAGATTTGTCTTGTACTTGATCATAGTGGGTTTGGCTTGTTCAAGGTGAAATTGAGAAAAGAGCAACAATGCAAATACTTAGATATAACAAACATACAGGTCAAGCAAACCCTCACCTTATAAAGAAGCATACAGTCTCACAAAAACCTCACAAATAAAACTATTTATATATTTTTTATTAAATTAAATTAAAACAAATAGAACAAAAAAAATAACCAATCCTCAAACATTCTAATTTATTAAAGACATGTCTCTGCCATGCCCTTTTATTAGTTTTTGGCTTCTCAAGGAGGGTGAGAAGCTACAGCTGCACGATATCTACCATGCCATTAAATACTCTCTTTGGTTTCTCAAAGAGGGTCAGGAGCTGCTGCTACCATTCAAACATACCTATGTATACTAAACAAAATTATAAATGCAAAACGTTTGTTTTTGCCCCATTTTTCATGAGCTGGACTCAAAGATGTAAATTTGTGTTAGTGAGCACTTGCTGAGAGAATCATCCACCTCACAGGTGTGGCAGATCAAGATGCTGATTAGACAGCATGATTATTGCCAGGTGTGCCTCAGCTGGCCACAATAAAAGGCCACTCTAAAATGTGCAGTTTTATCACACAGCACAATGCCACAGTTGTCAAAAGTTTTGAGGGAATTTGAAATTAGCATGCTGACTGCAGGAACTGCAGGATATTTTTGTTCAGTATACTTTTGCAGCCTTGCCCTACATCTATGTGTTCCTGTGCTATCCAACAACACAGGTTTGATTATAGCATGAATATTGCAACAATTTGTAGCACCGGTGAAATGCATTATTGGATGTGCAAAACATAATTGTAGCTCTGATTAAAGGGTAAACCCAAAGTAGCTGTAAACAGTTGACATTTGATGAAAATGAAAAAAAAAAAAACTTTAGCTCTGGACTCGCACAGCACAGTGCACTTTATATACCACACCAAACCCCACACAGACGCTTTAAGGATAAGTACATAAACCACCCTAATTGTTTACTGATTTACTGTTTACTGCCATAGCATATTTTGTATATACACCTTTTTTCTCATATATATCTTTATATATTCTTATATTTGATACACTTTTATACTTTATTTATCTGCCTTCTTTTTCTTTGTTTTATTTTTCTCCCCATCCTATTCCCTCATGCCGGAGTCATCGTAAAAAGCATTTCACTCCATGTCGTATCCTGTATGTATGTGTATGTGACAAATAAAATTTGATTTGATTTGATTTGATTTGATTAAAAAGACAGGGTGGAAACAGGACACATATACAAGCAAAAGCACATGGATAATGTAAAACTGCATTATATAAAAATCTACTAAAAAAGTACAAATTCTGGTATAGTTGGCGGCTTTAATTTACAAGCAAAAACACATTTCTAGATATTGGTTGGTCCCTCCTCACCTACACCCGGTTGCTGAACCAGGCATTGTGGAATTGAGATTTGATTACAGCCTGAATTTGGCAACAAGATTTGGCACCAGTGACACTTTATTGAGTGGAAAAGACATAATTGAAACAAACTGATATATATCCACACATTAAACAAAGGATTAAACCCCAAACAGCTGTGTTAAGTTTTCATTTCTCTCCGCCATGTCTATGTGCAATATGTCGTTGTCATCCATTAAAGATTACTACAAATATAACTGATGAGAACATAACTCAACACCCCCACTTGTTCTCATCATCTTAAGCCATGTATAATGACATCACAAATATTTAGTTCCCAAACAGAAAACATTTGAACTTTAGAATTTTTTGATACAGATTTTGTTAAAACGTCTGCCACCATGTCTTCTGTTAAGCAGTACACAATATGTATTTTTCTTTCACTGACTGCATCACGGATAAAATGATATTACACATCAATGTGCTTAGATCTAGATCTATTCACTGGATTTCTACTCAGTGCAATGGCCCCCTGATTATCACCATACAACGTGGTGCAATGTATTCAGCTTCGCAGGTCGACAGTGCCACTGTTGGCTGTTTCTTAGACTTCCATGAAATAACAGGGCCTTGTTCTGTCAGGCTGAAACAGTATCCTGAAGTGCTATGCCTATCTTCTTCAGAAGATGCCCAGTCAGAATTACTGAATGCTATTAGACTTAAAGTCTTGTCTGTTTTCTTGAAACAAAGCTCGTAGTCAGCTGTACCTTTTAGGTATCTCAGGACATGTTTAGCAGCTACTAAGACATGTCTTTTAGGTCTGGTCTGGTACAGGTCATTGCATAGATCAAACTTCCAACAAGTTCACGGTATTCCTTGAGGTTCTCAATTTCATTGTTGTTTTCCCCTCATTCTTATCACATTCCACTTTTAATTCACTTGGGGTAGCTCTTGGTTTACAGTTTGACATTCCAAACCTTTCAAGTATTTTGAGAATGTACATTTTCTGATTGATTTTAATTTCTCCCTCTTTTTGCTCAAACTGAATCCCCAAAAAATAAGATATTTTCCCCAGATCCTTCATGTTAAATTTGGACTTTTTAAAACTGTTGAGCTGATCTTCACTGTTTGCTGTAATTATCAAATCATCTACCCAGATGATCACTATGATTGTCTCATTTTCAATCTGCTTTCTATACACACAGTGATCAGACTGATTTCTTTCAAAGTTGTTTTGTTCAAGATGATCATTTAAAAGTTTGTACCAGTTCCTTCCAGACTGTTTTAGACCATACAGAGATTTTTTCAACTTGTATACTAACTTGTCTCCACACACTGCCCTGTAACAATAATCGACACTCACATTGGTTACATCGTCTTTAAAGTCTGTCAGGTAATCTTGTAAATACTTTGGGGCTCTCTTTTCTCTTTTTGAGTGATAATGTTTTTGACTAGCAGTGTCTGTTGGACCTGTATTGTTTTTGTTGTTTTCTGTGTCTACTTTTTCCATAGTTCCATCATGTTCTGACACCTCTGTGTTGTCTGTATCTATACTCTCCATTTTCTCATCTAGGACCGGGTTCTCTGTGCTTTCCTCACTTTGTGGGGCATCGCCGCTGTTCTCACTATCCTGTGTCCTGTCTCTGTAGCTTTGGATTTCTAAGTAATCTTCATCGGTTTGTGTCTGTTGTTCAACACTGCTCTTCCTAATGAATTTCACCAATCTATGTTTTGACACATTTCCTTTCTGTAGATTGTATATCAGATTTTTACTATACCACACAAATATTCCCTTCTCACATCTAGGGTCCAATTTCTTTTGATTGTGTTTGTACGCATAGCATTCTGTTCCGAAAACCCACATTATAGAAAGGTCTGGCTTTCTTCCTGTCAACATGAAAAGTGGAGTATTCTTAATTCTGTCGATATAGCATCTGTTTCGGATATGAGTAGCAGTTTGGACAGCATAAGGCCACAGACACCTTCCCATTTCAAAGATGGTTCACCATTGTCTCTCAGCTGTACCATTTTGATGAAGAGAGTACGGGGATGATGTATCATGTCTTATACCCTTTTCTCGTAAAATTGACATTTTTGTGACACAAGTCACATGCATTGCCTGTGAATTCTGTATTATTGTCTGATCTTATGCATTTGACTCTACCGTATGGTGCACAGTCTGCAAGGAACTTCTCTGTTGCTAGAGTAGTGTCACTCTTGTTCTTAAGGAAGTAAACAGATATTACCCCTGAAAAATCATCTGTAAATGAAATTGCATACTTATATCCATCTTGAGAAATTAGTTCAATGGGACCTGCTAAGTCAGTGTGTACTAACTCTAGGGCCTCGCCAGCTTTTGTGTCAGTTTTCCTATTTCTGCTGTTGATAAACTTTCCCTCAGGCCAAACGTTACAATCTAGTTTGGTATTACCTGTGATTTTCATACCCTCTACCACTTCAGGTAATTTCAACACATCACTAACATTACAATTTCCCATGATCTCATGCCATGTTTTAACATCACAAGTTAGATTCACTTTGTCCCTGGACATCATATCAGTAACTGATGTATCAACACAGTGTTTGTTGTCATTTACTGTTTTCAGATAGTACAGTCTCTCATGCTCTTCTATGCGGAACACAGTTCCATCCTTGCTTATCAGTTCATTCTGTCCCTTCTGGAAGATCACCTTGGCACCATCTGTTGTAGCAGCTTGAACGGAGATGATGCTCTGTGGATATGATGGTATGAACAAGGCCTTCTTTAGAGTGATCCTGACGCTTTTCCCTTCCACATCCAGCAGTAACACCTCTGTGTCGCCCCGCTTTAATGCCACATTGTTCATCCTCGTTCCATCCGCCAGCTCCATGTAGTGTGACTTTGGGTCAAAACTCTCATCAAATTTCGTGAAATTGTTCTTCTCTGTTAAGATGTGGAATGTTGCTCCACAGTCTACCATTAGTCAATTTTCCTTAATATTATCTGGAAGGAAAGTTTGAAAACAAATGTTTGTTCTTTCTCATGCTCCTCTTGTTTTTCTGCAATCTGTTTCGCTTCGTCTTTTCTCCGGCGACATGTCTCATTACTGTGAGTTGAGCTTCTATGGCAGCTGCACCACTTAGGTACGCCTTTTTGGCGGCAATCACGTGCAACATGACCGTGGTTTCCACATGCATAGCAGTTTACGGATGCTACGTTCACTTTCATCACATTGTCAGTTTTGGGTTTATCATCACATTTTTTCTGTCTCTTCATAGCTTCTTATTTTGCTTTTGAACTGGGTGAAAGTCAATTCTTCACTACTCTGTGTAGTATGGAGAGCGAAAGGTTTGTAGGAATCTGGCAGGCCTTTTAGGATCATAGCTATTATTAGTCCGTCACTTATTAATTCTTTTGCGTTTCTTAGAGAATCACCGCTTTCTCAGCTCGGATAATGTAGTCTGTTATCATTTTATCAGGTTCCTTCTTTAACGAAGTTAGTTCAGTGTATAGGGCGATAATTCTCGGCTTACCCTGACTGGCGTAGTGACTTCTAAGTATTTCCAGAGCTTTCCTGCCGTCATCAGTCGCCTCTCGCATCACCAGTGTCAAGCTTTTATCCTAGAGAAACTGGATTAGTTCAGCATAGCACTTCTCATTCTTTTCCTCTTCTATATCCCCTGTACATAGTATTGCTTCTTTTAAACCTATTAATCTCAGATGACCAAGAAATTTTACTTTCCATAGTTCGTAGTTATTTTCGTCTTCTTCAAAGACTAGCCTCTGCCATCTTCCTCCTGTAACGTTAGCATTGGCGCGCCTGGGCCCATAACCTGTTAATGTTTCATTTCTCTGAAACAATGAACTCTTGCACATATTTGGGCATACAACAGTCTCATAATCTAACATAAAAGAAAAATAATGATAATAATAGTAAGCAACATAATTTAACATAACTGATGAGAACATAAATCAACAAGCTGTAATCCGTTTTATTAAAACTAACCCTGTCAAACTTTGTTACAAATTATTAAAAAGACAGGGTGGGGACAGGGCACAAATAAAAAAAAAGCACATGGCTAATGCGGAAGTGCATTGAATTCATGTTTTTTTTTCATGTTTTTTTTTTCATTTTACCCAGTTGAAAGGCTTCTAACCATGATTTTAATTACTTTAGTGAATCTACTTCCATTCTATTCTTATACACCCATTCTGGTGTAGCTGGCAGCTATAATTTGCAAGCAGAGACAGGTTTCATAGGGTTCATTGTGTTTTTTTTTTTCATAGTTTATATGGAATCAGCTGGTTAAGCTGGAGCAATTTCCACATCCTTGTTTTGGTAGCCCATTGCTGAATACCCATGAGCAGTTAGCTTATTACACAGCAAGAACTCAGAAAATCTGCACTGCACTAGAAAATCCCACAAAACAAACTGAAGCCACTCAAACATGCTTAACATGCCTTTCATGCTGCTACTGACATACTAGGATGTTTTTAGATGCTTAGCTCTAAGCTGCTATACTTATTCAGGGTGTATGCCATTCCCTTATGTTAAACACGTCTTTTTTTTTTGCCTCTTCTGTTGTCTATCCTGGGCTACATTACTTGAACTAATAAAAGTAATTATTTGAACCTGTTCTAAAATTAATAAATTCTTCCATCAGCACTGGTTATGTACCTAAATCCTTCAAACTGGCAGTTATCAATCCCCTAAATAACCTTGATCCTTGTCAGCTGTCCAACTATATCAAACCTCCCCTTTATCTTCAAGATTTTAGAAAAGGTTGTAGCACAGAGGTTATGCTCACATCTACTTAGGAATAACATTTTTGAAATGTATCAGGATTTAGGCCTCATTATAGCACAGAGCTAGTTACGGTGGTAAATTACCTGTTATTGGTCTCTGATCAGGGTTTTGTCTCTTTACTTGTGATGCTTGATCTTAGTGCAGCTTTTAACGTCATTGGAATGAAGGGAACAGCTCTCTCCTGGTTTAGGTCTTATTTGACTCAGGTAAAGTTTGGTGTTCTGCAATGATCTGTCTTAGGCCCTCTGCTTTTCCCTTTATATATGCTGCCTCTGGGTGAAATTATACATAAACATAGCATTAGCTTCCATTGCTATTCCAATGATACACAGTTGTATATTTCAGCAAAGCCAGTTGAGAGAGATCAGTTTACAATGTTGAGGAGTGTGTAAAGGACATTAGACAGTGGATGCTTCCTTTTGCTTAACTCGGATAATACAGATAATACATAGTACTTTTACTAGGACTACAGATAGAAGTAAACTTTCCGATTATGTACCATCTCTGGATGGTCTTTCTGTTACAGTGTACAAAGACCTTAGTGTGATCATTGACTCTAGTTTTTCCTTTGAGACTTATGTGAATAACATTACCAGGATCACCTTCTTTCACCTTAGAAATATTGCTAAAATTTGAAAGAGGAAGTGGTTGCAGGATGCAGAAAAAATAGTTTTTGCTTTTGTTACATCTAGATTAGATTACTGTAACACTTTACTGTCTGGATGTTCTAGTATGTGCATAAATAAGGTTCATTTATTCCAGACTACAGCAGTAAGGGGCCTCACCAGAACCAAGAAATGCTCAGTTGTAAGTCGCTCTGGATAAGGGCGTCTGCCCAATGCCATTAAATGTTTAAAAGCATGATTAATCTTTAGTAGCTGGTATTTGGACACTGTTTATTTTAAAGGTAGAACCCAGAACTTAAGTATAAAATCATAATTAAAAAAAAAACAGGCATTGAGAATAATAAAAAAAGACGTTTAGCACAACGAAAAGTTTAAAATGCAAAGGCAGGGGCACTTTAGTTCCCCTGTTTTTGTTATCAATAGTGTAGGAGCACATTTCTAGGAGCAAAAGCAGACAAAGCAATTTTTCTCTGATGAAGCTCCTCACCCTGCTTGAGAATCCGTTTAAGACCATGAAAGGAAATGGCAAATACAGCTGCTAAGCCATGTTGGAGTGCTTTCTAATGCTTGCTGTTGTCATTGTTGTTGTCACAATTACAAACCTTTCTGCTGAATAAAACAAAAAGACAGCAATATGGATTGATAACACTTGAACAATCTTAATTCTTTATTACTGTATTATCTGTGTAAAGCTTCTTTGAGACAATGTCCTTTGTTAAAAGTGCTATACAAATAAAAATGAATTGAATTGAAAATACCCTCACATTAGCCATGTGCTTTTGTTTTGATTCATGTTTTGTCTTCATCCTGTTTTTGTCATTTTCTTCATTTGTCAATCAATTACATCTCTTCTTGTTGTCCTTCCATAGACACCCTGCTTGTTAACTCATGAACATAGATGTTAGCACACAGTCCTGAGGAGCCTCAGTGCTCAGTGTATTGGTGCTGGAGATGCTGTTCCCAATCTGGACTGACTGAGGTCTCCCAGTCAGGAAGTCCAGGATCCAGTTGCGGAGGGAGGTTAGTTATGTTGGTTCATTTACCAAGCTGCGCAATAAGCTTTGGTTTGGTTGGTGTAAGTGTTCAGCATGTGTTCTCAACCATTCCATGATTAGTCAAAATCAATATAGATCTAATAATAAAGCTGTACTCAGAAAATGTACATAAAGACAATTTAAAATTGAAAGAGGAGAAGAAAAGTAAATAGAACCAAACAACTTAGAAAAAACCTCAGACATTCTCATGCATTCCTATTTGCCAACCATTTTTATTGCCATTTGGCTTCTCATGAAAGGGCGAGGAACTGCTGCTGCCATCAGAGAAAAACAGCCATATGTTTTTCTGCTATCCACAAAAACAGGGGAGCTAAATTCTACCTGCTTTTGTATTTTAAAACTTCCATTATGTTAACAATTTTTCACTTTTAAACATTCAATATCCATAGGTGTAATTAACAACTACAGAGCACCTAAATTTTCTGCTAAATTAACAAACAGATTACCAACATATACCCATCCTGAGAACAAACGAATGGAAAGAACTAAGTAGATAACTTAGCTGGTAAAGTATGTCTGTTTATGATTATGTCTCTATTGTGGGCTACATGAATTGAGGTGCCCAAAAAACTGCACCAAGGGGTGAACATTTTTAAAAGAGCTGTAAAACTAAAGAAAAAAAAGAACAGAACAGAAACAAAACTACAACATATTCAATTCAATATATTTTATTTGTATCATGCTTTTGACACAGGACATTTTCTCAAAGGATATTTACACAGAAAAGGTGGCAAAAAAGAACGAACAAGGTTGCTCTTTATAAGTTTGGCAATAATGAGCAAGCTGGTGATAAAGAAAAACATAACATATAGATATCAAACACATGCTTTATATTGCTGATAATGAAGCTGACAGAAACAAGAGCAACATGAAAAGTCTATGATGAACTAATAACAGCAATCAAATAAATTACATAATTATACCTGACATTATACATGCTATGCCATTTTCTACTCTCCTGGTTTCTCAAGGAGGGTGTCTATCACAGGTTTCTACACAAGGCTAATACCCGTGAGAAACAGTGTGAGAAAATCAGTTACTAAACCACCAAACTAAAGCTCAGTTTCAAGAACTGTATTAATTCAAAAAAATAAAAATAATAATAATTAACAAACAGAATAAACATTATCTTAAGATACTAACTACCAAACCACAGCTGAAACCATAATAATCATGACCTAAACCATTGGACTACAGCATTTTATACTCTCCTGGTTTCTCAAGGAGGGTGAGGCACTGCTGCTGCCATTAGAGCCCATCTTACATCTATGTGCTCCTCCACTATCCAAAACCACGATGTTTTGGGAGGAAAGAACACATTCTTCACAATGCCAAACTGTTGCAGAACCCATTCAAACACAGAGGTGAACTTCAAGATGATTGCATTTTGCTTTCTTTATGTAGAGTTATTTGGTTTAATCAGAAAGTCTAAGACATAAGCTGGTTTTATGACAGATAAAAGCCTAAGGGAAAAAACTACACACTCACAGAAAGCATGACAAAACAAACACTAAAAACATGCATAAGTAGCTGTAACTGCCATGCCCTTTCATGGTCTCCTGGCTACTCAAGAAAGTTCAGGATCTCCCAAAGCACTAAAAGAAAAAACTACTGCTGTGGCAAATTCCCACAATAACAAAGTAGTTACAATCCCAAAAGTTAAGATTCCAAGAAAAGTTAAGTGGAAAATCATGGTTTACTGGCTTACTGGAGTTTGCAAATATAGACTGTATCATGTTGAAGCCCTATCCAACATTCTACCTAGAAAGAAGAGCGGTATAACAAAAAACATCTTACATTCTAAGCATTCACTTAGTTTTGATTAACCACAAGTGTGGCACATTGTCCATGGGTAAGAATAAACTCACACACAGCATTTGCTTTCATAGGGCAACAATCACTTCTTTAAAGCTCAGAACCATGTGATGGAGAAGATAATGATACAGCACAAGATACAGTATACTGGAGTGGTGATTGATTTAAACTGTTGATTTAAACAGTGGGGGAAACAGCTACAGAACCAGCAAACAAAGTTAATTTTAAAGTAAATTTTAATCTTGAAGATAAAGGGGAGGTTTGATATAGTTGCTGAAATCTACCTGCTTTTGCATTCTAAAACTTGTTTCTTTCCTCATTATTCTGAATATATGTGCCTTTTTGTACTTCATTCATGTTAATCAACATATACCCATCCTTAAAACAAAATAAAGGCAATAACCAAGTAGAAAGCCATAAAACTTAAGCAAAATTTAGAACACTGTCTAAGGTAACGTTGCTGCTCTTCTGTGTTAGATATTATTAATTTTACTCCATTTGCAGCCTCAATCATTGTGTTCCTGCTGAGACCCACAATCTCCTTCATGGAACAGAATTTAAGGTAGCTGCTATATGAAAATAATTTCACTGAATTCTAGATTACAAGTATACATGTATTTACAGCGGTTGTCTCTAACGTTGTCTCTTTTATCACCAAAATTAAGGCAATATGCTTTTATACAGATTGACGATTCCAAACAACAACAACAAAAAAACCCCCAGAAAAACAGAAAAACTTAAGCTCCACCACACTGCTAAACATTTAAACTCCATTGGAGCTATTAACAATTACAGATCACCTAAATAAAAAAAACAATGTTTTGTTGGTTTTATGGTAAATGAGCAACAGAATTAAGCTTAATTTAAGAAGCCCACTACAAAATTATAACAGTAACCACACAAATCACAAACTGATGGGATGATTAAACAACCCCCAAGACTGCATTACCAGCTGCACATATTACTATACGGTGCGACTTTATTTCTTTCTTATGTTTACAAAAGATCTGATTAAGATTTAAGGTATTGTTCGGTAATTTGAAGTCACCATAATGGAGATCACTGTTTGCTTTAGTGTTGCTCTCCAGAATTCAGGCAAACATGCTTTCATACAGTTTGACGATTCCAAACCTTAACGACACTGCTAAACATTCAATATCCATAGCATTTATGCCCAAAATACTGCACCAATAGGGTGAAAAAATGTAAAAGAGCAGAAAAACCAAAGCAAAATTCACATTGTTCAAGAACAATTCAATTTATAGAATAGGCCTTTAAGCATCCCTTTTAGCGTAGCTGTCTTAATTTCATACAGAAGTGCAGGACTGTATCTCTGAGATAAACAGTCTGGGAAAAACAGCTACTAAACCAGCAACTAAAGGTTACTCATGCTTTGAAAAGGTGGGAAGCTTAATGCCTTGGCAACTGAAAAAAATAAATAAATAAAAGATGTTATTGCCTTGTTCATGGTGTGTCTGTCTTATATCAAGCAAGCTTAAAACTTTTTATACATTTTATAAAACATATACAGTGCCCTCCACAATTATTGGCACCCCTGTTTAAGATGTGGTCGTGGACTTCTAAAAATTCTCCTTTTTTTTAAAACAACATAGAACCCAAATGCAAAAAAAAGAGAAAAATCCAACCTTTCATTTAAGTACATAACTTTGGTGGTAAAAAAAATCATCCATTTAAAAAAAAAAAAACAACTTGAAATCATGTGTCCCACAATTATTGGCACCCCTAACAATTCCTCTGAAAAATTTAATTGTTTTTTTTATATATTTTTCTGTAGTTGCTAAGGTTGGTCAGGGTATCTAGGGACTTTTAATTAGTAATTCATGATTTCCTGTTTCCCTGGGGTATAAATATGACGTGACACAGAGGCCTAATTCTCTTACCCATTTGTCAGCATGGCAAAGACAAGAGAACACACCATTCAAGTAAGGCAGATGTATGTCGACCTTCATAAGTCAGGCAATGGCTACAATAAATAGCCACTCGCCTTAACTTGCCGGTATCTACAGTCAGAGGAACCATTAAGAAGTTTAAAACAACTGGAACAGTGACAAACAAGGCTGGAAGAGGTCCCAAGTTTATCTTGCCACAACGCACAGTGAGGAGGATGGTAAGAGAAGTAAAAAAATTTCCCAAGCTCACCGTCACAGAATTGCATCAAAGAGTGGCATCTTGGGGTCACAGAGTCTCCAAAACAACCATCAGACGCTCTCTACATGCCAACAAGCTGTTTGGGAGGCATGCAAGGAAAAAGCCTTTTCTCACTAACACTCACAAACGTAAACGTCTGGAGTTTGCTAAGCGGTACTGGGACTTCAACTGGGATCGTGTGCTTTGGTCAGATGACCAAAAAACACTCTAAGTGGGTCTGGCGTAAAACAAAAGATGAGTATGCCGAAAAGAACCTCATGCCCACCGTGAAGTATGGTGGAGGATCTGTGATGCTGTGGGCCTGTTTCTCTTCCAAAGGCCCTGGGAACCTTGTTAGGGTGCATGGCATTATGAACGCTTTGAAGTACCAGGATATTTTAAATAAAAACCTGATGGCCTCTGCCAGAAAGCTGAAGATGGGTCGTCATTGGGTCTTTCAGCAGGATAATGATCCAAAACATGTGGCAAAATCTACACAAAAGTGGTTCAGCAGTCACAAACTCAAGGTCCTCCCATGGCCATCTCAGTCCCCAGACCTCAACCCAATCGAAAACCTGTGGGGCGAGCTAAAGAGAAGAGTGCATAAGAGAGGACCCAGGACACTGGATGATCTAGAAAGATTGTGCAAAGAAGAACGGTCAAAAATCCCTCTCTCTGTGTTCTCCAATCTTGTGAAATGTTATAGGAGGAGATTAAGTGCTGTCTTGTTGGCAAAAGGAGGTTGTACAAAGTATTAACATCAGGGGTGCCAATAATTGTGGCACACATGATTTCAAGTTTTTTTTTTTTTTCTAAATGTGTGATTTTTTTACCACCAAAGTAATGTACTTAAATAAAAGGTTGGATTTTTCTCTTTTTTGCATTTGGGTTCTATGTTGTTTTAAAAAAAAGGAGAATTTTTAGAAGTCCACGACCACATCTTAAACAGGGGTGCCAATAATTGTGGAGGGCACTGTATATATTTATAATAATAATAATTAAAAAAAAAAAAAAAAAAAAAAAAAAATATATATATATATATAAAATAAAAACTAATGTTATTTCTATTTGACAGATATTGTCTAATACATTTTACTTCATAACCTGCAGCAAACAAGGTAATATAAACAAGTTAAGTGCAAAGTTATGGTTTATTGGCTTACTGGCATTTGCACATATAGACTGTATCATGTTGAAGCCATATCCAATGTTCTACCTAGAAAGAAAAGCTATATAATAAAAACCATGTTACCTGAGCATTCATTTACTTTTGGTTACCCACAAGTGTAGCGCATGGTCCATGAGTAAGATTAAACTCACACACAGCATTTTCTTTGATGGGGCATTAATTCCCTCTTTAAGTTACCCAAAGTACTGGTTAATAATGTTAGTTTTAACTCTTGTGGTTTGTGTGCAGTAAATTTAACGTTATTCTGTCAAATTGCATAAGGACCAATATTTCTGCTCCAGTAACATGTTGAGAAATTTATTTATTAAAAACAGACAAAAAATCTTTCTTTGAGGTAGCCCAATGTCCATGCATCCCTTTTTTTAACTTTAATTTTCTTTCCTTAAATTCTACTCAATATATTTTGTTTGTTAAGACTTTGTTATGTGGTTTTTGGGTCTTTGGGTTTGCAGCTAATATAAGTAAAATATTGAAAATATTTCTTTACATTTGCTGAATTAATCTAACATATTTCCACAGCTTGCACTCTTCTTAATTGTGTAGATTTAACCTAATGTTTTTATTAAATATTACTTTAATTACATTTATTACTTAAATATCCCAATCTCAGTTTTTACAGTGCATGTTACTGACCTTTTGCAAAATATTCCATCTCTGTTTGAGAGGTGTTGTGGCCATCAAATTCAAAATTCCCCTGTTTTTATTTTTTATTTTCTTGGACTCATGTGATTCTCAAATCATTGAATTCTGTTTCTATTTACATTTTACATCATGGTTTTGGAATTGGTTTGTCTTTCCCTGACCTTAAACATTTAAATTACATACATTAGGCAAAACAATATGACCACCTGCCTAAAATTGTGTTGGTCCCCATTTTGCTGCTAAAACAGTCCTGACCTACCGAACATTAACAGCATTAATTTCTTTAGCAATTTGAGCTGCAGTAGCTCATCTGTTGGATATGACCCAGTCGTCGCAATATGTTAAACTCCTTACACTCCAAATCCTTACACTTGCCCTGCTTTTAACACATCAACTTGGAGGACAAAATGTTCACTTGCTGCCTAATAAATCCCTCCCACAAACAAGTGCCATGATGAAGAGATAGTGTTCTTTATTTCACCACCCATAATGAGTACCTTCCTAATTTTTTTTTTTTTACCAAGAATTTATATATATGTTTAATTGACATAATCATATTTTTATTGTGGAACCTAACCTTAATAAATTTTTAGTTTAATTCAAATTATTTCATATAAAATTATCATATTATATTTATTTTGTTAATACTTTTGTCATTACCACTGGGGTTGGAACGTCTGCTTGTTTTAAAAATGTACACCAGAACTGAGCCAATTTTCATACACACAGTTTATTTTTTATTACATTTGTAAAAAAAAAAGGGTTATTGTAATCAAAACAGAACATGTTATTTATGGTAGAACACTGAGGGTGTAGTAAAACCCAAATGACATTAATCACATCAGTGAAAGGTATAGCCCTGCACAGCATTGTTCAGTGGGTGGCAATGACAATAAATGGCCATTGATAGTCCAGGCAGAGCCTTTCTTTCAGATGGCAATGTTGGCGTGGCTCTTCCGCCTCGCTGTGGAATGAAGGAAATGAACAAAATACAATCATTTGCTTATCTAAAGAGAAAAACACAACAGTACAGAAAGTGGCTGCTGGTGTTACTGAGTGCATTCAGTGAGAGGTGGACAAATGCACATCGAATCTCTCCATATAGACTGCAATACTGGTAAGATACCAAAAATTTTTTTCATTTAAGTTAATTATTTCCAAGCTATATAATTTTTCATCTATATGTCTATTTATTTTTATGATTGCATGTAATTGTTTATTTTCTTTTCTTTTCTTTTAATGATTAATTATTTGATGAGATTTTTCTTTACTGTTGGACTGGGCAGTTATAACAAAGAGCACATTTCCTTGCTTATGGCACTGATTATGTGTCTACCCATATTTTAACATAATTTAAGGTTTAATTCAGAAAATAGTTTCAGTACATAATGTGTTGAAGAAAATCAAGCTATTTTATAATCTGCATGTTCTGTTTGGTCTTGCAAAAAGGCTATTTTTGTTTTGGTATGTCCCAGATGAGCACAAAGGGTTGTTTGTATTCTGTTTTTCTGTTTAGATCTATTCAAATCTAAACCAGGGCTTTGCAGAGTCTCAACATATAGAACATTTCTCTCTGATGTTTGTCTTATTAAGTTATTATTTAATCTGATTCAACTAAGAATCACATTTATGAAAGAACTGAAATATAACCATGACATTAGCATTTAGACCCCTAACTCAAAGCCAGAGAGTTAGTGCAGGAGCAGGAAAATCAAGTAGCAGAACATTAGACAGGATTTTATCCTAAACTAAAATTGAAACATATATCCACTATGTCCAAAAACTTATTTTCATATATTATCATCTATAAATTTAATCTGAGAACATTAAATAATGAAACATCCTTCTGTACATTCAATATTTCTTTTCTCTGCCCTACAGGGTTTGTGCTTACAATTGCAGGTTCTACTCAACAACAGGACAATCACATCTGAGGCTTATCATTGAAATCACAATGATATACAACCTGTAATGGAGAGGACACACTGACCACAGACTCAGCAGGACAAATTTAACATTATTAAGAAGTTTTCCTCAACTGATGTCTCTAAAGTTTCAGATGCAGTGATGGGAACAATGGCACAACAGTTCCTTGGCTTCTTCATGGGTGTCCTGGGCCTGGTTGGCACTTTGACATCAACAGTGCTTCCTCAGTGGCGGCAAACAGCTTATTTTAGCTCAAATTTTATTACTGCATCATACTATATGAAAGGCCTGTGGATGGAATGTGTTAGCCACACAGCTGGCTTTTATCAGTGTGAATTTCATCGATCAATGCTTTCTCTGCCCAAAGATCTGCTGGCTGCCCGGATTCTAATGGTGCTCTCCTGCACCACCTCAATCTTGGCTGCCATAGTTTCAGTAATGGGTATGAAATGTACTCGCTGTGCCCACCAGTCCCATTACAAGAGCTCTTTAGCTGTGAGTGGAGGTTCATGCTTTATCCTGGCTGGCCTTTTCTGCCTTATCACTACATCCTGGACCATGTGTGATGTCATAAGAGAAGCCTACAATCCCTTTTCTAATGCTGGAATGAGATATGAGATCGGCCTGGCTGTGTACATCTCTTTCTCATCAGTTGTTTTCAGTATTTGTGGAGGTGGGATGCTATGTGTGGCATCCTGGAATGTAAGAAATTATGTAAACCACAAGGTGGCAGACCTGCAGGTACCAGGTGCAAATAAGCTTCAGCATATACCAGGTTATCAAGCCAACATTGCCTTTGAAAGTGATCATTCATCATCACAAAGTTTTTCTATCAGCAATGGAATTGGGCTAAGTGAAAGCATTAGCGAAAGTAGTATTAAAAGTAAAACTTGAATTAAAAGCACAGTAAAAGGTCAAAAGTACTGAAAATTAAACAGCACTCAGCAATACTACTTTTTTTTATTTTTATGAAATGGCAGTAAATGTAGACAAGGTGACAAGCATTATTTTTTAATTTTAACAATATTCTGGAGAAAGGTTTAATAAAATTGTAACACGTTTAATGTTTACAGAATAAAGAAACATACAAACAAATTTTACTATAATTGCTTTCTATTATATAAATATTTAATAATTTTTTTTAAAGAATTGCAAAAACCTCAAATAATGATTACGCTAAATAACCTCTCGAATAATCATTAAGTGCTAACAGATAAAACTCCTTAGTCTCTTAAATATGAATGATAGAAAATCTTTTTAATTATTAAGGGGTATGCCCTGAATAGAGTACACACAGAAAAATCAAGGTACCTAAAGAGTACAAATGCCTTGTGCTGCAGCTGCACACTGTATATCCATGAAATATACAACAGTTATAGTGTATATCCATGAAATATACAACAGTTATAGTGTATATCCATGAAATATACAACAGTTATAGTGTATATCCATGAAAATATATCTTCATTGAAGGAATTACATAGGTTACTATGTCCTAAAAGCTATATCTGTTCAGAAGTATTTAAATATATATATATATATATATATATATATATATATATATATATATATATATATATATATATATATATATATATATATATATTTATTTAAATATATTGTCAGGTTAGAGCTGAATTTATGTTTATTGCAGTTTGAAAAGGAAATAAAATATTTTTTAATGCTGAATATGCAAAAGAAATGTTACAAATTAACTAATTACAATAATTTTCTTTTAGGGAATTAAAAAAGTATTATTATTATTATTATTATTATTATTATTATTATTATTATTATTATTTTATTACAGAGGGCACTCTATGTGGAATGTAAAATTCCAAACAAATGAACAAAGTATGTAACCCATGAATGGCGTCAATTAAATCATGCAGTTTCATTGAAACGTTGGATTTACATTTCAGTTATTTAAAAAACAAACAAACAAACCCGCACACACACACACACACACACACACACACACACACACACACACACATACACACACACACACACACGCACACACACAACATATATTTTATATAAGTGATTTATAATTCTAGTTCAATTAAAAGGAAATGGTTCATTTCAGTGCTGTAGCTTAATGATAATAAACACATTCAAATGAACACTTCATAAATAAAATCTACATAATTATTCCAGCCATGTTTCTATTTGAAATCAATCATAGTCTGGTGTTAAAGAAGAAATATAGTTGAATATTGTTCTTTTCTGTTCCGAGCAGTGAAGCACACATTAACTGCAGACTTGTGACTTTAAAGACATTCACTGGATTTAATACTCCAAGCATGAACTTTTGACATGGTTTATCATTTCGTTTTTATTGATAAAACGATCAACAGACACTTGGCTCAAAATACAGAAAACACACTTTAATTAATATTTTACTGAAAAAAATCACGAGTTTGTATGAGATGGAAGATGAGATGAGGTGTTGTGTAGCAATTCCGGGACAAAATCCGAGATCACCACAAGGTGGCAGGAAAAGCTTTTCTGAAATTTTCGTAAAATTGTGTTGACCTTGTGGGCAAAGCAGGCGACAAATTAAAGAAATGGCTGTGCTGTATTCTTGGTGATCTGTTTGCTTTGCCACAGATATGTTCACGTATTAGTTACTGAAAAACACCATGCTTAATCATGTGTATTAGCAAAGAATCCTACAAATATTCCCTAAAAACAGCAAAAAAATAAAAACTGTATTAAAATAGGTTAAGTCAAGATATCTCATTTTTTTGTGTTTTCTTTGTATAGATTGTATGCATTATAGATTGTGACATTATTTCTTCATGGCCATGCTGCAACATATAATGCACAGGAATAGATAAAGTGCAACATAAAATACAGAGGTGTGACAGGAAGAGAAAGATATGGATTAATAAATATCCTTAAGCAATGGTGGATGTACATTAGGGTTGCAACTAACAATTATTTTAATAATCAATTAGTCCCCCCATTATTCGGATGTTTGAAAAAAAAATTTCAGTTAGATGTTTTGCTTATTATAACTATATAAAACCCTAATTCAGGGTATTTATTTATTTTTAATGATAATTGCAGATGGCAATTTGACAACCATATTTAAGAAAATCAATATTAAATATGTTATATATCAATATGTTTCTGACAACATTTTTTGACAATTTTGTTTAAAAAAATACACAGACATTTTGTTCAGTATTGAAGATTTGAACATTAATTTTGCATTATAATTAAATGATATATGCGTAGATTAAATATACAAACATTGAAAACAAGCATTTGACATAGTAAAGCCGCAATAAATCACGTTCCGAAAAAGATACGTTACTGTTGTAGTGGACAAATGCTATGAAAAGAGAATGAAATGGAGAAAGGCAGTAAACTATAAAAATATGCATTGATGTAGAAATGCATAAGCATTCGATGAAAACCAATAAAAATGTAAGTCACTGTTGTGTTACTAAATGTTTGTTTACTGCTGCTTTTATTTTGCTGCTTTTAGATTTAGTGTTTGTTCGCAGCATTTTAATTGAATCCATCACAATTTCACAAGCGAGCTGATCGCCCAACGAGTCACGCCAGAACAGATCCAGTGCGACTGCCCCGGACAAAGGTCATACAGAAGTCTCCCTGGACTACGATGTTTGTCTATTATATTGTAATTTGTGGTGTGAGTAGGGAGCAGGTTGAGAAGAACCTGGAGAGGTGGAGATATGTACTGGAGTGAAGGGGAATGAAAGTCAGTGGGAGTAAGAAAGAGTACATGTGTGTAAATGAGAGGGAGGGCAGTGGAGTGGTGTGGTTGCAGGGAGAAGAGGTGGAGAAGGTGGAGGAGTTCAGGTACCTGGGGTCAACAGTGCAAAGTAATGGAGAGTGTGTTAGGGAAGTGAAGAAAAGAGTGCAGGCAGGGTGGAGTGGGTGGAGAAGAGTGATAACAGAAGTGATTTGTGATAGAAGAGTATCTGTGAGAGTGAAAAAGTTTATAGGACTGTGGTGAGACCTGCGATGTTGTATGGTTTAGAGACAGTGGCATTGAGTAAAATATTTGTTGAGGATTTTTCATGAATTCTTCTTCTTGAATGGGACTTGTGGTAATGCATGTCAAATATTCACTTTTAAAAAATGTCCTGCAAATTAATTAGTTGCCAGTAATTTACTGTTAATTTTACAGTTCATTACATATCTACTTTACAGCATTATCCTGTAAAAATACCACTAAATAAAAGCTCCAACATATTTTATTTGCAAAAACCGACTGCACTTAAATTGAACAACTAACATTTGTTTATAAGCTAATATTTATTATGTTTAAGTAATGTGAGCATATTATTACTGAGAACATATTTTGCTTACAGTAAGTCCACGTAGAAAAACTTTCTGAATTCATTCATTCAAGTCAACTCTTTTGCATATAACAGCAGCATACATTCATTACAGCATGTTTGAGTTGCCAGTATTCTGTTTTTTTTTTTTACAGTTTGCTTCTGTAAATGACATTTACAGTATATTACTAAAATTCATTTCACAGTGTGTTTTTCATCTCAGTTTTAAAAGAGCACTTATGTGTCCACACAACAGAGTGTTTAAGCAACACTGAAGCAGCGATAAAGTTATTGAGATAAAGTGACTAATTAAATGAGGATTGAGGGTTAATGATGAACAGCTGTGAACAAGCAAAATCGGATATGAAATCAAAGTTAAATATGAAATCACCTGAAAAAAAATAATTTTTATCTCTCGAGACCTCAGTAAAGGATTATTTAACAACTCCAAAAACAGCATTAGATGTTTTGAGGAAGAGAGGAACCAGACTCAAAAGGGGAACCCATCCTCATTTGGGTGACATCAAGAGTGTGATTATAGTCTTTAAACAATACAGAACACTGGAGAGTGAGAACTAACATGAGCACTGGAATGTAAGATTATGAGTAATGCTCTTTCTACAGTCTTATACAGTTATTTTGTCGTTATAAAACTAGGAGCTACTGAGCAACTCATAAAATAGCTCAACATTTGTGATCATCACAGATCCAACACCAGCTTCTCCATGCCAGAGCCTTTAAACACTCCAGGATTCAACCCCCTTAATAAGAAGACGCTTGGCTTGGATGCTGTAACTTTTGTGTAATCTTCTCTAACATTTATTAAAAAAAATGATTTGTGTCTAAAGACAAGGGCCGACATATTGATGTTTAAAACATGTATGATTGATTTTTGCTTTATTTTTGCTTTGGTTTTTAACATATTATTATAATGAAAATGTATGACGTGCGTTTTGTGGAAACGTTATAATAGGATTTTTAGAAAAGTAGAAAAAATTGTAATATTTTTTTTGTGCAATTTTGCGATGATGAGCTTTTTGAAGCATTTGAACCCGTCAGCTCTTTAAACCGAATTGGTGGCTGTGAAGACGCTCTGCTTTTTGCCTGATCTTCACTGTGCGCTATTTACCTGCAGCTCCTTCATGAAGCGCCTCTGAGCAGCTGAAGATGTCCATCCATGTGGAAGGACTGGTGGCGATCGCGCTGTTTTATCTGCTCATCTTATTTGTTGGAATTTGGGCGGCTTGGAAAAACAAAAACTCTGGTGTTGGAGATGCAGACAAGAGTGAAACTATAATGGTGGGAGGACGAGACATTGGGCTGTTTGTCGGTGGATTTACTATGACTGGTAAGTTTAATGACTTTAAAATGAGGTTTGGGTAAAGATCTACTGGAGCTTTTGCAACTGATGTATCATCTGACTTCATATTGCTTTGTTACGATACTAAATTGCAGTGACATATTATAGTTGTGTATTTTTGGTGAGGAGGGAAATAAACCGTTGACCCTGAACTTGTGTAAAAATCAAAATGAAAGCGCTTAAAAATGTTTTAAAGGCAACCCCATGACTGTATGCGTCTACTTTGAGAAAACCTTGAATGATTGATTTCTAAAGATAAATGCATGCTAATCATTCAGGCACCATTACCTAATGTTTTAGTGAAAGTTAATGTTGCTTTAATGTAAACAATATTACAATATATTTGTTGTCTCACTTATATTAGGGTAATTCTTTTACTAGAATAACCCCCATCTCCCTCCCCCACCACACACACTTTTTTGTATGTGAGAAATCAAAATCGAAGGCAACAAGAAAGTGTTGTGATCTGTTTTTTTTTTATTTTCTAGCCACATGGGTTGGTGGTGGATATATCAATGGAACAGCAGAATATGTGTATTTGCCTGGCTATGGATTGGCATGGGCACAAGCACCCTTTGGTTATGCTCTTAGCTTGGTAGTAGGTAGGTCACAAACACATTCAATTCCTAATAAAAAAATTTTTTGTAAATGCTGGAGTTGTTGCAAAGCCATAAAGGTTGTGTTCATGTGGTTGCCAGCTTCTCCTCTGGAACGGCATTAATTCAGGTGAAATCGCTGCTGCCTGGGTTCCACACTTCAGATACACTTCCTTGAAATAACTCAGCTGTCTAATATTGATTTTTCTAGGATATATAGCCAATACTCTGCAACAGATTCATGTTTTCATTGCTGATTTAAACATTTTGTTAATAGCCCTATTACTAAAAAATTAAGAGATAAATCACATAAGGACTTTAGGCAGCACCAATCAGCATGCACTTTTGGTAATATCCAATTTGGATGCTTTCCATTTATGGGTAAAAACTTTGTGAACATATATATAAGTCAAGCTAAATGTTGAATATATATATTTTAGCATTGTTTGTGTTTCACACACTCCTATCTTTTGTTTTAGGTGGTTTGTTCTTTGCCAAGCCGATGAGGTCTAGAGGATATGTGACCATGCTTGATCCCTTTCAGCAGCTTTATGGGAAGAGAATGGGTGGCCTTCTCTTTATTCCAGCCCTGATGGGGGAAATATTTTGGTCAGCAGCCATTTTGTCAGCACTAGGTATGTAAATGTTCCACTGGATTACATAAGAACTGTGAATGCTTAATGCATATCCTTACCTGGAAGCCAGACGGAAAAAAGCATCTGATTTTTCTAAAATGAATATCCACAATACATTTAATGGGCATAATTCAGTTAAAACATACTTTGTCAACTTTATACAGATAAACAAAGCCAAAGATAAACTTATGTGTCTTTATAATATGTGCAGTATATCTCCTGGGCACCAGTAAAGCTCAGGTTTCACATGGTTTGCCTATGACTGCCTTCATCAGGTTTCTTTTCCATTCTCTGTCAATCTTTGATAAACTTAATTCAGAAAATCACATAAGTAAAATAGAGGTACTTTAAAAAAAAAAAAACAACAACATGAAAATAGCAAATAGACATTCCATTTACATCTCATCTGAAATTGGGGTCTACATGAGAATCTAACAGACAAAGGGGCCCAGACCCCAAAAAAAGCAAAGACTGGGTAGACTGTAACTCCTGAGAACTGGAACTTATTTTTCAAACAAACATATTCATACACAGAAGCATTGAGAATAACTGATGGTGTGAGTATTATATGAAGTTTACACTTATTTGTAAGTAACATAATTCTAACTTTTCATTTCTCAACAGGTGCCACACTAAGTGTCATAGTGGACATTAACATCAATATGTCTGTTATTATATCAGCACTGATTGCCATCTTCTACACGCTGGTGGGTGGGTTATACTCAGTGGCTTACACAGATGTGGTTCAACTTTTCTGCATTTTTGTAGGCTTGGTGAGTATTAATCTATTCTGCATGCATATAAAGTCTCATATAAAGCATATAAAGCTAATTCTCACAAAATGTGGAATATACTGTATGTCCTATGAGTTTATTATTGTATAATATTTCTATTATTATTTAGATTAGATTTGATCACAGTTAATTTTGTGCAAAATAATACAATTGATTTTTTATAATACCCGAACAAAAAATTGAGTTTTTCCTTGCCACAGTCGCCACGGGCTCGCTCATCAGGGGCAAACTCACTTATAAAGAACATACTCAAATTTAATCACCACATTATCTGTGTAAAGCTGCTTTGAGACAATGTTCATTGTTAAAAGCGCTATACAAATAAAAATTTATTAAATCGAATTGAATTCATGGAGTGGTTTCCCATCCGAACACCTCAAATCTCAATTAAAGCTTGTATTAAGTAAGGCTGGTAATGCTTTTTTCTGCTGAAATCTTAAGCGATTTAATGTGTTGTAATTTCAGTTGATTTTATCTTTGTCTTTGGCTGAAGATTGTGTTTCTCTGCTCTTGTTTTTCTTCCCTTCAGTGATCCTACTTGTGCACAGGTGTCCAAGTTCAAGCCTCCTTTAATTAGTCACTTCATCATCTCAATAACTATCAGTGCTCTTTTAAAACTAAACGTATTTTAACAGTAATATACTGTAGGTTTAATTCATGGAAGCAAACAGTAAAAAAAACCCTGTAGATTAACAGCAACCCCGCTACCAGTATTTCAAAGTAAAAAAAAAATAATAATAAAAATACAGCAAGATTCTGTAAAAACAGTCAAGATTCCTGTTGTGTGTTTTGTGGATTGCCATTTTGTAGAAGAGTAGAGCCTCTGTTTAAGTCAATGATGTACAGAGAAATATTGGTGTTATGCTGCGTGTTGCTTTATGTAAAGTCAGTAACCGTGTAGGATTGATGCAGTGAGACTCTCTTCACTAATTTCAATTGCACATGAATGTGTACTGTTATTATCTACAAGAGATTTAACTTGAATTTATACTTTTAATAATTCTGTAAGTTTTTTGTCATTGACTCAAAATAAATTGAGTACTAATATGCTCACATTATTTAATTTTTAGAAATATTAGTTTATAAATAATTTTAAATAAATTAAATTGGCCATTGGCCAATTTAAGTGCAGTCAGTTTCTGCAAACAAAATGAGTTAACTGACAGTATATTACTATTAATGTTTAGGACAAATTTTTTTACAATGCAAAGTACCAGTTTAACCGTATTTTTTATGGTCGATTTCTGGCAACCACAGCTGCTATTTTTTACAGTAAATTTGACAGATTTTTATTTTTTTTTACAGCAATGTTATTAAAGCACAATATTTTGTGCTTATATTATTTGTTCTGTTTACGTGTGCAAGTGATATTCTTCTCTTCTCTGATAAGTTTTACTTGTTTTGCAGTGGATCAGTGTACCTTTTGCTTTAGCTAACCCTGCAGTCTCAGATATCAGTGTGACAGCAGTGAAAAAAGTATTTCAGATGCCATGGCTGGGCAAAATTCATTCTTCAGATGGTTGGATGTGGGCAGATAACTTTTGCCTTCTGGTAAGTAAAAGTAAAGAATATATTCAGTGAAAGTGATTAAGTGGAGTTTCTGTTGACTTTTTCAGTAGTATTTCAGTAGGTTTTATTCAACTTATACCACAGCAACTGTCTATAGTTACATTTATCATTCATAAGACAAGTAAGTTCCTGTTTTCTCTTTCTTACACAACTACAACAAAACTTTTTAATTTTTAAAGAGGACAAAATTAACTTTTTTTTTTTAAATGGCAAATTTAAATACAAATTTAATTAATTGACATTTAATTTAAAATTGGCTTAATATTCTGTTGATATAATGATTTTCTTTATAGTTTTGTTTAAAATATGATTTTTTTTCTGTGTATGTGTCTTTACAGCCTGTGCATGTTTGTCCTGCTCTTTGTACAGCTATACCTGTTTTGGTATTTACTCTGATTGTTTTGTGTTTTATAGATATTGGGGGGGATTCCCTGGCAGGTCTATTTTCAACGGGTTCTTTCTGCTTCTTCAGCTTCTTACGCCCAAGTCCTCTCATTCTTGGCTGCATTTGGATGCCTCATTATGGCGCTCCCCTCCATTTTAATCGGGGCCATAGGGGCATCTACAGGTAGGGCAAATTAAATGGATCTTATAAATAATAATAAATATATGGCCAAACCTTGGCCAACTATACCTTCATGTAGCTTAATTTGCATAATCTGTATGCTTCTAAATCTATGGTAACAATTGGAAGTAAAAAAAAAACAATACACTGCATTAGTAGTCAGTGAACAAAGAGGGAAACTAAAATCATTGTACAATGGATCTAAAGATAATCTAAAGATTAATCAGATTCACTTACTGCTTTGCTGCAACAGATTTATATAATCAGGTTTACTATAGATTTGCAAGCAAATAACCTTACAGCCATGTTCCATATATTATTTTGGTATTGCTAATGTGTAAAAATGTGGTTTTGTGTGTTTTAACTGTATTTAACCTTAGTGAATATGTTTAACAATGTAAACATTTTAAACAGCATGATCACTTATGGTCTTTTTTCAGACTGGAACCAGACATCATATGGCTCTGTACCACCGACAGAGAAAGATGAATCAGACATGATTCTACCTATCGTGCTTCAACATCTTTGTCCATCTTTTATCTCATTTTTCGGCTTGGGTGCAGTTTCAGCTGCTGTGATGTCATCAGCAGATTCATCCATTCTATCAGCAAGTTCAATGTTTGCACGCAACATCTATCAGCTTGCCTTCCGTCAGTCGGTAAAGAACTGATCGCTGACCAGAAAACACACACACACACACACACACACACACACACACACACACACACACACACACACACATTCATGTTTTCTTTTCACATGATCTCTGCTTAGTATTTTTTTCATGATTTTATAAAATTTTATTTTATTACAGCAATACTACTCATGACTTATTAATTAGTTTGTGTTTTTTAATTAGAATTTATTTGAGGCAATATATCAATGTTATGACAGTATTATCCAGCCACATCTTATTCGGAAATAATGTTACATTTTTCGCTCATTAGATGTCTTTCATCTTAAATGGTTTGACTTAAACATATACGTGAGATTTGTGCTAATTTCCAGTCTTCTAAAGTACTAAGATTTTGTCAATAATTTTGTCAATTCAGTGTCCAGCAGATACTGCACACTTCTGTTCAACTGGAATTGGGTTTATGTTCTAAACTATTTGCTAAAATGACAAATTTTTTATTTTTGTCTAGGCATCTGATCGAGAAATTGTGTGGGTTATGCGACTCACAATCTTCGTGTTTGGTGCTGTAGCCACGGCCATGGCTCTCTTGACTGGAACAGTTTATGGATTGTGGTACCTTAGCTCAGATCTTGTCTATGTTATTATCTTTCCTCAGTTAATAAGTGTGTTATTCATTAAGGGAACCAATACGTATGGCTCAGTAGCTGGCTACATCTTTGGCTTGCTTTTGAGAATCGGTGGTGGGGAACCCTACCTCAAGCTTCCACCTTTCATCTACTACCCAGGCTGGAATGAAGAAGAGAAAGTGCACCATCTGACCAAAGAGGTGGAGCATGTTGTGGTTCAGAAGTTCCCTTTCAAGACTGTAGCCATGCTAGCCTCACTTTTGGGCAATGCCATCTTCTCATACACAGCCAAGTATCTTTTTGAGAGCGGCACACTCTCTCCCAAATATGACTTTATGAATGCGGTGGTTGCCAAGCACAGCAAGGAAATCATGGACAAGACAATTCTTGTAAGCAGTGACAACATTATCCTGTCAGAAATGGCTCCAGTTAATCCAAGGACAACATCTTCCTTTCCAGTTACATTCGTGAACATGGAGGTGCTTAATGATGAAAAAGAAATCACTGCAGAACTAAATAATGAATGTGAATAAGGAGTTTCCTTGACTGGAGGGTGATTGAGTGCAAATCTGTGAAGAAAACTAAAACCTCATGCTGGTTTAATTATTTTTGGGGTTTATTTAGATTTGTCATGAGTGTAGCAATACACAGTTCACGAGCTATTTTATTTCACTGGAGCAGATTTTCTCAAATGTACATGATATGAACGAAAACATGAAAAATTCCATTAGTATTAATGCTTTATTGTTTTTATTGACAGCAGCTTGTAAAATCTGACATGTGTGGGACTTTGTATTAAATGGGTTTCAGGGTCTTAAAATCTCCTGTGTGGATGTTATAATTGATTTGCATCTTAAAAAATAGTGATGAATGAAATATATTTTATTTGAGCTGCTAATATAGTGTTTTATGGGTTCTCTCTTTAATCTAAACCTAGTGCAAATATTGTCAAGACAGTATTACTGTGATGAAAGCAACATTTCTTAAAACATTCTCAGTGATGTCATAATGTACACTAGTTGGAATACATAAAACTGTACTGTTTATTCAATCATGCAATGTTGGTGTTGATGTAGAGTTTGCCATTATTGTTTATGCTTGTGTACCTATCCTGACATCACACAATGTATTTTTCATGGCATCAGGCAAAATGTTTACACTTTAATGAAATTTAAAGTGATAGTCTATTATTCTAGCAAAAATTAGAAATTAGAAGAAGTTAGAAATTATCTATTTAATTAGCTTGACAGGGAGATATTTGTGATGATTCTTTTTGTAAAATAAAGTCTATTTTATGTGAGATGTAGCCAGGATATATCAAGTAAAACATTTCAAGATGTGTACTAGAAATGTTTCATTAAGCCAGAAGGTTATAACTCTTATAACATTTATAACTCTTTATTTAGTTCAATATAGTCTTTGAAATTGTGGCAACAAAGTTTAAAGAATAAATGTTAATTCAAGTTTATACTAATAATACATTGCACATGATTTGTTTCACGGTAATTGTACTCGATTCAGAGGTTGACATTTATAGTTAGCAACAATGACATTTTTATTTAAATGTATTATAACATGCACAATAATTTTAACAGAATTGATATTAGAAGAAAGAGCTCCCAGAAACAGAGTAAGGATCCATACCCAGTCAGTGCTGCAATAACTTTAGTTAGAAAGTAAATCCATGATCCATCCAATGCAGGGTAAAAATAACAATAATGTAATGAAGCGTTAAGGTTTGGCGATTTTATTCAATCTGATTTTGGGTATTTTGTCTCTTAATTGCAAAGAAAGAAAGAGCGTGGCAAGCCCAAAATGATGTCATACCTAGAAATCTACCTTTATCTTTAGAACTTTGTAACACCAGCAAATTTAATGTGCTTTATATTGTGCATCAAATGGCCCAAGAAATGGATATAAAGTGCATATTTCCAGGCTGGATGTTACAGGTTGATAACATTTTAGATTTAGACACTTCTTATCCCAGATAAAGCTTACATAAAGATAGCATAGATCAAAATTTATATTGGGACATTATAAAAAAAAGGCATTAAATTTTTTGGTCAGCTAAACTAACAAAACTACATAACTGCAGGTGACTGACCATCATAACCAAATGTGATGCAACAGTGTTGAAAGCACAGAATGGTGTTGAATCTTTGTATGGTATAGCATTACAAATTCCCTTCACTGGATCTAAAGGTCCAAACCTGGTCCACAATGTACACAAAAAAGCAATATGAAAACATGCTGTTTGGAGGAAAAAAAGTCGTGCACAAAGTCCGGAACCTCAACTTCACAGACTGCCCCTGGACTTTCTTACTCAACATCAATAAGAAATTTTCCAAAAATGATGATGATGATGATGATGATGATGATGATTATTATTATTATTATTATTATTATTATTATTATTATTATTATTATTATTATTGTTGGTTTCAAGTTTATTGACATTTTCACAGGTTGGTTGCAGTACATGAATATTTGAATTCTCGTGTGTTTCAGAATATGCTTTAGTCAAAAAAAGTTTACACAGTATTTACATGAGATAGAATACATAAATAGACTTTCTAATTAAAATGTATATACTCAACACATCTCAAGCTTTATTGTCATTCTTCCATATACTCAGTATACAAAAGAACAAAATGTCCTTACTAACAGACCAAGGTGCATAGACAGTGAAACAGCAAGAGTAAACATCAGAATCAGAACCAGAAAGAGCTTTATTGCTAAGTATGTTTGCACTTACAAGGAATTTGTTTTGGTGACAGAAGTTTTCAAGTTTCGAAATCTGTGGTAGATGTAATAAATATAATTTATAAAATAAATATAAAATAAATATTATTTGTAAGTAATGTTAGAACTGAGTGCACAGATAGAGGTAACTGTGTGCAAATGTGTGTAATGTTGAGTGTTGAGATGTTGAGATGAGTTGAGTGTGCTTTAGCTCTATCTTGAATCTACTCTCTTCTGGTAAGGTAGGTGTCAGTCTCACTTGAGGTTTGAATTGTGGGCAGGGCTTACTCAATTATATTGAAGGTGCCCCCACAAGTAGGTAGCCCCCTTAAAGCCATAACTCTTAGTGTTATTTAGAAAGTCTTATTTGTACTTTTTTTCTTACTCTTTGAAACACATTGATCTCAAACTGGGAGATCAGTCATGTGCCTCAAACCCATCTCTGCAGTCATCTCTTACAGACACAGATGTTCCTATCCACAGAACAGATGTCACATCGCCAGTAACCTCATCTACCCTTCCCTGTTGTCTCAATCTCAAACAGCGGTGGTAGGTGGGCTCTGGAATTGTCAGTCTGCTGTAAGGAAAGCTGACTTTATCACAGACTTGGCTTCCCACTACACCTTTGACTTTCTGGCACTTACTGAGACCTGGATATCCCCAAAGAACACTGCTACACCAGCCGCTCTGTCTTCTGCCTATGCTTTCTCTCACTCACCAAGAGAAACTGGTAGAGGCGGTGGTACAGGTCTACTTTTATCACGGAGATGGTGTTTCACACCTCTCCCTTTGTCTCATTTAACCATGTCTTCTTTTGAATTTCATGCAGTTTCAGTTACCTCTCCAATCAACCTTTTCATCATTGTCATCTACCGCCCTCCTGGTCCCCTTGGAGACTTCCAAGAAGAGATGGACACGCTCCTCAGTACTTTCCCCTCTGACAGCACCCCTCTGACAGTTCTTGGTGACTTCAACCTCCCATCCGACAAACTTCAGTCATCTTGCCTCTTGCCTTTTCTGAATACCTTCTCGGTATTCAGAAGACGGCCCTTTTGGCTGTTTCTGAGAAACTGCATGCTGCTCGGTCAGCCAAGCTGTCATCTGTACTTATCTTCCTGGACCATTCAGCAGCATTTGACACAGTCAACCACAAGACACTTTTGTCAACCCTCAAGAGCCTTGGTATCTGCGGAACAGCATGGGAATGGTTTGCTTCCTACATGGAAGGTCGCTCATACCAGGTAACATGGAGGGGATCCACATCTGCCCCGTGCAGACTCACCACTGGTGTCCCACAAGGCTCTGTACTTGGTCCCCTCCTTTTCTCCCTCTATACCCACTCCATTGGTGAAGTCATATCCTCACATGGGTTTTCTTATCACTGCTATGCAGATGACACTCAACTCATCTTTTCTTTCCCTCCATCAGATACCACAGCTTCCGCTTGGATCTCAGCATGCTTGTCAGACATATCTTTATGGATGAGTGCTTACCAACTAAAACTCAACCCCAGCAAAACAGAACTGCTGGTCATCCCAGGTGATTCATCTCCAGGTCAAGATCTCCAAATAACACTTCATGACTCTCTGCTCTCCCCTTCAGCCACTGCTCGTAACCTTGGGGTAACTATGGACAATGAACTGTCTTTTTTCACAGATGTCGCTAATGTTGCTCATTCTTGTCGATTTCTTCTCTATAACATCCGAAGGATTCGACCATTTCTGTCCATACAGGCTGCCCAGGTGCTTGTTCAGTCTCTTGTCATTTCAAGACTTGACTACTGCAACTCTCTGCTGGCAGGTCTTCCCCTGAACGCTATTCGTCCACTGCAAATGATCCAAAACGCAGCTGCACGACTTGTGTTCAATCAGCCCAAGTTTTCCCACACCACCCCACTGCTGCGCTCCCTTCACTGGCTTCCAGTAGCTGCACGTATCAGATTCAAAACACTGATGCTTGCCTACAAGGCCAAAAATGGACCGGCACCATCTTACCTCAGTAACCTCATCTCATCTCGCACTGCACCACGCTGTCTGAGATCCTCCAGCACTGCTCGACTGGTACCACCTTCTCTTAGAATGAGAGGTAAGTACTCTTCAAGGCTCTTCTCTGTTCTGGCACCGAGGTGGTGGAATGAACTTCCCCTAGATGTCCGTACAGCAGAGTCCCTGATTATCTTCAAGCGACGACTGAAGACCTACCTCTTCCTGAAATACCTAAATTAGCACTTTTCAAGTTTGTAGAATTCGAGTTATATTTATATTAAATTTGTAATCTTGCGTACCAGTGTAGATTTATTCATTATTAGAGATTTAAAGCACTTTTGTACATCGCTTTGGATAAGGGCGTCTGCTAAATGCCGCAAATGTAAATGTAATGTCCATGTGCATATTTTAACAGAATGAACGTATATCTATAGCAAGCAGTTAAAAGTCCCTGAGTGCAGATGTCTGCAGATGGGCTACAAAGTCCAATGTGCAATTTTTGTGCACAGTAAAGAGGCTGAGTGTGTGTGTGTGTGTTAATGTCTTTTGAGTGACCATTAATGTCCATAGTGCACAATTAAGAAGCTGGGAGCAAGGTGATGTTTGGCACCAGAGTGTTTAGGTCTCTGACAGCTTGGGGGAATAAGTTGTTGCATATAGAGCGGGTCCTGATGCTTCGTAACCTCCTGCCTCACGGCAGGGGCTTGAACAGACACTGGGAGGGGTGAGAGAGATCCTTTACAATTGTAGAGGCTCTGCACATTATCAGCATTTATGGAAAATGTCCTGTATGAT